>CM076573.1:744932924-745257738 GCA_034641835.2 Pinus albicaulis | reverse complement strand
TATTTTTAATTCCCTAGCCTCCCAGATCCTTAGGAAGTGCTAAGGATGACCACTTTGATAGTGGTATTCCTTCACTCTTTTTACTAGTATTTTAGAGAAAGGAGAAACATTTTTTTTGTATTTTGTGAAGAATTCCTTTCGGAATAGTAGAAATAGTGGCCCAATACACTGGAATACTTTGGAGAACGGATTTAAGAAGAACTGAGCGACCTCCTTTGGAAAGGCATCAGCTAGTCCAATGCATGATTCTTTTTTCTATCTTTTGATAAATCCAAAGCCAGTCCCCAAAAACATAAGAATTTGGTTTTAGAGAAAAGCCAAAATATTTGAAACCAGATGCCCAATCTGAGAGTGGAAAGGGGAAGGAAGATCTGATATTGGACATCAAAACCCTCGAAGTGATGTTATGGACCAAACACGACTTGTCAAAGTTTATCTGCATTCTTGTTTCCTGCTGATAGAGATCAAGAATATTTTTAAGATTTTTAACATTTTCTTCTGTTGCATCACCAAACAAGAGGATGTCATCAACAATAAGAATATGGGTCAGATATTCAAAACCAACAATGTTGATTCCTTTAATATTTCCTAAATCACAAGCTTGTTTACAAAGATGACTTAATGCTTCTACAATTAAAAGGAACAAAAATGGAGACATTCAGTAGCCCTGATGTAAATCCCTAGATGGACAAAAAAAACAGAGGGAGAGCCATTTATAAGGACTGCAAAGGATGTAGATTGTATGCATCCCATAATCCATTCCACAACCTCCACAGCCACCCCAATCTAAATTAATAAGAGCCTCAAAAAGGTCAAGCTTACCCTATCATATGCCTTAGAAAAATCTAATTTGAGCGCAAAGGAGGATTTTTTGTTGAGATGAACAGATTGAAGAGCTTCTTGTGCCAGAGAGGCAACATCATGAATTTTTCACTTATGAAGAAAACCAAATTTCTCTTCTCGGATAATAATGCTCAGAATGGGCTTCAAACGTTGAGCTATAATTTTATAAATCAACTTGTAAATCAAATTACAACATGAGATGGGACGGAAATCCCAAAAAGGATTGGGTTTTTGGATTTTATGGATAAGTGCAATAAAATTTGAAATTATAGAGCCAAGGAATTTCCCGGATCTTTGAGATTCCCTTACTAATTTAGCATATCATATTTCAATGGATCAAAAAACGAGGTAAAATTTGATGGTCAAACCATCTGAACCTGGGCTCTTACCCTTCTGAAAGGATCAAAGAATATGTTCAAGTTCAACAACATCAACTTATTTTTTTAGAGTGCTATTCATTTCTTCTGAAATCATCCGAGGAAAAATTTTACGGACCTGAAGAATTTCATTAATCGGGAATCCTTCCGGGGCTGAGAAAGCAGACTTGAAATGATTTAAACCGTATTTTTATTTTTCTTTAAAGGAACTGACATTAGTACCATTAGAATTATAGATCTCCTGAATAGTGTTTTTGTTTCATCTGTGGGATGCAAATATGTGAAAAAACTTTGTATTATTATATCCTTCCTGAATCCAAATTGCACGGCTTTTTAAACGCCATAATTGTTCCTCCTATAGGAGGATGTCATGACGCTTAAGCTCCAAATATTTTAGGGTGTCAAATTCGGCTTCGAAGAGAATTCCCTTATTATCAATATTATATAGGTTGGTAATATCAACTTTAGTCTTTTTTAAACTTTCTTGTTGTTTGGCTCAGAAATTTTGAACCCATCCCTTTGTTACCTTTTTTATATGGGCAATGTTTGTTTCCCATTGTTTCATATATGAAATGGACTGATCAAAGGACAGATGATTCCAGGAACTGGTTATCAAGGACTTATAATCGTCCTCTAATAACCAAGACGGGTTGAATTTTATAGGGGAGGGAGGTTTCGGTTCAGGGGCTTCCAGAGACAAAAAAATAGGGACATGATCAGATAATCCTTCGGATTCAACCCACGACTGAATTTTGAGATGCCCAAATAGGAGACCATCCGAAATAAGAAATATATCTAGCCTGTTCGTGACAACATCATCATTTTTACGATTGTTTCACCAAGTGGGGGCTAGTTTCCGTGGTTGCACATCCACCATCCTATGGGATTCCAACTGGAACTGAAAGAAAGGGGCCAAGAGGTCAACTCTGAGCCAAAACCCCCCAAACCTCCTTTTGAGACAGGGTAAAATTAAGGTCACCTCCCAAAATCAAAGTTTGTGAAAGAGTGACTTCAGAGGAGAACAAAGATGTCCAAAAGGTTATTTTATCAGAACAGGGACCATAAATAGTTATTAAAGAAAAGGATAAGCCCGATTTTTGAACACAAGTGGATATAATATAGGTCGGTTGGCAGTCAAAGGAGAGGAACAAAATTATAGGGCACTATGCTATAACCAAGCCCCCAGCCAGACCAACAGCATCACTTGTTGCGAAAGACCAGTCTTTTAACCATTTCGACAAATAATCTATAACATGAGAGCCTACAACCATTGTTTCTTGTAAAAAAAGGACATCCGAGGAAATGATTTGTACTAACCATTTGAGAGCTAGCTGAGAGGGGGCACCCCTCATACCTCGCACATTTCGAGAAAGAACTATCATGAGGGACCCATCTTTGGGCCTTTCACTACTCCAAGGGCCCGTTGTATAGTTTTTTGTCTACTGACGTAGCCTAAGCTACTAAAATCCACGAAATGCATATACAACACCATTACTATGCCATAGTCTCAGGATAAATTACTTAGCTGTGTTTAAAATCACAATTTAGATATTTTTCACATATTACCAACCATAGGTATAACCAATTAATATGTCTCCACTTCATTTAACATACCCCAGCCTTTTAAAATCACATAATATAATCAAGGTATATCATATCCACTTAATTAAACATTTACCTTGGCTGGAGACTTTGGTTAAACCCATGATACCAACAAATATAAAATTCGGGCCCATAGCTATTGCCAACGCACCTTACACCAGTGATATATTCATTTTCGTTCATCTAACGGATATCGCACTCGGAGGAGTACGTTATCTTACCACTCAAAATCCTATGATATGGGTGGTTTAGACTTGCAATGTGGCGCCTCCACGTTATCTCGCAACCTCCAACATCTTACCACTTAGCTCCTTTTGAGTTGTGTGAAAACCACCGTTTGGGTTGCGAAACCATTTCATGGTTTCACTTATACCATTGACTCAAAGTTCCTCTCGGTTGTGGCTTTCAAATCATAAGGTTCCATCACAATTTCACTACACCTTGGACTATCTATTTCACCTCTTTGTCCACTCACCTTATTATCTCTGCATCTCCAAACTCGTATATTATGACAGCTTTCACCATGGTTGTGAATGCTTTGAAAATTTTGATAGGCTTCGATTGGAATAAAAATTCATTGAAACCAATCTCAAACCAACTGAAGGAACATCTAGTTGATCTGAATTTCTCCAAGTGCACAGTGTGGTGACATGAGGCTTTAATAGAATTATGCTCCTGTTGTTTGCCTAACTTTTAATTGAGATCAACCATTGTAGAATTTACTGGAACTCACGGTTCCAAAGTTCCAAAACCAATTAACATTTGAATTTGAAATTAAATGGTTAAATGTGTAATTCCTTAGGGTAAATCAAAACCCCACATCATTTGTTTAGCTAATGACTCCAATTAACACATAATAGAGAATATGGCCCTAATCATAACTCAGAAATGGAGGATGGTAATAATACATTCAAGATTGAATTTTCCAAGGACTTCAAATGAAACTGTTAATACCAAAACATGATTTGTACAACAACTTAAATCAATCATTCATAAAATAGAAATTATAGAGGATTGACCCTCTCGGCTAATTACATCAGCTTGTCTCTCCTCTGTTTACTCTAATTCTTAAACACTATCACTCTCTCTTCCTCGCTAACTCTCGTCTCCCTTTTTTTTTTTGCATGTGCAGGCTTATACTTATAAATATATTTACATAATTATGGATTACTCCAAATCCATGATCCCCTACATAAATCACTCAACTAAAACCTATTTCTCTTCTTTGGACTCAACCAATTCCTAATTTAGATTTTTAAATCCCTCAAATCCTCACTTTCCTAGGATTACTCACTCATCCCTAATATTTCTACAACTAATGACATATTCTCCATAAATCAATTTATAATTAAATTTCCTCAAACTCAACTAAACTTAAGAAAATAAATTAAATGATTAAGGGAACCCACTCCCTTTAGTAAATGTGAAATAAGACTCATGGGTCTTATAATTTTCAGAGAATGCTCCTGCATCAGACTTCCTAGGTTGAAATAATTCATGGAATACTATTCATGAGTCACCCAACTACTTCTGTTGTAAACTTCATTAGATTTCATCTTCCAACTAGATGTCTGGCCTCTTTCAATTTCAGGTGCATTTACTACCTTCTCTCTTTTTCCTAGATGTCAATCCCTGTATTATGGATGTCCTTTTACTCTGATGTCATGAGTATCTCCTCTGCATAATGTTTGGATACTGATATCCTGCATAAACAAATTCTCAAACAATATAAATTTATTCTCCTTTTTTTTTGTTGTCTTGTCATCATCTCAATCAAACTAAGCTCCAACTTTTTGTATTCTCCATTGTCTTATTCCTAACTGTACATTCTGATTTCTGACCCAATCATCAACATTTTCTTCTGTCTCCAAATCATTTTCTTTATGTTGTTCTATATATCATTCCATATTTCCTTGACTTGTTGACTTTGATAATTCCTCATGCTTGTCACCTTTGTAGTTTTCATCATCCACCTATCCAATAATTTGAGTAGAATCCTCTCAACTTAAAAATAAGATTTTTTCTTGTTTGATACAAGAACATGTAACCTTTCAACCACATATTGTCCATCAGCGGCAAATAATTTAGTTATTGAACTTGGTTCAAATGCCTCCATATTCATATTAAATATGACTGAATTGTTCATCCAAATTTTTAATTGTAAACTCAAGATAAAATCTTAACATTCAAACCTCCTTTGGATTAAAAACAAAATCTATTTATGGACTGTACTTTCACATCCTTTGTAACCTTATTTTTCTTCTTTTTTAAGAGCTATTCCAACTCTCCTTCCTTCATCCCGAACTTTTGAGTCAACTAGTTGCTTACTATCATCTTCTTGTTTACATAAGGAAAAATGACTTTCTGTATTTCCAAAATTTACGTACTTCTTCATGTTTGCATGAACAAACATATCTCCAAGAGCAGTTTGTCCTTCATCCTGGAAAACGCATTCAAAAATTAATAATTCAAAATCATAAAATGCATTATATTTTCCACTAACTCTGTTCCATAATTTCTCTGATTTGTCATCCTCTTGATGTGCATATGACATATCATACTTGTCATATCCTTCTTCATGTTGCCTTGTCTTGGAAAAGTCTTCTTTGCCTCCACTTAGCATTGAATTTTGTCTGATTTCAAAATTATGTTCTCTGATCTTCTCTTTAGCCTTCCTTCCTTTCATAATTCTTTTCATTCTTCCCTTACAAATCTGTAAGTCACCAAGTTGATTTTTCCATTCCTCTTCCTTTTCAATCAAAATCTTCCAATATCTATTTCTCTTTGTTTCTTTACATGAAACAAAATCATATGCAACAGATTTTTCCTTCCATGATAAAGTTCATTTTACAATAAAAATTACTGTCAACACCATAAATATAACATTCCCCTGAATCCCTTTATTGTTCACTCCAAATGCATCGTTCATGAAAGCGCCCTTTCTTCCATCCTCTGAGATTACCTGTCTCTTTCCAGTTTGTTGATTACATTCATCTTTACTCTGTTTGCAATTTGTACAAATAACACTGTCTTCAAATTTCTGTTGTGCATCAACCTCTGCCAACTGATCCTTACGTTTTTGACTATCTTCTTTTCCTCTCCTCTTCATAGCCTTTTCTGGACCAATTGTACCTCCTTGGACTAAATTCTCTTTATAAATCTCTGTTCCACTATCTTCCATAGTACAATATTTATTAAGATTCCTTTCCATTAATGCTCCACTATGTATTTCCAAGACAATTTCTTGTCCATTAACTATTAATACAGGTTTATAATTTTTAAATAAAAATTGAAGAGATAATCCCATTACCTCAAGTGTTTGCACTATACATAGACTCTTGTTTGATCCTGTCATAAGGCTATCTTCATACCTCTCTTCTTCTTTTGCAATCTGCAATTTCCTTTTGTCTTCAGACTATTTTTCATTCCTTTGCCAAATCTCACTAGATTCATCACCTCCAGCTTTCATGGTAGTTTTCGACATTTTCCCTTCCTTAATGTCTTTGAACACATGTTCATTCAAAAAAATTTCCATTACAACCATCTCTTCTAACATATTCATTCCTTTAGTAACCTGCATAAACATATCTTGTAAATATTTTTCATCACCTGCATACATACACAAATCATCAGTTTCAAAAATAGTAGGCTCCTCTTTATTTGATGTCTCAGTCATCACTTCTTTCTATTGGTCCGAACTTGTCCAATAGTTTAGAAATTCATCAATTATTCCTTCCTCATCAAGGAAATATTCTTGCTCAGGTCTATAATAGTCATCTTCCATTTCTAACTCAGTTGCTCTGAGTTCCTCTCTTAATCTGATATACATTCTCCTGTTTATCTGCTTTTGCAACAAATTCCACTTTATCTTCTTTCTTTTCATAGTCCAACCATAGCTTTGACTCTTCTCACACTTTTCTAGCAGCATTATTATTGTATCAATACTTTCTTTCAATTTTTTGATGTCTTTGTCAAATACCTCTTGACTCATTTCCCTTCCTTTGCCATTCTCCCTGGCATTTTTATTTCTTCCATTGTGGCTTCTCTCAGAACCCTTGTTACGACTATCAGTAGTCACTTCCTCCTCCATCTTTATGAGCTCCTCACTCACTATGAGCTATACTAAGCCTTAGAAATAGAAAGTCCTCATTGCTACCACTTACCTCACCAATCCCCTCTCTGGACTTGGTCTTTTGGCAAGCACTGGTCCCCTATCTCTGGAACCTCTTGAGCACTCCCTTCTGCTCTCTCTAGGCTTATATCCTTAACTCACCTTCTTTTGAAAACACTTTAATTGTCCTCTCTGTCCAACCTTTTGTAGTAATATTTAGGTTCACTGCCACTAACACAACTCCTCTCTCTTTTTACACAATTTGCAACTGTGTGTTGTTGCTATCATTCTCTTCCTCATAGAAATAATTCAAATGGAACCAAACATTAAAATATAACTCATACCTAATAGATATTCAAATGATTTATCTCTTTAAGCTTCCAGTGGCTTGGACAATACACATGTTGCTTTACTTTCCATTGTTTTCACTTCAATTATTTTGTCAAATAAATTTCTTTTATTGCTGAGTACATCCATATTCATTTTATTTCCTTACAACATTTCTGCTGCAATTTCTCAGGATCCTCTTTGCACAAAATCTCTGGTGTCCTTTTTTCCCTCTGTATTGAATCCATTATAATGAAAATTATATACATACTAAAAATAAAATTTAATCTCTCAACAAACCTCCACAGAGCATTAAAATCGCTATGATACCACAAATGATGCAGCCTAAGCTGCGAAAATCCACGAAATGCATATACAACACCATTACTATGCCATAGTCCTAGGATAAATTACTATTTGTGTTTAAAATCACAATTCTGATACTTTTCACATATTACCAACCATAGGTATAACCAAATAATATGTCTCCACTTGATTTAACATACCCCAGCCTTTTAAAATCACATAATATAATCAAGTTCTATCATATCCACTTAATTAAACATTTACCTTGGCTAGAGACTTTGGTTAAACCCACAATACCAACAAATATAAAATCTGGGCCCGCAGCTATTGCTAACACACCTTACACCGACGATATATTCGTGTCCATTCATCCGATGGATATTGCACTCAAAGGAGTACATTATCTTACCACTCAAAATCCTGTGATATGGGTGATTTAGAATTACAACATGGCGCCTCCACGTTATCTCGCAACCTCCAACCTTTTACCACTTACCTCCTTCTCATTTGTGCGAAAACCATCGTTTGGGTTGCGAAACCATTTCATGGTTTCACTTATACTGTTGACTCAAAGTTCCTCTTAGTTGTGGCTTTCAAATCGTAAGGTTCCATTAGAATTCCACTACGCCTTCGATTCTTTGTTTCACCTCTTTTTCCACTCACCTTATTATCTCTGCATCTCCAAACTCGTATATTATGATAGCTTTCACCATGGTTGCGAATGCTTTGAAAATTTTGATAGGCTTCGATTGGAATGAAAATTCTTTGAAAACAATCTCAAACCAACTAAAGGAACAACCAGTTGATCTGACTTTCTCCAAGTGCACGGTGTGGTGACATGAGGCTTTAACAGAATTATGCTCCTCTGTTTGCCTAGATTTTAATTGAGATCAACCATTGTAGAATTTACTGGAACTCACTGTTCCAATGTTCCAAAACCAATTAACATTCGAATTTGAAATTAAATGGTTAAATCTGTAATTCCTTAGGGTAAATCGAAACCCCACATCAGTTGTTTATATAATGACTCCAATTAACACATAATAGAGAATATGGCCCTAATCATAACTTAGAAACAGAGGATTGTAATAATACATTCAATATTGAATTTTCCAAGGACTTCAAATGGAACTGTTAATACCAAAACACGATTTGTACATCAACTTAAATCAATCATTCATAAAATATAAATTACAGAGGATTGACCCTCTCGGTCTGATTACATCGGTTTGTCTCTCCTCTGTTTCCTCTAATTCTTAAACACTATCACTCTCTCTTCCTCACTAACTCTCATCTCCTTTTTTTTTTTTGCATGTGCAGGCTTACACTTATAAATGTATTTACATAATTATGGATTACTCTGAATATGTGATCCCCTACATAAATCACTCAACTAAAACCTCTTTCTCTTCTTTTGACTCAACCAATTCCTAATTTAGACTTTGAAATCCCTCAAATCTCACTTTCCTAGGATTACTCACTCATCCCTAAGATTTCTACAACTAATGACATATTCTCCATAAATCAATTTATAATTAAATTTCCTCAAACTCAGCTAAAATTAGGAAAATAAATAAAATTATTAAGGGAACCCACTCCCTTTAGTAAATGTGAAATAAGACTCATGGGTCTTATAAGTTTCGGAGAATGCTCTGCATCATCTACCCGCACAGATATCCATAGATACATGATTTTGTGCTTTAGACAGGTGATTCTTGTGTTCTAAAATTATTTTAGGTGTCGAATTAACAGCCAGACCACCCTTAATATCATTTTCATAATTATGAGAGGAGAGGGATCTCAGCTTTGAAACGTAGGATGGAGAGGGGGGGGAAGGGTGAATTCACAGCATACAACCAGACACAACTCCACCTGAGGGGAAGATGGTGGATATGGCATGGGAGGGGAAGGACTGGAAGAAACATGGGGAGGTAAGGATATGACAGGGGAGGTGCATGAAGAAAGAGGGGTGCCACCTTTTTCATAACAAGGAGGATGATTATTATTAGAGATTAATGGAGGGGGAGAGGCCAAATTGGACATACCTTTGTCATAATCAGATTCGATGACGAGGTCTTGTGGTGGAACATCATTTTTCTGCTCAGAAGCACTTGACTCGAGGACATGACTGCCAGTCTGAGACTTATGGAGAGGATCTATCATTTTCAAAACTTTTTTATATTTAGGCCTAGAGAGGTTAGGACGCGGACAGTTCATGGCAAGGTGGCCAACCTATCTGCACAAGAAACATCTAAAGGGAAATTTCCAATAGTCAAGCCTCTGCATCCATGAGATCCCATGCATTTCGAGAAAAATTCCTTCATATAAACCTTCGCTTATGTCAAGTTCAACTTAAATCCTAGTGCATCTACGACCCAATTTCGTATCCCAATCATCTTCCAGTGCAATAAAAGTGCCAAGTTTGTTACCAATTTCTTCAAGAAAGGGATGTTGCCAGAAAAATTGTGGGAGCCCGGGAAGGATAACCCAAAATATTTGTAGATGTTGAGGGGATCGCTTAACGTTGAAGTAAACTTTCCAATTCTGAAGAACAAGGCCAGCAGGACCCCAATTCCACACAAGTTCGGTATTTAGTTTGTCTTCTGTTGAAATTACTTTGAAAAGGAGCCATCCTCGTGAAAGCTAGTGAAACTTTGGTGAATATCCTAGCAGGGGCTTCCATTGTTAATTAATCCATGTAGATATTTCTTCAATTGACACCATACATCTGCAGAAACATCCTACAAGAGCATTCTCCAAGTAGCCTGGCACCTCAGATATCGCAATGTCTTCGCAAACCACAAGTTTAGTGATACCAGATTTTGGACTAACTCCTTTCTAGACTCGTTTGGGTCTGGGACCATATGCCTGTGATGGATCCTCCCCTGTGGAGGTGATGCATTCACTGTTAGGCAGTACATGAGAGGCATCATGCGAAGGAAAGGTGGTATGAAGAAAATCATATGTCTGAGTGCATAGGGAGGAGCAATGGGTTGAATGAATAGCCCTGCACATAAAATCATATTTCCCTAGAAGAATGTGACCAACCTTGGGGCTATAAATGAGATCTGTCTCATCCTTGCTCATGATGACACACGATGAAACAGTTGATCACAGGAGGGAGAGAGATCGGAGGACGTCATCAAAGACAAAACGGGAAAAAGGTGGCGACAGTACGTATGAAAGGGAGGAGGAAACCCCCTGACCTAGGAAATATAGCCAACCCCACAGACATAGAACGAAGGTCACATGCAAGGAAACTGCAAGGTGCGAGGGTTGCAGGGGCCGAAAAAAATCGTCGAATACACACACACACACACACACACACACATATATTTCTTTTAAAAATTTCCAAGTGAGACATGATAAAAACATTTTCTTTTTGTCTTGAATAAATTCTTTTTGACTTATTTACAAAAACATAATTATGAAAACCAAAACTAGTTACAATTTCAACAAGATTTACTAGAAATGGTAGGTTTATCATTAGAATTTCGTAGTTCAAATATTATTGCTATATAATTCAGTAGTTCAATGCCATGCCATGCGAGTGCTTTATCATTTTCCAAATGCCTATTATAAAACCGGGTTATTAAAATATCAATTACTAACCATTTTCTAGGTTAACAATGCTAGAATTATTCATTAAATGCCTTCATGGAAATTTTTACCATAAGGACTCTTCCACAGTGCCCTCAAGAACATAAAATTACTTTAACTACGTTTTAGATTAATTAATTTTAGTTTCAATTTATATATTTTAATATTTCCTTGACAATATAGATGAAAATGTTGATTCATTGTCTCTTAGTAATTCATTCTTTGTTTGTTAGAATTCTAGTGTTGAATTTTTTCATTTGGTTCAAGTGATACCTAAAGATCAACTTATTCTCTTGAATGGCAATGTTACACCTCAAATTCTCATTATTTTTTTTGGATACAAAACTCTTGTTTGTCCCTAAGACAAAAATTACTTAAATTAACCAACTCAATACATAGTGTTTTAGTTGTGTTTTCATTATCTAATCCAAGTAGCTAGCCTTCACTACAACTAAATCATAACACTTAGTCAACTTCCTTCTGCCCAAAGATAAATTTATAGCCTAAATTGATTACTAGTAAATAGTAACTAACAATTTTTAAATCTTTCCACTAAATTCAATATAAAACCATCTACTAGGAACACCATCTACTAAGAACAAGTATTACTGAAATAATAATTAGAGATTTATGAAAAATTAATAATATTTCTATAAAAGCCCTGCCAACCACTCCAAGGCCATCTCTGTACCGCAATTACCGCTATAATCAACTTGATGTTGTTCTCATTGAGAATCACTTTCTTTCGCCTTCGATAGGGCTAGCCTCGAAACGTGCCCTCAACACTACAACCAAGGGTGGAATATATGCTTGCATGGCCAATAAACCCCTAAGACGGTTGATAAAAAAAATAAGATCAGCTCGTCATTGATTAGCTCTTCACAAGAGACTTAAACATGGTAAAACTTGTCTCCTTAGAACGTAAAATTTTGGTAACTCCACTTCCATATATGTGTTTGGTCAAAACCAACCACTTTTTTTTGGTGTTAAAATTATGAGAGAAATAAATCAAGTAAAAACAAATTATAAACACAACTTATACATAAACTATGTTCTAGGCTCGAAAATTATAATTTGGGAAAAATCAGTTAACATAATTTTATTTGTTTTTTTTATATTTTTTTTTTTTCAAAATTCGCTAAGAGGGTGAAGTGAGCTTTTACTGTGCACGTCCATTGGCCAATTACAATGAAGTTTTCTTAAGTCTTTTAAAGGGTTCATTACATGTATTGTGCAAAACACAAAACTATGGGCAAACCAAAACCACCAATATACACTAAGTAATTTTGACCTTCACTGAGTCATCTTCTTAAAACTTTACATGGGATTTTTCTTGACCAAATCCATCCAAACGGGTCCATTGAGTCAGCAAGACTCATCTCTAGGCCCTACCCTCCTTAAAGTTTATGTCCAAAATATCTATTAATTTAACATGCCCATGTCATCTAATTCTAACTCCAAATTTTACATGTTAGATTCTAGACCTTTATAATCCATTTGGTAAATAATGTTGTCTTTCCTATTAATCACATTATGAATCCAAATTTTACAATTAATTTCCATAAAATATTCCTACCTTACTATATTTTACAACTATATGCCCATTTACAAAATATAATAATAAAATTTCAACTCCATTTTAATATACATATATATCCATCCTTAAAGCATAAGGCCACATATCCAGGCCACGGTCAAATCCTTATTAGCCTATTTCCAAGGGATTCTCTACGTGCTTACTTTCTCATCGTTCTCATTTCTTCCCAACCAAGTTTTGTTGCCAAGCTGGGATTTTATCGAATTTCGTTTTTTTCCAGTGATACTACTCTAAATTTCTCGAGCTTCCAGAATGGTGTTGCACTTTTTCCAGTAGTACTCCTCTAAACTTCTCGGGCTTCCAGGCTTCCAGAATGGTGTTATAGCCCGAATGGTGTGGAAGCCAGTGCAACCCTTTAAAAGCGCTTTAAAATACTAGACTTATGAAACTGAAACCCTAAAATTAAAATGATTCGGAGCTTAACTGACATATGACCGTCTCACGTTGAGGAGTGAAAACCCAAGGAATAATAGCATGATGGAATTCGTCTTGATGATTTATGATTCAGTGACAAAAATCAAGTTTGGAGTAAAAAAAAGTGATCAATATACATTTTTTTTAAGAATTTCTAAGAATTTCAATTTGTTTGCAGTTTACTCTAAAAATTTGATCACATTAACTGCATTTTTTACTCCAAACCTTATTTTTGTCACTGAATCAAGAATTCTCAAGACGAATTCCATCGTGTGAAACTGTTATTATTCCTAGGGTTTTTCACTCCTCTTAGGTTTTCACTCCTCAACCTGAGACGACAAGTCATATGTCAGTTAAGCTCCGAATCGGTTTAATTTTAGGGTTTCAGTTTCATAAGGCTAGTATTTTTGAGCGCTTTCATGAAGATGTGCGCTGGCTTGCACACCATTCTGTAACGTTGCAATCAAACCATTGGCGTGTCAGCTTCCAATCAAACCCTCGTTCATCATTTTGCATGAAATGAGCCTGTGACCCACCTTCGATCTGTTTGGCGATAGCATTTTCCATGTCTGTATGGGACATAGATCTCGTGGCATCTTGCTGTTAGCGCCTTGTGAAAGCATGGCACTCCATGGACTTATGGTGCCCACAAACAGGAGCTTCATGTTTAACCACCTACGCCTCCGCCAACCCATGATCAAACAACCCCTTCTCACACCTTCTTGCCACGGAGTTTACACTATGGACGAACCCCATAGCAGATAGCAATGCTGCCACGGCTCTCGTCTTTTAATCTCTCTCCTGCGAGTTTATATCTACATCAACGCTTTAATCCCTTCTGCTACCAGGATCTCCTCCATGCGCTCTCGTGGCACAAAAGTTGCAAGCCCCTCGATCTCATCATCGTCGGTCCAGCATACAACTGTCTTGTTCTTCACATTTTTCACCGGGCAACATAGGCATCCCAATGAATCCAACACTTAACTCTAATACATACATCAAGTCATAAATAAACATTCAACTTTCAACTCTCATATCATGTGTGGTGTAGAAAGGCATCTCATCTAGGTTGCAAGAAGAGGAGGCCCAAGTGATGAAGGAACCTGGAACTGGAAAATCAATGGCCCAAGTGATGAAGGAACCTGGAACTGGAAAATCAAATAAGAGGTCCATGTGCATAAGTTCACAGAGATAACCCGCACTGAAGTTGGACACGGAGGAGAGTTATTAAAATTATTAAAAAGAAAATTAAATTTATTGGGACGAACATTAAACCCACAAACAAATCACAAAGCAATACTGTGTTTTGTGATTTTTTCGCTTGTTTCAATATTTTTCTAATAAATTCAATTTCCTCTCCAATAATTTTAACGTGTGCACACCCTCTTGTGATTTTCTTTTCCAATTCAATGTTCACACTTCATGTTCATTATTTGGGCCTTGTCCTCATGCAACCTAGATGGCATGCCCTTTTACACAATATATAGTAATGTGAACCACACCATGAACCAGATCTAGACTTTATATGCTCTCTATTTCCATTGCTTAGGAATCTATTCTCCTTTAGTTCTTTCATTTAAATTTCTTTCCAATTATTGCCATACTCCCTCATATTCACTAGGAAAAATAAACCATTGTCAACAAAGAGTCCTCTTAAGCCAACAATTGGCTCTAATACCATGTTAAAATTACATGAGAGATAAATTAAGTAGCAACAAACCATAAACACAAATCATATATGCACTGTGTTTGTCCCTCTGAAGCCAACAATTGGCTCTAATACAATGTTAAAATTACGTGAGAGAGATAAATTGAGTAGCAACAAACTAGAAACACAAACCATAAATTGAGTAGCAACAAAATAGAAACACAAACCATACATACACAATATTTTATCGTAGAAAACACCAATTAAAAAAAAAAAAAAAAAAAACCTCTAACAAGTTTCCATTAGTACTTTGGCCAAAACCCGGCCAAGTGAGCCTTCACCGGCCCATTACAATGAAGTTTTCTCAATCCTTTTAAGGGCTTCATTACATGCATTCCAGGGGCACAAAACCATGGGCAACCAAAACCATGTGCCCAAAACCACCATTGTAGACTAAGTAACTTTGACTCTTTCATTGAGCCAAGTTTTACAATGCCACGTGGATAACTTCTTCCATAATTTCTAGATACAGTTGCAATATTTATTTCATTATTTATTTATTATGCAAATACTTTCTTAAATTATGCTGGACAATAATTGGTGGTAAATATGTTATTTATGTGACTATAAGTTGTTTTCAAATATTTTAATTTTGGTTAGTTTTCCTATCAAGCTTAACAATTAAAATTAACTCCACAAATATATACAATTCATGGCATAAATATTGCAAATCAATCCAAAAAATTATGACATAAAAATATGAGGTAGTTATTTGCATAGGGGCAAAGCTTACAATAAGACTTTCAAGTTATGGTCCAATCAAATGTTTGAAAAATAAAATTTCCAATAATATTCAATAATAAATATTTGGTTTTCAAAGTTAAACATTAATAGTGATTACTAACCACCAAAATTTATGAAGTTATTTCCCCTTAGTAAAAAATTAATTTTTCCACTTCATATGCCAATTTCAATTTATCTAAAAGCATAATTTGTAAATTATGTGGCAATGACCAACCTACCATTCAACACTTGCTTTAGATGTTTTTGTTGTAAGTATTATAGATCTAACTAAATTGTAACTTTTATTAATATAGATGAAATATTTATGTCTTTATTGTTTTTTAATTTAATTTAGCTATATTTAAACAAAGTTTTTATATATTTATTGTTTTTTGTTTTAATTTAGCTATATCTAAACTAAGCAGTAGGGACTAGCTACTATATAGCACTTGTATAAGTTAAGTGTTACTAACATGGAATTGCTAGAATTAATTCATTCAACTCGTTTAGATGGGGAGATTTGTCTTGCTAATAGTTTTCAAGCTATAATTAATAATTTCTTCTTGTGTTTCATAGACCAATAATCCTTTATGTATTTTCTTCATTGATTCTTTTATCAACCAAGGTTATAAAGGCTTATGAACCACAATCCTAATGTGAATCTTTCATTTAGGAATATATGATATAACAATGATGACATTCTTAGTCTCACAAATGTGGAATTCTTCTTTGATTTTCTTTAGGCAAGACATTGAATGCAATAATAAATTCAAGTATTTAGGCTCCAAACTACATGAAATAATCAATAAATCAATATCCATTTCTCATAGCCTGGGGGATGGAGTTCAACCTTAATCAGATGAGTTGTAGAGCAACAAGTTAGAAAGAGAGTGTTCAACAACCATTGTTTGAGTTACAATTGGAGTTCAAGGTCTAATAGAGTTAGAGCTTATATATCTTCTTCACACACAAATAAAGAAAATGGTTTGTTCACTAATTGGTTCTCAGAACATGTAATATTTCTTTTTCAGGAAATTCAACAAGGTGCTCAAGAGAAACGTCGTATAAGTAAAAATGTGCAAAAATAACGCAAATCAGGGCTTGGTTCCCCTCATTTATGTTGTATGAGACTTATATATGGAATTTCATTAAAAAAAATCAGTTTAGACTACTTAAATAGATCTCCCAAAAACTTGACTAGCTAAAAAGCACCCAAAGAGGAAGGTTGTTGTCAAATGCAAGCACTGCTTCAGGAATTGCGCATTTTTAGCTGATGTTCAGAGGAGGTCAGCAAGGAGACTCATATTTCAGTCATACAGTAGCAAATCAACATTATGATAAAGCCTTTTCATTATACAGTAGAATGCATGAGTCAATACAACAATAAATCTTTAGAAAAGAGAGTTGGAACACATGTATATTTGTAGAAATTCTTCAACAGCGTTATTTTTGAGGAGCTTCAGCAACTGGAAGTTACAACTCGGATCTAGGACAGATCTGTGGATAAAACATTAGATCTATATCAAATATGGAAACTATATAGTTTTCTCTACAATATCCACTTGGAATTTTGACAAAAGCATGCATGAATAAGAGTAGATCTGAGAAACAAGTTGCAGATCTGGAAACTGCTGCAGTAAATTTCTGAATATAAAATTTCATTACAATGGATTAGATATGAACATAACATGGATCAGAAAGCTAATCAATGGATCACCAAGTAGAAGGCAAAGCCCAACACAAGAGATCTCTGATCTAAACTATGAGCAAGACACCATGAAAACCCTCATATAGAAATAACATAGTTTACTCATGGGAACAGTGTTGTAGCTCAAATGGAATAGGAAACTACAGTAGAATTGTGGATCTGAAGTACAAGAAGAAAATACACTCTTTCAGGAGATTAAAGAACACACTCCAAGAGAAAGAGGCTCCAGAAATACACTAGATCTCTATATATCTAGACTCCCACTTGCTGCAGCTCATAAGACAACTCAGCCCTCAATATGAGCAGCGCTGTAGTGTAAGATGGAGCTTGGCCTCAAGTCTAATAATGGTTCAATTCAGCAAGCTTTTCTCCTTGAATCCTCAAAGAAAGTGGTGAAATCCCTGCATAGGAATTCCAGATACAATCCTCCACTAAACAACAGAGAATGGTATTTGTCTAAGCAAACAAATACTCAGAAATATGATCAATCAACAACCTTTTCTTTCTACCCTCCTTCTCCTTTTATAAGATGAGAAATCCTTTGAAAACCCTAAACCATCTTGATGTGTTAGCCCTTTTTACATCAGAGGCTCCCTTCTAGAACTGCGTTGTCCCTTTTGGAGATGCAATGAACCTAGACAGTGCTGTTGATTTGGTCAAGGTTGACCAAGTCTTTAGCTCAAACCTCTTTCACATCGGCAAGTGATTATTTACATGGCCCCGATTTGTCTTTGTTCACATGGGCATTGATTTATTCAAACTTTTTAGGATTTTTACATGTCCTCCTTTATTCATTTATTCATGAAACAGAAATTAAAACAAAATTAAATGTTTCCCTTAGCTAAGGCTAAGTGGGAACATTACAGTCCTCCCCTCCAAAATGTTGCTTTTCCTCAAGCAAATGACAGGGTAAGAGCTATATTTCTTCTCCTTCTCCATTGATGGCACCATCAAGGATCAAGTTTTCATTAAGGACCAAGTGCTCATCAAGCCAATACATCAAAAATTTCTCCTCCAATGCTAACATGATAGGGGCATAGTCCATCCCTTCACGAGTGTAAAACTCAACAGAAATAAACATGGGTGAAGCAATGTCACATCTAAAACATGTATCATGAAGTACAAGATGAAGTTCCATCCAATGTGGTACATATATACTGCCCACTTTCTGCCCATACAAATCCATAAACAACACCAATATATCATCTATGTATGGAAGCAAAATCACATATATGCAAACTTAAATTTTCACTTGAGGAGGTGGGTCACAATCACACATGAGATACCAACGCAATGCACTCCTTGTCTTGAGTAGATCTGAGTGTGGTAAGTGGTACTCCCACCACATCTTTGCTGCATGGGTCACTTTGACATGGCTGAAAGTGATACCCAAGTTAGCTGCCTTTGGGAAGCACCCATCATGATAGAGAATCTCCCTTTGCACCTCAAGGGAGTAGCCAGATTTAGAATTTTTATTGGCCTCATCAATGCCATGAGATCTGCATGTAATATCACTCCTTGTAGGAGTCATGGCCTGCATGCATATGGTAAGAGAATATGTTAAATCAGAAAAATAAACATGCTCCATAAGATCAGATTCTTTACCATTCAAGTATCCCACACACATGGAGTTGGGCATGGGTATGTCTCCTTTCCTAAGAGAAGGAAGAGATGGCTGAAATAGCTCCTGCATAGAGCCCTTTGGCTGCCTCATCTCCTCATAACCATTGCACTCTTGTACGTGCTAATATAGTTCCTCCCAATCATAGTGCTGATGTAGTTCCTCCTTCATACCCTCCCAATCAAAACTCCTCATGATTAGGGTGTAGATCTTGGCTGACTGCATATAACTGGAAAGGAACTCTTTGTGTGCTCTTTGTAGTATCTCTTGCTTAAGCTTGGAGGCTTGAGACAAGAATACTTTACCAAGATGATAGATGGCCCCTTCATGGACCAAATAGCCTCCTCCTTACTTCATGCCATCTAATATCATACCGGTGTGTAGATATTTGGATTACACAAGGAGTTGACACCTCCAATATGGATCTACACAACTCAACAAGGACAACGCTGTTGATGCACCTATGGTGGTGCTTTCCTTGTTTCTGATTGTTTCTTTGACATTACACATGCCAAAATTGTTTGTAGGAAGGTTAATCCTCCCCTTTTCTTCCTCCCACAGCGCTGTAGCTTGCTCTCCAATCCTTGCTTGATCTATTTTTGGAGCAGCACTTTGTGAGGCTTTTCCCACAAGATTAAGATCTAATGACATTCCAAGTGGCTTTCCATGAGGTAGGAATTTTCCTTGCAGCATTCTCATAAACATGAGAGAAGGAACTGTGAGATCCTTGCTTCCACTACGCAAATCCATCTCTGTTGTTTGTGTGGAAGCATTAGGTGTGGGGTAAGTGTGCATCCCTTGAATGATTTTTGGTTTCCCACTCTTCAAGTCCACCCAATCCATTTGCAAGGCCTTCTAATCAGTGGTAACCTTCCCCAAGGTAATCAACCACTGGTAACCCAAGATGACATTGATGTCTGGTATGTCCACTACAAAGAAGTGATCCACCAAAGTGTAGGATCCCATAGTGACAGAAAGTGATGGAACATATTGCATGCACTGCATAGTTCTATCTCCTGGGACCAAAATAGAGAATCCATCAAATGTATCAGTGGGGATCCCTCTCCTTTTCACAAGGTGAGCATCAATAAAGTTGTGGGTTTCCCCACTATCAATCAGAATAGACACTCTTTGGTTCATAACTGAACCTTGTACTCTAAGGGTCAAGTACTTCGGCACTCCTCTCAAAGAAGCAAGAGTCCCACTTGTTGCAGCAAAGGCCCCTTCTTCATTCTTGGATGGTGTTTGTCCTTCCTCCTCATCTTCACCAGCGCTGTGACCCCTCCTAGGTCCATCACTCCCATCTTCCTCTTCATAGTCTGAAAATACCTCTATGTAGTGTGCCCTTCTAGCAGCACATCTATGTCCCAATACCCATGGCTCTTGACAAGTGAAACATAATCTCTTTTTCCTCAACTCCCTCCGGAGATCAATGTCAAGAGGTTTCTTCAGTGAGCTCTCCTTGGGTGGAGCAGCTTTCCCTTCTTTCCCCTTAGAAGGGGGGGCTTTTCTTTGGAAGGTTTCCTTTGCTCTTGGCAAGGCATCTTGGAGATCTCTAGCTCTCTCTATGGCATCATGAAAAGTGATGGGCTTGGTAGACTTAACCAACCCATGCAAAGGTTCCTCCAGGCCATCAATAAACATGTAAACTCTCCTTGCTACAGATAGATCAGGGACCATTACTGACAATCTCAGGAATTTAGAGATATAGGCCTTTGCATCTCATGTCTGCTTCAGCTTTGCTAAGCTTATAAAAGGTGCCTCTGGATCTTTCCGATAAAATCTCTCCACTAGTCTTCTAGTGAACTCAGCATGTGTAGGCACATTGTTGTGTCCCAATGTAGATAGTCCATAGAACCACCATTTGTGGGCTTCACCCTCAAAATGCAGTGCAACAATCTTGATGGCTTCTTTGGGCACTTTATTCAACTGGAAATAGATGTCCAACTTTTCCACCCATGCTTTGGAAGAACAAGAGGATGTTCCATCGAACTTGGGCAAAAATAACCTGCCCATAGTATGGTGTCTCCCATGGAAGAAATCACCATCTCTGTACTACTTCCATAGTCTCCTTCGATCCTTGAGATGGCAAAAGTCTTGGAAGCTCAAGTTATCCTTGAACCTCTGACTTTATGAGTCATATTCTACAAAGTACCCTTCCAGGGAGGTTGGCTCTTGCAGTCCTTCATTGTCTACAGCTAAGAAGGTAGGCATAGTAGAGCGTTGTGAGGCCCGTAGAGCTTGTGGCAAGCTCACATGTTGACCAGTCCCAAAATGAGACATGTCAGAACTTTCTCCTTGATGGAATCTCCCAAGGTATTCCCTCATTCTATCCACCCTCATCTCTTTTATCTCCTTGGATAGATCTTTCATAGCCTCCAAGATATTTTTTTCAAACTCCTTTGCTTCCTTATCCTTATCATTCACAGATTCAAGGGCTTTCCCCTTGTCTTGACCCTTGTCAAGATCAACAGTGGTGTAGTCATACTTTCTATTACTTCTATTTTGGTACCTCCTCTCCCTCTCAATGGGAAGATCCTCTTCTTTGGAATGCAGCATGACTGGTGCTCCAATGGTAAGCACAGGTTGTGCCAAGAGTGGAGCTCCGATACCACGATAATATTCATTTTTTAGGAAATTCAACAAGGTGCTCAAGAGAAACATTGTATAAGTAAAATTGTGCAAAAATAACATATATCAGGGCTTATTTCCTGTCATTTATGATGTATGAGACTTATATATGGAATTTCATAAAAAAAAATCAGTTTAGACTACTTAAACAGACCTCCCAAAAACTTGACTAGCTAAAAAGCACCCAAAGAGGAAGGTTGCAGTCAAATGCAAGCATTGCTTCAAGAATTGCGCAGTTTTAGCAGATGTTCAGAGGAGGTCAGCAAGGAGACTCATATTTCAGTCATACAGTAGCAAATCAACATTATGATAAAGCCCTTTCTTTATACAGTAGAATGCATGATTCAATATAGCAATAAATCTTCAGAAAAGAGAGCTGGAACACATGTATATTTGTAGAAATGCTTCAATAGCGTTATTTTTTAGGAGCTTCAACAGCTGGAAGTTACAACTCAGATCTAGGACAGATATTTGGATAAAACATCATATCTATACCAGATCTAGAAATTATATAGTTTTCTCTACAAGATCCACTTGGAATTTTGATAAAAGCATGCATGAATAAGAGTAGAACTGAGAAACAAGTTGCAGATCTGGAAACTGCTGCAATAAATTTATGAATATGACATTTCATTACAATGGATCAGATCTGAATAGAACATGGATCAACAAGCTAATCCATGGATCACCAAGTGGAGGGCAAAGCCCAGCACAAGAGATCTTTGATCTAAACTATGAGCAAGACACCATGAAAAACCTCATACAGAAATAACACAGTTTACTCATGGGAATAGAGTTGTAGCTCAAATGGCACAAAAAACTACAGTATAATTGTAGATCTAAAGTCCAAGAAGAAGATACACTCTTTCAGGAGGTTAAAGAACACACTCCAAGAGAAAGAGGCTCCAGAAATACACTAGATCTCTGTAGATCTAGACTCCCACTTGCTGCAGCTCGCAAGATAGCTCAGCCCTCAAGATGAGTAGCGCTATAGTGTAAAATGGAGCTTGGAATCAAGCCTGATAGTGGTTCAATTCAGCAAACTTTCCTCCTTGAATCCTCAAAGGAAGAGGTGAAATCCCTGCATAGGAATTCCATATACAATCCTCCACTATACAACAGAGAATGGTATTTGTCTAAGCAGACAAATACTCAGAAATATGATCAATCAACAACCTTCTCTTGTTGCCCTCCTTCTCCTTTTATAAGATGATAAATCCTTTGCAAATGCTAAACCATATTGATGAATTAGCCCTTTTCACATGAGAGGCTTCCTTCTAGAACTGCGCTGTCCCTTTTGGAGATGCAATGAACCTAGATAGTGTTTTTGATTTGGTCAAGGTTGACCTAGTCTTTAGCTCAAACCTCTTTCACACCTGCAAGAGATTATTTACATGGCCTTGATTTAATTTTGTTCACATGGGCATTGATTTATTCATAATTTTTAGGAGTTTTACATGTCCTCCTTTATTCATTTATTCATGAAACAGAAATTAAAACAAAATTGAATGTTCCTCTTAGCTAAGGCTAAGTGGGAACCTTACAGAACAATGTTGAGCTAAACTTGTGTAATATGAACCCAAACAACGCATGAGTTCGTTGGATTTGTGGGCCCCATGGCTAGCCTCTAAGGTTTTTGTTAATGTTATGGACGGACATGTAGCATTTTTTTTTTCAACCAGAAAAATCCAAAAATTTTGTTTTAGAAAAGTTGTTTACATAATACATGTGTCTATCCATATTCATTAGAGATATCAATATCTTGTTCATGTGGGATTCCATACATTGGGTATACTAGTCACTCCATTAACCAGAGAATCCAGGAGCATGCAACAGACGTTAGGCATAATTGTTCTCGCTCATCACCTCTAGCTGAACATGCGAAGAAATCCAAGCACCATATCTGCATTAAGGATTCTAAATTAATTTCTAGGGTTGATCATTTCCACCATAGGAAGTTGAGAGAGGCTATAGGGATTAAAAATCATGCAATAAAGATCAATAAGGATGATGATCGGAAATTGAGTAAAATTTGGATCCCGACCCTCTCTTCTCGATTCCCCCTTTTTTTCCTCTTTTTATTTTATTTTATTTTATTTTTATTTTTATTATGAAATAAATATTATTTTAAATTCTATTCCAATAAAATATTCTGCTCACTCCATGGGTTTTTCTTTCTAAATTTACATTTTAATTAATCAATTTATTTTAATATTAAATAAAATAAATATTAAACTTAATATAATAAATATTTAACCCTTGTAATAATATAAAATTATTTAATTATTATAATATTAAGATAATATTCTTATAATAATAATAATAATATTATTATTAATATAGTTATATTTGATCAAATAAATAATGGCTAACTCTAAACAACTAATTTATAACCAAATTTTATCAATTTAATAGCTAATCTCCAACGGCTAATTCCTAATTAATTACCATCAGCTAATTCCCAATGGCTAGTTCTTAATAGCTAACTCTGCACCCTATTGCATCCTTTTTGTTTATTCTTAAATATTGATAGATTTTTTCTCCTTTGTCCTCAAGATGAACCACATTCGTTGGTTCAAAACGTCGACCAAATCCTAATGTTGTGATTAATCTAAAAGACATTTTCTTTAGCAATATGGATCACAAAAGTCTAAGATATAAAAAAACTTAGATATGGCACGATATCGAAATATTAAAATAATATTTAAGTCTAATATAACCTATCAAACATATATGCATTGGACTAGGTCTCCATGCACACAGCCAGTAGGAGCCTATCCAACCCAAACTAACACAACTTTCCCAAAATTAGATCACATAAGATAGTTCATTCACAATATAATATCTAAGATTATTTCTAACTCGAATTGACTTATACACATTTATAGGACTAATATGTGAAAATACCATGGTTTCAAAATATGGTTTGAGCCCCATGTTTTCCCTTTAACTCACTACAATGATGAAGTTACTTTGACCCGCCCCAAATTTCCTTGACTTTTTTGTGTGCAACACGTTTTAACAAAACTTAGCCAAAATTGTACCCAAACTTGACCCTAGGAGACCCTAACCCAAAAAGCCCCCAACAATATCTAGTGACTCGTCCTCGAGTCACTCTAATCCAGCTTCCTGCATATTCACTTGAAACACTTGGATGGAGTCCTTAAGTGGTTGAATGATCTTTTTGCTTTGTGTTGTGGCGCTTTGAGCTTCTCCTACAAGCTTTTTTGTAGTCGGCCCTTCTGTTGCTAAGTTGATGCTTTGTTGTTTCTGCTAGAGGCCCTTCAGCGCACTGTCAAATTGTAGCGCTTCCTCGGCCCATGGTTGCATTATTGCTTCTAATAGATGCTCCAATCGACACAACGTATCAATCTCGGTCTAAATTACATGACCTTCCTGTAGATGGGCTAACTTCTAAGCTGGTAGTAGGGTCGGTGCAGCAACCTAGATGTCGTTGAACTATTTCTCCTTCGCGCATAAATCCATCTGCAATTGCTGAACCATGGGGTCATCTTGGACAGAGGTCCAGATGCCCATGGAATCCTCAAAAAATGTGATGCATAATTCTACAACTGTCGTGATACTTGCAGTGGCTTCTTGGACAACGGTGACGCGTTGTGCTCTGATCTCTAGGGGCGTCTCTGACTACAAATTTTCCTGTAAATCTGCGATCTTTTGCTCTAACTCAGCTCCCATGTGGATACCATACTCTCCAAATTTTTAGTGGCCTCGGTAGTAGTGGGTATTGTCAATTCTAGGATCTCAGAGCAAAACCTACTGATGAGTGACTCTAATTGTGCACGATGACTCTCCACAGCACTCCTATCTACTCCATTGAACTGCTGCCCCTTATTCCATGTTTCAGCCTACTGCTGGACCTCACTAGTGTCTTGCAACACCTTGTACTCCCTAAAGCTCATTTATTATCATGGTATGCATGCAATGTAGCTTGCCACTAAGGAAAACGGCCAAGTCAATTCCGACCTCAGGCCCTATGTGAATGGATGTGCGCAGCACTGGATTGTCAAGGTGAAGTGTTGCTCCTAGAACATTGAACACTTGTCTCTCTAAAGTAGATGGGTTTCAAATGATCAATTTTCTCGCTTGTCCCGCACTCGCTTGAACCACGCTTGCTTAGATCTCGCTCACTTGTACTCTTAGATGATTGAGTCCTTAATACACATATTCAAGGAACACTTTTTATTGTGCCTCCATGTTTCTCAATACATCCTTTGTTACCATCTTCAATGTGTTGCCTATTTCATCCAATTCTAAATATGTGAGGGTTAATGGCTCAACCATGGTCTTCTTATGCTTTCCTTTTTGGGCACGGAGTTAATGGGGATTGAGGTCCTCTCTTGGTGCCTTGACGTGTGTCTTTCAAGGGTGCGTCTATGTTGTCTCTTACACGGTCCTCCGTCTCCGCATCACTTGGCACATCCACTGTTTACATGGGTGGGTTCTCTGTCTCTATCGTGCTAATTAGCTCTTGTGTTTCCTTCGTATGTTCTTTCTTATGGTCTTCCTTTGTGCATGTCTTAGATGTAGATGTGTTCAGCAAAGCACATGAGGTCGCACCAGCATCTGTCACCACGGTCAACCAAATAGGGGGGCATCCTGTTGTTATTTGTGCAAGATATTCTCCTATCCCCAGCTATGGTAGATCATACCAAACTCCTACCATGTCCGCCTTTGTGCGAATGTGGACATTGTGGAACATTGCCTTGAAATTAGTGATATGCTTGTACTAATCGTACAAGTTTAGTGACAAGTGCAGTTTAGACTAAACCTCCTAATACACCTCTGCTTCGAAAAAGAACACAAAAAATTGTATTCTTGGTCACCCTTGTTGGAATCTTTGTCACCCACAACGACGTGTAGCGTGTGGCCTCACATAATTCTAGTTCAATATCTGGCAACTGAGAATGCATCAACGGCCTCCATCCGATCAGTTCAGCTAGCAGCAATACCCAGGCATAATGAAAAAAATTTCCATCTTCTTTCACTTCTCAGATGTTCTTCAAAAACTCCTAGAAGAGGTATTTATCCCAGTGATATTGAATTCCTTTTGCGCATTGTGAAACCAATGCAATATTTGATGTTGATACTTCCTTGGAACAACACTTCCTCATCATTTTTCAAGCTAGGATCAGGGTGCCAAATTTTACCGCGGGGTCATTTATCTCACTGAACACGAACCCCCGGTTGTTTCTGTTTATGCCATATTTCTTCTTTATGTCCTCCATGACCTTCTTCTCTTGACGTTTTCCCCAAAGGTTTTTTAAATTCAATAAGAAAATGCACACACACTAGTGTGGGATCACAGGTCACACAATGACAAATCCTAGTGATACATTAGTGTGCAACCATTTTTTAAATAAATTGGAAAATTAACTGTAATATTATCTCATAAAAAATTGTAATAGTTAACTAAGTGTGATAGATTTAGTTAGCTCAAGAATTTCGATTTGAGGGTCAAATGATACTCATGTGGAGTGATTCTATTATTAACAGGGTCCAGTTGCAGTTGTAGCACTAGTGTGGTGTGACTGGGATCAGTTAACTCGCATTAATTGGGTTAAAATCATTTTAACTAGTTGTAATTGTTTGATGAGCTAGTGGAAGATCAAGTGAATTAAAGTAGATTTAATTCACCAGTAGTGATCTACCAAGTAACTGATGATTCACTATTTATAGTTGCATGCATGCTAATTTTGGTGAAGACCTAGTTGAGACAAAAATTCAAGGAAAGTAAACTATCAGTTGTATTTTTAGCAAACTTCCGAGATGCAATTATATAACCACAGGAAGCCCATGATGAATTTTGAAATAAAGGAAGGTTGAATTTCCTATTTAATAAGGGTTTAATTCTCTAGGGATTTCATAAGCAAGGTAGGCTGAGGATAGGTTGATAATCGGCTATGTGTTTGTCAAATTTTGCGTAGATCAATGTGATGAAATTCGTAGAGTGTATGAGGATGTGGTGATCACAAATACATTGTATTGTTTCATGATTCCTTGGTTGATTATACAATAAATATGGATGGGTTCTTAGCATTTTCTTTCCCCAGGAAAATCTTGTGTTGTGCGATTGATTTACTTCTTTCTCTTACTTGCATGTGATTGAGCGATCGTGTTTTATATTCCGTAAATATTGTAGAAGGATTCAATATATTATTTTAGTACATTACATGATCAAATTGAATCCATTGGTGTAATTTTTACATGGTATCAGAGCACTAGGAATCATAATAGTGGAGAATAAATTGAGTTTGTGTTCAACCGTATTCGAATTTGTAGGAACTTTCTTTAGAGCTATAATTTGATCAAGATGTCTTTCAATGGCTTGAGACTCGAATATGCACTCAACGAAATTTTGAATTATATTGCATGGAAGGACAGGATGGAGGCAGTTTTGGAGGACAATGGGTTGAAGGAATTCGTAGATAATGATATTCCCAAGCCCACAACAACAGATTCACAACTTCTATATGCATGCCAGTAGAAGGTATAAAAGGCAAGGAGGATCTTGTTAGAGGGAGTTAGAGATCATATTTTCTCGAGTCTCCATGGAAAGGCAACTCCATATGCTATGTGGAAGGCCTTGACAAATCTATTTCAAAGCAACAGTGACCACAAAAAATTGACACTCAAGGAAAAGATCAGGAAAATCAAAATGGAGAAGGACGACACAATCCAGAAATACTTGACCAAGTTCACTCAATGTCGAGATGAGTTTGGAAGTGTTGGGATTACTGTAGTTGATGATGACTTGGTGAGCCTAGCACTTCTAGGCCTTCCCAAGGGTTGGCATAGTTACCAGGACTCTGTGAATGGGAGGCAGAAGTTACTAGATTAGGAGAGACTTTGGTCAGATTTGGTATAAGAAGATTTTCGGTGGAATACCAGGGATGGATCCTCATCTAAGAGTGATGATGAGGAAAATTGTGCCTTGGCTGGTAAGGAAAAGAAGGAAAAGGGGAGGAAGCTCCATTCCAAATATGATATTGGCAAAGAAGGAAAAAAGCATGACATGCCAAGGTGAAATGTTTTCACTGTCATGATCATGGACATTATGCCACAAATTTTTCACAAAAGAAGAAGAACAACAAGAAGGCTCTAGGAGCTGCAGTGGGTGAAGCTTTGGCCTCACAATTTGAGTTGGACTTCTCTCTCATCACATGCATGTCATAAAATATGATAGGATCTATGTGGTACTTGGAGAGTGGAGCATATTTCCACATGACGGGAAACAAAGAACTCTTTAGTAGCTTGGAGGAGAAGGATCTCATATGCATATCAAGATGGGTGATGACGAGAGGTATAGCACTACCAGGATTGTTACAGTTAATATCCAGAGACAGTCAGGTAAACCTTGCATATTAAAATATGTCATGCATGTACTAGGCTTGAAAAAGAATTTAGTTTCAATTGCTTTGTTGGAGGATCTTGGATATGATGTGGTTTTCAGTGAAGGAAAGGCATTTCTTCGTCACAACACCACAACATAGGTAAAGAATATTAAGGTTCGTGTGAAGAACCTCTACAAACTTGATGTAGATGGTTTTTCAACATTGAGTAGTAAAGTAAGGAAGGTGGTGAGTCGGGATACAGGTGATTTATGGCATAGGGGATTGGGTCATCTACACCACACTACTTTGAGGATCATGCAGCAGATTTCTACAAGTCTTCCAAAGGGTACTCTTGTGCAAATATACACATGCAAGGGATGTACCATGGGGAAGTATTAGGAGATAAGTGATTGCACCTCATAACACACAACAAAATGGGGTTTCATAAAGAAAGAAAAAAATAATTGTGAGAGCAGCACGAGCTATGTTACATGATCAAGTCCTACCGTTGCATCTTTGGGTAGAGGCATGCAATACAATAGTATTTGTGCATAATTGTAGTCCTCATTGGATACTTGGCATGAGTACACCAGAGGAGGCTTTTTCAGGTAAGAAACAAGATGTTTCATATTTTAAATTTTTTGGATCATATGTCTATTTCCATGTGACAAAAGATTCCAGGAAGAAGCTATAACCAACAACAGAGGTTGGGATATTTGTGGGGTACATTGATACTCCCCACAACTATTGGGTGTATTTCATGGCTAACAAGATGAAAATTTTCATGAGAAATGTTAAATTTGATGAGGTGAAAACCATGTGATTGTCCATTGACAGGGATCTTGACTTGCATGTAGATGAGGAACTCTTAGTTCCAAAGGATGAATCTCAAGTTGTGGAGCAGCCACAAGCACAAGATCATGGAGTGGCAGAAACCACTCATGCAAATCCATCCACTATAAATGGTACAAAGCACACCAAAGAGGCTGACAGATTGATGCTAGATGTGACAAATCATGTATGAGCACCTACATCATAGTGCAGGAAGAGAATATCGCCAAACATGTATACTAGATACATGGCTCTTATGAGTGAGTTTATTGCAACAAAACCATCCTCTTTTAAGGAAGCAGTGCAGCATCCAACATGGGTTGATGCTATGGTTGAGAAGTATGACTCCATTATTAGAAAGAGTGCATGGGAAGTACTCCCAAGACCAGTGGGGAAGTTAGTGGTTGGATCCAGGTTGATCTACAAGGTGAAGCAAGCAGCAAATTGGAGTGTGGAGAAATACAAGGCTATATTTGTAGCCCAAGGATTCTCACAGGTATAGGGGATTTCCTATCAGGAGAATTTTGCACCAGCTGCAAGGTACTCATTGATTAGATCTATCCTTCCACTCTCAGCGCAGATGGGGTGGCAGATACATCAAATGGATGTAAAGACAACCTTTCTCAATGGAGTTATTGAGGAAGAGGTGTACATTGAGAAGCCAAAAGGTTTTGATACCTTTGACAGGGATTCGCATGTGTGCAGACTCAAGAGAGCACTATATGGGCTGAAGCAAGCACCTCACACTTGGTACACCAGGATCGACAACTATTTCACTTTGTTAGGCTTCACAAAGAGTGAAGCAGATGCGAACCTATATCATATTGTGGTTGATGGTAAGCTTTTTATTATTGTTCTTTATGTTGATGATCTAATTCTAACAGGTGATGAGCAGCTCATAACTTCTTGCAAAGAGGATCTTGCAAGAGAGTTTGAGATGAAGGACATGGGGCTCTTGCATTATTTCCTTGTCTTGGAAATATGGCAAAGAGCTGGGGAGCTATTTATATCTCAGGGAAAGTATGCCAAGGATATTCCGAGGAAGTTACACATGGAGGGTAGCAAACCCATGGAGATTCCTCTTACAAGTAGCTGGAGGAAGGAGGATGCTACTGCAGGTGAGGTAGTGGATGCCACTATTTACAGGTAGCTTGTGGGTTCACTTATGTATTTGGTGAACACATGACCAAACATATGCTAAGTAGTTGACAAACTTATTCAAGCTATGGTTAAGCCTACCAAGCTCTTTTGGAAGGTGAGGAAGCATGTGTTGAAATATCTCAAGGGCACTACAGAGTATGGATTATGGTACAAATGAATATAGGGAGTGAATATTGAAGGCTTCATCGATGCAGATTGGGTAGGTAGCCCATCATATAGGAAGAGCACATCAGGGGGCATCTTCAGCATAGGATCTGTTAGGTCTTCGTAGTTTGCAAGATTGGAAAATACAAACACTGCAAAGCCTACATCAAAACCACTTTGGAATCTGAGGACCTAGCCATCCTAGGTTCATAAATGGATCTCTCTATGTATGAGTTTAAAGATGTGATCTTTAAGGCTTTTGAATGTGATTTTAGGCTAGTTATGAAGAACAAGGTTTGTTGTTTGGTTTTGGTTGGGAAAGGATATGATGAAGGTGAAGGAAGTCTATATGAAGGGTGACGGTGTAAATAAGTGGAAGAATGGTTCAACTAATAAGATAGGAAAGGAGTAGCTTTAATCCATTGGGCTATGGAGTCATAAGAGGATTTAATTGAAACAACAAGGTTCAAGAGTGGTCCATGGGGCAAGTCATCTATGTCAAAGGATCTCTTTAAGTTGATTTTATGGAATGAAACAATAAGAAATGGAGTGAGGGAAATCAAACAGATGAAGAAACAAAGAGCAACTTAAGATCAAGTAAGTACTTTGAAACTATCTTGCTTTTGGCATGCACTTAAGGAAAGAAACAAAAGTAATCTAAGATCAGGTAAGTACTTCTAAACTAGCCTGCTTTTGATGTATTTTCAATAGAAAACATTTAAAACACTTAGAATAGCTTAAGATCAAGTAAATACTTTTAACTTAGCCTGCTTTCAGCGTATTCAAAAGGAAAAAAATCGTGATAAACATAAAAAGTAGTTTAAGATCAGGTAAGTACTTTGAAACTAGCCTACTTTCAACATACTCTTAAGGGAAATCCTCAAAGCAACTATTGGAGATAAACCAGAGGACAAGGCTAACCATAAACTTCTCTAGCTCAGCTTTAATTAGAAAAATTCTCAAGAACATTCAAAGATAAAATCTCAAGCTGTACTCAGGAAATATGGGCTTACCAACACTTCACTGGTTATACTCTATTGAATTACCTTTAAATAAACAATCAGCAGAAAACATAAAGGTTAAAGATTTTCAGTGAGATTTAGGGTACTTCAAGAGTAAATCCTAATCTATATTTCCTGTTCTTTATCATAGAAAAGTGGACAAAATGGAAACATAAAGAAAAATAACAATTACAGTGAGAAACACATCACCATTGACATAGACCAGGATCCCATAAATCAGCTATTTGTATTTGATGTTCAAACCAGTTACAATCATTAAGTCCAGTATGTTTCTACAACTTCAAACTTCTCATCTCAGCTTATGTATCTTCAATTACAAACAGGGCTACAGCAGCTTCAGAAAACTATTTACATGCAACAGATATCCAGAGACCAACCCTTTACAATGTTCTCCTCGAGGAGATTTTATAAGGAAATGAGGAGGTGGAAGAGTTTCTAGGGTTCAAGTATCATTAATTTCATACTAAATGCAACTCCTAGCCTTGAAAACCATGAAAGGCATAAGGCAGGAAAGCATTCAATCTACAACTCTGTTTCATTAACTCTGTTTTCTGCTTTTTAGGCTTAGTGGATGAAAATATTGACTTTAAGGCTCTTTTTATCTTTTATAATAACTTTGCTGATGGTGTGAAATATTTGATTTTCATTTTTAACAACTGTTAGTAGCCTTTAAAAAAAAATATCACTAACTAAGGCAATTAATATGCCTTCTTTTAATTTATTGAGGTTGTAGGTGGCACTTTTGGTAGCTGAAAGGATATTTTAGCCTCTGATGTAGCAGTGGAGGCTCCCTTCGACTGATATAACTCTTTGTTTTTATAAACACAGTGATTTATCCTCTGATCTGTGTTTAGGCTTAATCAATCCTTGATCTTCATCTTCGGGTCTTCATTCTCTGATACACTTTATTGCTTTGCTTCACTGGCACAGGTGGCTTTCTGTTAGTTGAAGGGTTTCATCTGAGATCGAGGGTCGTGATATTCCTGATAAAACATGAATTCGTAACCCACTGGTTTCTTTTCTTCACTGATTTTTAAGGTCAGAATCGTCACTTTGAGCCTTATCAGTCACCTGTCTGTGACTGTGGAAATACACAGATAGAACACCATTAAACCCTGCAAAACACAAAAAACTAATTATAAAAATCCTGCGAATTGTGGTAAAACTGCGTTTCAGAGGTTAAATGGAGGCAGTTAAAATGCTTGAGGATGGATGAAATGCAGTGGTGGAGGACGAAAATCATGGTAGAAACATCTAACCAGGTTTAATTTTGAATTTGGCATGAAATTGGAGAAGGGCGGTTTCAGAAAACCGATAGTGGTTTTCACATTGCATTTGGGGGGTAGGCAGTATTTTGTGGATGGAGTGCGATACGATACATCGGTCGACATGTGGATTTTCAATACCACCTATTTCGCAAAAAATTTTAGCGTTAAACTTTAGGCGTAAAGATTTTGCGATACGCATCGTCAACAATTGGATCGGAGGACCTAGATCCAACGATGCGGAAAGAATGTGATGGGAAAGTTGCACAGACGAGGAATGTAGTGGGGGCTAGGTGTCATAATTAGATTGGGCGGGCTTTATACATGGTGGATGGTAGGCCCCGGCAGAACTGGGTTACCAGGTTTAATTCTGATCGTCAGATCTTTCTGATGGACGATCGGGATTAAGAGAGAACGCGGAGGTTTTGAAATTGATAAAGGAAAAGGCAGGTGAATGGGTGGAAGGATGGGGGCCCGATGGTCATTGATATACAGAGATCAATGGTCCAGATTTGTTTAAAACCATAATGTCGGAAATGGTAAAATAAATAGAGGGAAAGGTTTTTTGCGATGCGACGAAGCGCGAACCGTCGGATCTGAAGAGATATTGATGGTGGAGATTAAATCAGAGGTCAGGATAGTGGAGGATCACATGATGGATGAGCATGATGCGGTGAAGCGCGAACCGTCGGATCTGGCGGAATGAACGACTGGGATTACATCGCATCGGAGATAACAAAAGAGGCCAAAGCACCGTGGTGTTTGAGTTTGTGATGTACGATTAAGCGCTGGCCGTAGGATCGATATGAGAGATCAACTGTCAAGATTAAATCGGTGGGTGTGATGACGGAGGGCTATGGGCAGAGCACGATGAGATCTTAGCCATCGGTTCTTGTGGATTCGACAGCTAAGATTAAATCGGGGGATCGGCATCGGGGGAGGAAAATGGAAAGGATAAAGGGAATATGCGATTGTCGATGGAGCGATGAGGCTTAGCGCTCGGTCGTGGCTCCGACTCACATAAGGAAAAGGGGGTGGGGCTTAAGGCCGCAAGGGGCTTTAAGGCCTTATAGAAAAAATGAAGGTTTTTAGGATTTTTGAAGGGTTTTTTGAGGAATTTGAGGTTCTGATAGGGGTAAATACGGGGTTTTAAACCTTATAAACTGATTTCACAAGGCTTTAAAGGGGAATTTGAGGGAATGAGAGGTAAAATGAAAGGGTTTATGGATGAAATGGAGAAGGAAATGGAGAAGTGTAATGATAAAAAATGGATTTTTAAGTATTTTTTCTCTTAGTAAACAGCAAGTCCTGGAAGGTTAATAATGAAACAACAGTGAAGATTAACACCAAGGATAAGGTCATCATAAGACTTCAAGAACTCACAATTTGGAAATGAATTGTTTCTCGAAGGCTAAAAAAAAAATTAGCCACCATTTGGTATGAAAATTTTTTATAGGTGGCTAACAGTGGTTCCACATGGGGATGGCATCTTCTTGAAGGTGTCAAGAACTTCAGACAAGTTATCTCTGGATGTTGATTAATGCCTTGCACTTGATAATATTTTTCATCAACTGCTAACAAAAATGGCTTAGAACTTGATATATCAGCAGAAAATTATTTCCCAAACATCTACCTACACAACCTTCTTCCTAACATTTTTTCTTCAGAAGGTGCACTTGGACTTGAAAACCTTTTCATCAATTATTTTATTCTTTTATTGAAAACATAAAACTAGTCTAATTCTACTCTTATTTCTCCATGAGTTTAGATTAAGCAGTTGAACTCATAAGTGTCTCTACCTAACTACTATCTGTCAGGATTAGACTGTCTGACAGACTTTTATTCTCTAAATTCTAAACAGAAAATTAAAAGCAGCCAAGCCACGATTAAGCAGTCTAACTTGTTGTTGATCTATGGCATAAAAACAAGCTGCACATAGACTAAAATTTGCAGAAAATTTAAAACAAAATTTGTGAAGGCTTAAGATTTGAAAACTAAAACATCCTTCGTTATTTCTTTAGCTCTGTTTTGAATTTGTTTGAGCTATGTTTTCTCTCTCATCTGGTTCAAGTTTTGAGCATATTGGAACCAGTTTTTTTTCTATATTTGGCTCAAGATTTAATCTAATTAGAGCCATTCTTCTTTTGAGATTAATAGGTTCAGATATTGAATTTGTTTGAACCTTTGTTTCCTCTATCCTAATCTACCTTACTGATAAGCCAAGATTGTGCTGTTTGGCTGATCTAATTCACTAACCTAACAGCAGTAAGATAAAAATATAATTAGTCATGATTAGGCTGTATGACTGACTATAAGTGTGTCTTTAGGAGTGGCATTTGAGCTTGCACACTTTCAGACTTTGTCTCTCTTTTTTGGTATGGGGTTGTACCTTTCTTGTTTTAGTTCTGCCCTCTTTTCTTTTCTATTGTTTTTTGTATTTTAATTTTTCTAACTTGGAATGCAATGTTCAGACAATGATAATTTACAATGGAAAGTAAAAAACTTTGGAACTCATAACTCTTGAAAGAAGTAATGCTTGAGCATCCTGCCATTGACAGGACCTCCAAGAAGTTCAGTTCCATTAACTTCCTGCAAGAAATAAATATTGTTACTAGCAGTAGAATGAATGAGATAAGGGCCTAGCCATAAGTTATCAAATTTTCCATGTTTTCCCTTATCTTCTGTCCTAGAATCCCACTTTAAAACTTTGTCACCAATGCTCAAATCACTGGCCTTTGTCCTTTTATCAAACAACTTCTTGATCTTTTCTTGCTTATGTAGGGCTCTGTTGTAGACTTCCTCCCTGGTTTGTTGAATATGTATAGTCTAATTGATTCTTCTTGTCATATCATTATCCTCAGACTATACTTCTTGGATCAACTTCATGACTTGCACTCCTAGGTTGGTTGGAAAAATTGCATCTGCTCCATAAACTAGCTGGTAGGGAGACATTCCAATTGATTTCTTAAGTGTTAATTTGGCAACCCATAGTGCATGTACTAGCTTTGTGTGCCATGATTTCTTATTGTCTTCCAGAAACTTTTTGATTATATTCACCAAAAAAAAAATTGAGGATTCTGCCAACCCATTACCTTGAGGGTAATAAGTAGTAGAATGGCCCAATCTAATCTGATATTTCTGACAGAATTTAACCATATTTTTGGATCCAAATGCAGCAGCATTGTCAGTGATAATCTTCCTAAGACAGCCAAATCTAGATAAGATATGATTTTCAAGGAATTTTATGATGACAGAGTCATTGGCTTGCCTAGAGGGGATGGCTTCTATACATTTGGTAAAGTAGTCTGTTGCAGTGAGGATCCATCTATGTTGGGCAGATGATACTGGATGAATTTCCCCAATGAAGTCTAGACCCACTACTGAAAAGGAGCTTCAACAGTGATTGGATGCAAGGGTAAGGGAAGCAGTTTTTTTTTGCCTTCAAAGAGTTGGCATTTGTTACAGGCAATAATCATTTTATGGACATCTTGAAAGAGGGTGGGCCAATAGTAACTAGCTCTAAGGATTTTATTGGAATTTGTCTTCCAATAGAGGTGGCCTCCACATTCTCCTTCATGTAGTTCATGCTTGATCTTATCTGCATCATTCTCAGGAAAACATTTAAGCAATAATCCACTAGCATTTTTCCAATATAGACATTTATCCAAAATGCAATAATTAACAGCTTTCAACTTTAAAAACCTTGCCTTCGTTTTAGACAAACCAGGAGGAACATTCAGATTGAGAAAAACATACAAAATATCAGCATACCAAGATGAATTCAAAAAATGATCTTCAATAGTTGGAGTTTACAACTCCTCCTGTTCATCTAAAGAATCTAACATGTTTATATCAAGAGCTTCAAAATTAGATTCAAACATTAACCTTTCTAGTCCTTGGCCTTTTATGAGCTTAGTGGGCTTGATTTCTAAATCATATTCAAGTATCACAGCAATCCACTTTCCTCTTTTGCCATCTGGATCCTGGGTTAAAATTTCTTTTACAACTAAATTTGGCACAAATGTAATTATGTGGGAATGTAAAATGTAAACTCTAAAGTTTTTCAAGGCTTTGACTAAGGCAAAGGCTTGCTTTTCCATGATATTGTACTTCAGAGGTGCATTTCTTAATGCCTTACTAAAGAATGCAATTGGCTGCTCTTGTCCATTCAAGTTTTTCTGTAATAGGATAGCATCTATAGTGTGTTCTGATGCAAATGAAAAAATGAAGAAATCCTTTGTAAAATCAAGACTAATGAGAAATGGTGTTTTGGTTAATTCTTGTTTTACCAGTTTAAATGATTTCTTTGCTTCTAAGGTCCATTTAACTCCTTATTACTTTTTGAGCATATTTGTTATGTTTCTAAGGAGTTTAGCTAGATTGGTTATGAACCTTCTCAAGAAATTAATCTTCCCGATGAAATATTGAAGTTCCTTGATGTTTCTAGGATGGTTGATTTGCAATATACCTTCAATCCTCTTTGGGTCTATCTTTATCCCCTCTTCTGATATGATGTGTCCAAGTATTTTTTCTTCTTGGAGACCAAACATTGTTTTCTTTGGATTTAAAGATAACCCAAATTTTCTGCATTTCTCAAAGACTTTTCTCAAGTGTTCTAGGTGTTCTTCATCTGTCTTGGAAAAAACATTGATGTCATCAAGGTAAATAATGATGAAGAAGCCTAATTCTTCTGAGAATGCAATATCCATGGCTCTCTGAAATTTAGCTCCAGCATTCATTAAACCAAAGGGCATTTTCACATACATGAAAGTACCCCAAGTTGTGGTAAAGGCTATTTTGATTTGATCATCAAAATGTACCAGAATTTGATTGTAACCTGAGAAGCCATCTAACAAATAAATCCTCTTAGAACCAACTACCCTTTGTAAAATGTGATAGGTCTTGGGTAAAGGGTAGTTGTCCTTTAATGAGGCTCTATTTAAGTTCCTAAAATCAATACAAAGCCTTATTTCTCTTGTTTTCTTCCTAACTGACACAAGATTAGATACCCAGTCTGAATATCTAACAAGGACTATAATTCCAGCATCATAAATTTTCTTAATTTCTTTCTCAACCAGGGGTAATTGAACAGGGTTTATTCTGTGAAATTTTTGTCTATAAGGCTTCTGGTTCTCTTTGAGGGGTATCTTATGCTGAATTATCTCTGTGTCATATGATTTTAGATCTTCGTAACTCCATGCAAATACATCAGAAAATTCTCTAAAAAACTCGATATATTTCAGTTTGATGTGAGTTGGCAATGTTTTAGACAGTTTGATCATTTTTTGTTTTTGTTCACTGCCTATGTTACATTCTTCTACTTCAGTTTCAACAGGTTCCAGTTTTGGTTTTTCGGCAACATCATTGAAATCAAAAAATTCTTCTAATGGGACCAATCCTTTTGGTAAGCTTTGAGTGTTAGATTGCAGCATTTCTAAATTTTATTTTTCCAAATCTGCACTAACTTCTATGGTATTTTCAAGTTTATTAGATAATAGATTTATCTCAGCAATCTCTAGAGACTTTTCTTGCTTATCAAGTAAATTTTCTTCCATAGGACATTCTGGTTCATAATCTGAATCTGAACTTGGTAGCTCAAATTCATTTCTGGACTGCAGGAAGTCTTCTATTTGTTTATCTCCATCAAAAACTTTCTAGTATCTTTCATTATCTGGGACAGCTGGTCTAAATTTGACTTGGGTGGTGCATTGCTTGGTCTCATAAGGTGTTAGACAAGTTCTAGCAGCAAAGGCTAAACCATTGGAAAGGAAATTTTGGTTTCTTGGGACAAAGATAAATTGGAATTCATCAAATGTTTTTAATAATTCCATGACATCATTTCTGTAGGCTCTAAGTCTAGGGTGTTTGGCACTATATTCCTCATTCACTTGCCTAATAATCAACTCTGAATCCCCTTAAACTTTTATCCTTTTGGCCCCTAATTTCTTCAATAAGTGTAGGCCTAAAAGGAGGGCTTCGTACTCAGCTATGTTATTTGTACATTGAAAACTTAACCTATAGGAATGCCCTTCAGCATGATTTTTTTCAGTGTTGTGTATCCATATGCCTGCTCCTGCATCATTTCTAGTGCAATACCCATCAAATTTCATGCTCCATTTAGGACTGTTCTCAGAATTAAGATCTGTTTTATTGCTGTCCTTTCTACATTCTTCATCATTTTGTTCTGAACTAGGGTCTGTACTACATTTTCCTGAATTTTGTTCCTCAATTTTTTCAATGTTTTAAGGTTTTACTTCTTGTTTTTCATGATCTGTGTTGTTTGTATGACTGTTTTGGACCTCAAGACAGTAATATGTTTGCTGTGAATTTCTAAATCAGCAGACTGCTTTTTAAGTTCCTCTCCATTTTCCTCCTCATCAATGGTTGTAGCTATTTTTGAAACTGAAGTGATCACAACTTTTGATGTTCCTTCACTAATTAGTTCTTTCTCTTTTGGAATATCATCATTAAAAAGAATGAAAGAGTCAAGATCAGTGTGTAAAGAGGAGAGTTTTCTGGTCTTTCTTGGTTACTCACCATGTATTTCATGTGTGTTTCCCTATAGAGTCTTCTAGGTTGGCTGAAGACAGGGATGGTGGAATAAGTCATATGCATTTGCATTGTTCCTTGTAACTTAGAACCCCATGATATTGAGAGGAGCATGCAATATTTGGGGGGTATATCAGCCACTACAATGTTCATCACTAAACTCTTGGCTAGTATTTGGGCTAAGTTAACATAGAGGTCCTTGATTAAGCCTAGGCATCTTACCCTACTCGAATCAAAGGAATATAAATATTTGTAGGGTCTAGTTACCTCTAAGCCTAATATTTCCATTATTACCTTGGGCATGAGGTTGTGTGATGCTCCTGAATCAAGCATGGCATTGTGCAAGATATTGTCATGAATGTTTAAGCTGATGTAGAATGGAGGGGTTGCTCTTTCTTGAAATTTTCCTTCAATTTTGGTCCAAAAATGAGCTATGGGGTATCATCATTTAAGTTAACTATGTCATGAACATATTTTGTGTTCAAAGCTTTTAAAATCTGACCTCTATATAAATTTTGAGTGACTAATTCCGTAAGTGGAACATAGATTTTGATCTTGGATATTTCATTCTCCAAGCTAAAGGGAATCTGGTTCTTCAACATGTTTAGTTCAGCCTTCTCAGTCACTATTTCATCAGCAATATCAGTTTGTTGATTCCCTCTATTTACATTGGTAAAAATTGTTTAATAGGAGCACTAGCTGAAGTACTAATGCTGCTAAGGTTTGCACTCTGTTTTTCATTAATTTGAGTGCCTTTATCTTTTTTTTTATCAGAATTTACAGCCACTGATTTGTGATCCTAATATGTCTTTTTAAGTGTATTTTCAGGGTTGTTTCTGGCAGATTGATCAGAGGTTTTTTTTTTTCACAAAGAAAAATTTCGTAACTTTTCAATTAATGATCAGCTACATGTTACATAAAACTGTAGTATAAACTACTGTTCAGTCCAAAATCTATTACAGTCAGCCAAACAATAAAAAGTTGTAGGCAATCACAGTCCCAAAACATGAATTTCTTGATTCTTGATTCTTTTTACTTCTAAGGTCATATTGTTTACGTGATCCTATGATGACATTTTCAGAGTACTTTTCATAGCAATTTGTTTGTGGTCTTCTGTCATCATAAGGTGTATATAGACCTTATCTTGTTTCATAAATGAAATTAGAATCCTCGTTAACCACTCCCAACATATTCATGTTGTCATCCTCTGTTTTTTCATTGGTTTAATCATCCTCATCAACATAATTTTCTTGGAAGGGAGGTCTGATCTATTGATCTTCCTCTCTTTTTCTGTTTTGAGGTTGATTTCTCCTAAAGTTCTGATTTTGATTTTGAGATTGATTTCTATTTTGAGGAGCTGATTGGTTTTCCCTAGATTGTGCTCTCTCAAGTATGCTCATCTTCTTTATCATTTCCTCCATCATTCTCTCCATTTTTGAACTAGATGTGGAAGGTGTAGTTTCCTCTTTAAATGATACTTTCTTTTCATTCTTCATCCTAGCTCTTTTCTCAATTAGATTTACTTCCACGGCTAGAGCTCCCTTCTGCATGTCTTCTAAAGTCAAGAGGTATCTTTCTCTTAGCTGATAGGCCATTTCGGGATCAAATCCTTCAGGAAATTTGGCCAAGGCTGAGCCTTGTGGTGGTTTCAAGTCTGGGGGCAGGGCATTATAAACACTATTAAACCTAGTGCAATAATTTTGGACACTTTCCCCAGCGTTTCTTTTGAGATTGTTGTAATATGAAAGTATTTGGAGAGGATTTTTTCTAACTTCCCATTTGTTTAGGAATGACTGATGGAGGGCTTGGAGGTCATTAATACTATTAGGGGTTAAGCTTTTGAACCATTTTCTTGCTTCTCCCCCTAGACTTTGAGAAAACAATCTGAGTTTGACAGTTTCATCATCAATCTCATTTCTGTCAAAATAGTCATTCATCTTGTCCACATGGTGTGAAGAAATAGTAGCACCACTGGCATCATATAATGGTATCTTGGACTGATAGTCCTGTGGCAAATTGACTAAAGGTAAAGGAAGGACTAGGGGAGCATACCATGTTGCCATGATAGGAGGTTGTGGGAAAAATGGGGGGTTTACAGGCAGAGGATGTAGGATAGGAGGGGGTTGATGGAATGGGGTGGTTTGAACAGTGGGTGTGTGAAGAACATATGTAGATGGACCAGCAAGAGATTGTTGAGCAGATCTAGGATGAGAGAAGCCAAAATTATGAAGGAAATGTGAATTAGGTGGAGTAGTCTCTCTGCTACCAGGATGTTCACCTCTATCTTGGGATGAAGATGGAGACTCAAAATATATCTAATTTATATCATCAAGTGACCTAGTTCTGAATGGGTTTCTTAAGTCAACTTGTGAATGTTGTAGAGCTGTAAGGTTTTCAGGGACAGAGGTAGCTCTATGGAGTGTTCTGACAATAATTGAAGCTTCAGCCTTAGGAGACTTCCTAACTATGCTTTCAGGATTATCAACTATCTCAGGAGGGTTTGGGTCAGGATATGCTCTAGTATGAACTCTTCTAGAAGCCACTATGCTATGTTTTCAGACCCAATAATAAGAAAAGTTTAACCAAATATGACAATCTTTAGTGGGCTAACTGATCTTTAGCAAGGAAAATTTAATCCTCAAAGTTTTCTTAACTGAGTTTGTATTATTTTATGATAGTAGTGGGTTTCCCAGTGGAGTCTTTAGGTCTATTTAGGATTGTGGAGTCACCAGGTGGAAATTTTTAGTTTTTCTGGAGGTAAAATTTTTTATGGTCCACCACCATTTATTGATTTTGAATACTAATCTGAAATATTTTTGGGTTTTCTGATTTTTTTCAGTCCTATGGGTTATGAGAGTGTCCTAAATCTATTTCAATAGTTAGCTATGGTGATGAGACAAACAGATTTTACTCTTATGGCTTAGCTAGCCGATTCTTTCAAGGTTTGATAAGGCCCTATGAGAATCCTAAGGGTTACTTAGTTTGTCACTGATTCAAATAAGTCCTATCATGACCACCATTTTCTTTGGTAGTGCTTGAGGAGAGCTACTTATACTGCACTGAATGCTGAGTGTTTTGTTTTAAGGATTTTACTCAGAACTTCCCCAGTGGAGTCGTTAGTATGTTCGGTCTCCGTAGTTTGCAATATTTGCAAATAAAAACGCTACGAAGCCTACATCAAAACAAATTTGGTATCTGAGGACCTATCCATCATAGATTCAGAGAGGGATCTATCTATGTATGAGTTTAAAGATATGATATATAAGGCTTTTGAATGTGATTTTAGGCTAGTTATGAAGAACAAGGTTTGTTGTTTGGTTTTGGTTGGGCAAGGATATGATGAAGGTGAAGGAATTCTATATGAAGGGTGAAGGTGTAAATAAGTGGAAGAATGGTTCAGCTAATAAGATAGGCAAGGAGCAGCTTTAATCCATTGGGCTATGGAGTCATAAGAGGATTTAATTGAAATAGCAAGGTTCAAGAGTGATCCATGGGGCAAGTCATATATGTCAAAGGATCTCTTTAAGTTGATTTTATGGAATGAAACAATAATAAATGGAGTGAGGGAATTCAAACAGATGAAGAAACAAAGAGAAGCTTAAGATCAACTAAGTACTTTGAAACTATCCTGCTTTTGGCATGCACTTAAGGAAAGACACAAAAGTAATCTAAGATCAGGTAAGTACTTCTAAACTAGCCTGCTTTTGATGTACTTTCAATACAAAACATTTAAAACACTTAGAATAGCTCAAGATCAAGTAAATACTTTTAACTTAGCCTGATTTTAGCGTATTCAAAAGGAAAACATTCATGATAAACATAAAAATTAGTCTAAGATCAGGTAAGTACTTTGAAACTAGCCTGCTTCAAACATACTCTTAAGGGAACTCTTCAAAGAAACTATTGGAGATAAACCAGAGGACAGGGCTAACCATAAACTTCTCTAGCTCAGCTTTAATTAGAAAACTTCTCAAGAACATTTAAAGAGAAAATCTCAAGTTGTACTCAGGAAATATGGGCTTACCAACACTTCACTGGTTATACTCTATTGAATCACCTTTAAATAAACAATCAGCAGAAAACATAAAGGATAAATATTTTCAGTGAGATTTAGGGTACTTCAGGAGTAAATCCTAATCTATATTTGTTGTTCTTTATCAAAGAAAAGTGGACAGAATGGAAACATAAAGAAAAATAACAATTATAGTGAAAAAAACATCACCATTGACATAGACCAGGATCCCATGAATCAACTATTTGTATTTGATGTTCAAACCAATTACAGTCATCAAGTCCAGTAGGTTTCTACAACTTCAAACTTCTCATCTCAGCTTATGTATCTTCAATTACAAATAGGGCTACAACAACTTCAGAAAACTATTTAAATGCAACAGATATCCAGAGACTAACCCTTTACAATGTGCTCCTCAAGGAGATTTTATAGGGAAATGAGGAGGTGGAAGAGTTTCTAGGGTTCAAGTATCATTAATTTCATACTAAATGAAACTCCTAGCCTTGAAAACCATGCAAGGCATAAGGCAAGAAAGCATTCAATCTACAACTATGTTTCATTAACTCTGTTTTCTGCTTTTTAGGCTTAGTGGATGAAAATATTGACTTTAAGGCTCTTTTTATCTTTTATAATAACTCTGCTGACAGTGTGAAATATTTGATTTTCATTTGTAATAACTGTTAGTAGCCTTTAAAAAAAATTATCACTGACTAAAGAAATTACTATGCCTTCTTTTAATTTATTAAGGTTGTAGGTGGCACTTTTGGTAGTTGAAAGTATATTTTAGCCTCTGATGTGGCAGTGGAGGCTTCCTTCAGCTGATATAACTCTTTGTTTTCAGAAACACAGTGATTTATCCTCTGATCTGTGTTTAGGCTTAATCAAGCCTTGATCTTCATCTTCAGGTATTCATTCTCTGATACACTTTACTGCTTTGTTTCATTGGCATAGGTGGATTTCTGTAAGTTGAAGGGTTTCATCTGAGATCGAGGGTCGTGATATTCCTAATAAAACATGAATTCGTAACCCACTGGTTCCTTTTCTTCATTGATTTTTAAGGTCAGAATCATCACTCTAAGCCTTATCAGTCACATGTCTGTGACTTTGGAAATACACAGATAGAACACCATTAAACCCTACAAAACACAAAAAACTAATTATAAAAATCCTGCGAATTGTGGTAAAACTACGTTTCAGAGGTTAAATGGAGGTGGTGGAAATGCTTGAGGATGGATGAAATACAGCGGTGGAGGATGAAAATCCTAGCAAAAATAGCTAACCAAGTTTAATTTTGAATTTGGTGCAAAATTGGAGAAGGGTGGTTTCGGAAAATTGGTAGCGGTTTTCGTATTGCATTTGGGGGGTAGGCAGTATTTTGCAGATGGAGTGCGATATGATACATCGGTCGACACGTGGATTTTTAATACCACCTATTTCATGAAATTATTTAGCGTTAAACTTTAGGCACAAATATTTTGCAATACACATCGTCAACCGTTGGATCGGAGGACCTAGATCCAACAATGCGGAAAGAATGTGATGGGAAAGTTGCGCAGATGAGGAATGTAGTGGGGGCTAGGTGTCATAATTAGATTGGGTGGGATTTATATATGGTGGATGGTATGCCCCGGTAGAACTAGGTTATCGGGTTTAATTCTGATCGTTAGATCTTTCTGATGGACAGTCATGATTAAGAGAGAATGCGGAGGTTTTGAAAGTGATAAAGGAAAAGGCAGGTGAATGGGTGGAAGGATGGGGGCCCGATGTCCGTTGATCTGTAGAGATCAACGGTCCAGATTTGTTTAAAACCATAACGTCAGAAATGGTAAAATAAACAGAGGGAAAGGTTTTTTGCGATGCGACGAACCAGGAACTGTCGGATCTGAAGAGAGATTGACGGTGGAGATTAAATCAGAGGTCGGGATAGTGGAGGCTCACATGATGGATGAGCGCGATGCGATGAAGAGGGAACCGTCGGATCTGGCGGAATGAAGGACTGGGATTACATCGCATAGGAGATAAGAAAATAGGCCAAAGCACCAAGGTGTTTGAGTTTGTGATGTGCGATTAAGCATTGGTCGTAGGACCGATATGAGAGATCAACGATCAGGATTAAATCGGCGGGTGTGATGACAGAGGGCTATGGGTGGAGCGCAATGAGATCTTAGCCATCGGTTCTTGTGGATTTGATAGCTGAGATTAAATCGTCGGATCGGCATCAGAGGAGGAAAAGTGAAAGGATAAAGGGAATCTGTGAATGTCGATGGAGCGATGAGGCTTAGCACTCGATCGCGGCTCCGGGTCACATAAGGAAAAGGGGGTGGGGCTTAAGGCCGCAAGGGGCTTTAAGGCCTTATAGAAAAAATGAAGGTTTTTAGGATTTTTGAAGGGTTTTTTGAGGAATTTGGAGGTTCTGATAGGGGTAAAGAAGGGGTTTTAAACCTTATAAAGGGATTTCACAAGGCTTTAAAGGGGAATTTGAGGGAATGTGAGGTAAAATGAAAGGGTTTATCGATGAAATGGAAAATGAAATGGAGAAGTGTAATGATGAAAAATTGAGTTTTTAAGCATTCTTTCTCTTAGTAAACAGCAGGTCCTTGAAGGTTAATAATGAAACAGTAGTGAAGATTAACACCAAGGATAAAGGTCATCATAAGACTTCAAGAGCTCACAATTTGGAAATGAATTGTTTCTTGAAGGCTAAAAAAAAATTTAGCCACCATTTGGTCTAACAAATTTTTATAGGTGGCTAACAGGATCAACAGCAGTTTCTTGGTACAGTAGGAAGCATATATCAGTTGCACTCGGTTTAGCTGAGGCATAGTACATGGAAGCTATTCAGGCTACATGTGAGGCCATCTAGATGAGGAAGATACTTGTTGGTTTGTTTTTTCATCAGATGGATCTGACGGTGATACATTGTGATAACTAGAGTTGCATAAAACTTTCGGTTAATCCAGTATTCCATGATAGGTCCAAGGATATTGATAGTTGGTACCACCATCTCAAATATTGTGTTGAGAGACGCATTATGTTATTGCAGTACATTCCCACAGAGGATCAGGATGTAGATATCTTAATGAAGGCGCTTGCAAAGAGAAAATTTGAATACCACAGAGGCATGATCGGGGTAGCAGATAATCCCTTTCTTGTTGAGAGGGAGTGTTGAAATTCAAAAATAAAATTCACACACACTAGTGTGGGATCACAGGTCAAACAGTGATGGATCCTAGCGACACATTAGTGTGCAACCAATTTTTAAATAAATTGGAAAATTAATTGTAATCTTATCTCATAACAACTTGTAATAGTTACCTAAGTGTGATAAACTTAGTTAGCTCAAGAATTTTGAGTTGAGGGTCAAAGGATAGGCATGTAGAGCGATTATATTATTAACAGGATCCAGTTGCAGTTCTAGCACTAGTGTGGTGTGAGTGGGATCAGTTAACGCACATTAATTGAGTTAAAATCATTTTAACTAGTTCTAACTGTTTGATGCGCTAGTGGAAGATCGAGTGAATTAAAATATATTTAATTCACCAGTAGCGATCTACCAAGTAACTGATGATTCACTATTTATAGCTCCATGCATGCCAATTCTGGTGGGGACCCAATTGAGACAAAGGTTCAAGGCAAGTAAACTATCAATTTCATTTTTAGAAAACTTCCCAGATGTAGTTATATAACCACAATAAGCCCATGATGGATTGCGCAATCAAGGAAGGATGAAATTTATATTTAATATGGGTTTATTCTCTAGGGATTGTGTAATAAGGGTAGGTTGAGGGTAGGTTGATAATTGGTTGTGTTTGTATAATTTTTCCTAGATCAGTGTGAAGAAATTGGTAGAGTGTATGAGGTTGTGTTGATCACAAATATATTTTATTGTTTCATGATTCCTTGGTTGATTACACAATAAAGATGGATGGGTTTTGAGCGGTTTATTTCACTGGGAAAATCTTGTGTTGTGCGATTGATTTACTTCTTTCTCTTACTTTCATGTAATTGAGTGATCGTGTTTTATATTCCGAAAATATTGTAGAATGATTTAATATCTTGTTTTAGTACATTACATGATCGGATTGAATCCATTGGTGTAATTTCTACAAAGGCAGCAACATGTCTTATCCTTGATAGGGAAACTTGGTAATTCGATGAATGAGGGTTGCATCGAAAGGAATGGGCATTCCCAGCCAGAGGCAAACATCGTGCACCAGGGCCATCATTTGGTTCACATAGATATCATTAATAGGGTTTTGCGTGAAGTGTGGGATCGTTAAAAGTTTCAATATCCCCGATTGTTGATATCCCAAGGCTCATCTCATTAGTTCCACCTAAAAAAATCTTCCCTCATAGGGTACCTACTCCAAATATTCTAATGGCGCAAGCTCTAGAAAGTTTTCGTCATTTCCTAAGTCCCAATCTTCCATCTTCAGCACAGGGATCTTTGGCAACATCTCATCCTGAAATATCAAATTCTTTGGGAGAAAGGGTGTGTTGATGTGCGACTTGACGTTATCTAGTTCCTTCGTCACCTCAACTATGGTCTTGCGCGACGCCATGTACTTGGGTATCCGTGAGATCAAGTCAATTTTTTCAACATCTTCTTCCACTATCTCAAGTTCTTCTACCAATGGTCGCTTATGACACTCTGTGTGGGAGGGATTTGGATTTGGATTTGGCTTGCAAGGGGAATTTCTGGTCCCCGATGTCTCTCCTTTCTTCTTCTTCAGTTTTTGTGGAGTCTCATAAGCTTGAGGAGCAGAGGGAATAGGTTCTGTGGCAGTGGTAACTTCATGAACTAAGTTACCTAACCCTTGCTTTCTTAGTGTTTCTTCAAACATTTCAAATGGCTTAGACATAAAAATAACTAGAGGAGAAAGAGAAAATACTTCAATATTCTCAAGGCACTCAGGAAGCAAGAGGATCGAATGTGGCCCTTCATGCCATATTTATAGCGATGTCATGGACAAAACAATCGTATGTCCATTGACGCTACTTCTTAAATTCTAAAACAGCTCCAACTATGGCATAATATACTCCATAAATGCAAGTTATCTGCTCCTCCAAATGGTAACCAATCTGTCTTGTCCAGATTTACTGTGCCAACGACTAGTTTCTGGGTAGTCTCCGACAGCAACATCCTCCTGGCACAATCTTTGTGTTGGCTTCATAGATTCTTTCGCTTCTTCAATCTTCATCGCGCAAAAAATAATTTAAAACTTCTGACGGAATTATTTAGAATCTTGCACCCTCTTGCAATTGTCCAGGGCACTAATACTTTCCTCCAACCATATAGTCGTTGATCACGTGCAGGGACAGGGTCATCACTGTAAGGTTTTAAACGACTACCATTCACATATCCATAAATTAATTCACCCGTTTGCATATCCAAATCAATTGAACCTCCTTCAGTGATTTCCTTGATAATATAAGGCCCAAGGTAGTGCATTTTGAAATTCCCTAGAAATTGTGCAAACTTACTGTCATACAGCAAAACCAATACCTACCTCTTAAAAATCTTCTGTCTGATATGTCAGTCATTGGCAATATTTTCACGTTCTTTTTGTACATGTTGATGGAAGCCAACAATGAATCTATCTTCTTCTAGCGCAACCAGCCGCGACAACCTTTCTTCCATGATTTCTTGATCAACAATGTTAGTGATCGCAGCAATGTGCAGGCTACGAATAATGTATTCCATCGACCTAACAACCCCTTGTCCATAGACCAACCTAAAAGGATTTTTTCATGTTAGCTTCCTGCATGTGGTCCTGTATGCCCATTGAACAGCAAGTATGAACACATCCCAATCATTACTCTTGGCATTACATATCTTCATTATCACATTCTCTGGGATTTTTTTGAAATATTATATTTTCACATTCGCTTGTGGATGATATGGTGTATTATTCTGATGGTGTATTTTGAATTCAACATTCAATGATTGAATAGTCTCATTTATAAAATGTGTACCGTGGTCGCTCATCATAATTTTAGGGCATCAAAACATTGTCAAAATATTTTCAAATATGAAGTGTGCAACTGTATCTGTGCTGAAATCCTTCACAGGTTGAGATTTTTCCCATCTAGTCAAATAGTTTGTAGCAGTGATGATATAACGTGCTCCAGTATTCTTCCCTGAGGGTTAATCAGCCCTACAAAGTTGATGGCACATTTTTCAAAGGCTTGCATAGTTACTTGGGGTTGTAATGGAATTTCATCTCTACGCAAGGGTCTCCCAGTCCTCTGACATACATCACAAGCACAACAATACTCCTTAGAATCAGTGTGCACCGTGGGCCACCACAACCCAGCTCACAAGATCTTCTCCGTAGTAGGTTTTCTAGAGTAATGACCTCCTGCAACACCTCCATGTGCTTCTGCTAGTATACTTCGCCTTTCAAATTCTTGAACATACCTCCTCAGAACTTCATCAACTCCTAGCTTCTATAATTGGCCTACAATCAAGGTAAAATTTGTTGTGAGAAAAACTAACCCTTTCTTCTGCTTAATGGTATACTCTACAAGTGTACTTCTAGTGGTTAGAAAATTAATAATATCTACAAAATTTTCATCAAATATCTTAATAGCAAATAGTTTCACATTTGGTAATCCCTCCTCCAATTTATTTGGTTCCTCCTCACTTTTAATGCATGATAAATTATTTGGTTTGATATTCAGTCTCCTAGGCTTCACAATTACTTCAAAATCATATTCCTATAATAATAGGAGTCATCTACAAATCTCCACCCCCCCCCCCCCAACACAGGCTTGTTCACCAAGTACTTCAAAGTAGAATGACCAGTGAACATCTTAAAGTGACCTCCAAGAAAATAGTGATGGAACTTCTACAGTGCATATACCATAGCCATCCCTTCTCACTCTGTTGTGGAATAATTTCACTCATCACTTGACAGCTTTCGACTTGCAAATTCAATCAGATGATCAATATCTCCAACTCCTGATTGTGCCAATACAACTCCTAGTGCAATAAAGGACACATCCACATATACATGAAATCCTTTTGACCAATATGGGAATACCAAGATAGGCACATTTACCATTTTCTCCTTAAGCATATCCAAACTCTTTTTTCAATCCTTGTCCCAACAGAAAGTTGCATCATTTTTCAATCATTTCTCCATTGGTGCAATGATCAGCACATATGCCCGAATAAAATTTTGTTAGTGGCATTTATGTCCTAATATTGAGCGCAGTTGCTTCATGATTGTTGGAGCTTTAAAGTTAACTATAACAGTAATCTTGGCGGGATCAACCATCAATCCCTACTGATAGACAATATGGCGCAGAAAATTACCAAAAGGAACACAGAACACACATTTCTTCAAATTCAACAAGATCTGATAGTTGCAATAATTATCCAGCATTAAGAGTAGGTTGGAAACATGTTTCTTAACTAACCCAAATACGGTCCAATCATCAAAATACACTTCTAATAACTTATGGATATAATATTTAAAAGCAACAAGTACTACGTGCAAGAATATAGTTGGTGCATTCTACAATCTGAATGGCGTCACTTTGTATTGAAATGATCCCCACTCCATCTAAAAGGTTTTTTTACTTCGGTCTTTAGGCGCAATTTTTATATGATGATACCCTAAGAATCCATCAATGAATGAGTAAGCCTCCTTCCCTCTGACTTTTTCCAAGACCTCATCTGAAAATGGAGTTGGAAAAGGATCATGTACAAAAGCATCATTTAATTTTCACAGATCCACACAAATCCTGATTTCACCTTTATTCTTATTTTCTTGTACCACCATAGGGCTTACCCAATCTGATTCTTCCACTGGTTCAATAATACCTGCAGCAACCATCTTTTCCAATTCCTCTTTGACATTTTTTTTATATCTTGGATTCAATCTTTAAGGGCATTGTTTCACAGGTTGCGCATGCATCTTCAAAGTGATCCTCATCACACCAAGATCTCCAATAATCCCTTTAAACTCCAAAAATTTTGTAGGAAACAATTTTGATAAATTCAATGAGTTGTTATGCAACCTTGTGCACTGTATCTTCATCCCAATAATCTCCTATTTTGGAAAACTTAGGTTGTTCCTCTATTCCAATATTGACTTACCTAGTCTTCACAGATTCAGTCACATCTGGTGACTTGATCTCAGGTCCAGCGACTGCGTGTTGTCCTTCAGACTCAGGAATATTGATGTTTCATGGGTCTTCCTCAGCATCCTCCATTGTCACATTCTAACACTCTACTACATCCTTCATTTGTGCATCCCATGTTGTTAAGGCTCATTCTTCTGGTATTTTTGGCATATCAAAGATAACATCTTGAATTTCTAGTAGAGCCTCATCAAGTCCTTGGAATGCACTCTCAAAACTTAAGTTAAGATAAATCTTTCTTTTGGCGCAGCCAATTCAGTAGTGCCTCATCGCAACTTAGCCTCCACATACTAATTTGTGGGTATCGTGCTTAACGTATGAATGAATATATGCACCCATTATGGCTTTGGATCTCCCCCCAAGCTGCACTCTAATTAGCTAAATGAATGCGTGTATCTTATTCGCATGTATAGGTTCCTTCCATCCATGTATTATGGTTTCTAAATCACAGTCACATCATATGGTTACATTCTTCCCAGTTAGCTAAATTATCCTTGTGTGTCCCACACCAGCGTGCAGGGGTTGAGCATAGTACTAGAACAAGCACGTGGAACTGTTGTGCCTCTAGAACAACCTTTTCAATTTCTTCTAAAAATTATTATTATTATTATTATCATCCAATTTTATGGTCACTTCCAAGCCAGACACCAAATTGGTGTATGAGGCCCCCTTATTTCTGGGACAAGGGACCCACCTCTGTGCAACGATTTGACTACTAAGTGTACGAAGGCATACATACTCTACCCCCCTCTGGTTTTGAACCTGTGACCTCGTAGGAGGAGACACATTCTCTTAACCATTAGGCCCACTCAAGTTGTAATTGAAACTTCCCATAGCATCATAGTAGGTTAATTCATGTACCTTCAAAGTTGTACAATGTAGAGTTCTGGTTACTCGATTACAGTGACGTGTAGAGACTTCATGCAACTAGTTCTGCCAATTCTCCAATTCTTCATATGAATCATACAAACATGAAATATCCTTCTCCCAACTAATTCCACCATATGTTGTAGATTTTATCCAATAATCATCCATCGTAGTTAGCTTATAGATATGATCCACATCTTCTTCTACATATCCTTCTTGCACCGGCTCTATGTATATTATTCCTTCTGCGAGGTCCAGAGGGACCACAACCCATGTCCCATTATTTTTAAATACCATACTTCTACACTTAAGGTTCATAATAGCATCCATATCAATAGCCTAATCCAAACCCAACAGAGCAAGGTATGGGTCTATATAATCAATAATTTGAATAACTTCAAAATCAGCATGTGCCTTAACTCCTTCCATATCAACTACCACCCCAGAAATTCTACCCATTGGGATAATATTCTGTTGATTTTGCAAGTGTAGTTGAATTGCGGACCATTCTAGCTTAGGTTCTCCCATTTTCTACCATGTCTTCTTTGGCAGTACATTTTCATCAAAGCCCAGATCCAAAATGACCTAGTCCATCTCAAACTCACCAATCTGAGCAGTCAAGCACATCTCTCGGTCATTCCTTCTCTTGTTCTTGTAAATTTTATGACAACCTTTTGCTCCATATAATGCTGCTCTTTCTGGGGTAATTATCAATCAAAGCTTGAAGATTCTCAACTACCTTTATATTAAGCAAAAGTTTGATATAGGCCTGTAAAATTGGTTTCACCTGAACATCGGTCCCTTCGATGGTATTTATAGCTGGCTTGTTGGGTGCCTCATATGTTGATGTGCCAGGATCCGTGAACTCCTCCTTTGCTTCAACAAAGGTTTCCTTCTCCCTTTGTAAGCCAAACCCCTCCTTTTTCTCGAGAACCTTCCAGATCCAAATATCGATAGTAGGTTTCTTACCTTCTACCTTGTCTTCACCAGTTGCTACACCACTTCTAGTTAAAATATTCACACTAGGTTATTCATCACGCAATTATACCCTCATCATCTAAACGTTATGTGTGGGTGTCTGCATTTTTGCAAACAACACAAGACAATCTTCAATAACATTATCGAATTGTTGACAATACTTGCATGATTGTTGTGTTGGTTGGAAATTCGTGTGCATAATGGCCAACCTCTCCACAGTTATAACAAATGAGTTTTCCCCTTCCATGACCAGCTCCTCTTCCTCTTCCTCTTCCCCTGCCTTGAAATCCACCTCGCCTAGATGGAGATGCAGGTGAATCTGACGCTCTACCTTCAACATGTAATCTATAAGAAGCAACTTGTTCAACCATGAGATCAAAGTTGTGACAGTTCTTTTCATCATGTCCCATGGATCAAAAAAATGTGCAATACAATTGTTCGAGACCCAGAATATATTTACCAATTATGGGACAAAAGTATGCTGCATGTTTTCCAATAATTGACATATTGTGCACCACGGCGCGGAGTTCTCACTTGGCCCTATCGTAGTCTTAAGTGGACTTGGTCCTCTAACTGCCATATACTCACCAAATAAAGGGAATTTCCCTTTGTATTTTCCTTCAGCATTGCATCGTACACACCATAATTCCATGTGCACATACTTTTCTTTTTCATTTCATAAACTTTGTAGTTCTAAATTCAAGGTAGGCAACTTTCTCTGGATTTGTTGAACCCCAACCTACATATTCTGCACCAACGAAGCTTCTAACTTCATTGTGATTTCCACAGCTTTGTCTTGCATCGCAATCTTCTGTTGGGATAGAGGCAGGCACATATGTGGTAGCATCATGGCAATGAACCACTCTTTTTGTTGCTGATTATCAATAGAAAAACCTCCTTCTCTAATGGTGTGTTTCAACCGTTGATATGCCTCCCATATGGTCTTGTTTACTTATTGATGGATGTACTTCAATTTAGTAACACATTGCACATATGATTTTGACTTTCTGAACTATTCCTTCAATGCGTCTTTGAGCTCATAAATCATCGCATTAGGTTTTGATGTTGCATACCTCATGTACCATTCGAGCGCATGTTCCTGAAATGTAGTGGCTAGCTACACTTTCTTAACATTATTATCATTGATCTATTGTGTTTTCCACACAGCCTCTGTGACAAACTATAATTTTTCAGTTTCATGGAGTTAGCCATATCAGAAACTAGTGGTGGATTTGGAGGTGGGTTGGATGAGTTGATATTTTAAGATGAATGTGGAAGTGCGGTGGACGAGATTTGAACTGCACTCTGGATATTTTCGTCTAATTGAATTGATTCACAAGAACTACTTGTTTCAAACTCGTCATCATTGTCAGATCTACCTTTAAGGGGGCTATACACAAAATCTTCCTCTATATTTTCTTTGTAAGTTTTTCCGTTGCGCATAGAGCTGGGTGGACCTCTTATGAACATTCACTCATTTTGGGTGCACATAGTACCATTTCCAAAAAATAGCATCTGAATCCACAACTTTAAAGAGTGCGGGAACTTACCTCTAGGGCCCTTGAAAAATCTCCTTTTAGCTTCAGAATATGACACGAACGTGTCAATAGAAAATTCAATAACAAACCCGCGCAAAATTCTATCGATCCATTAATCTACTGCACGAGTAATCTTATTGCTAGATTTCTCCAATTGCTAGATCAATTCAGGAATCCACTTGGTAATCATGTCGTCCTTCCAAAAAATCTGAAACTCAGCAATCCGAGATAACCACTCTTGTAATTTTGTAGTGAATGAAGCAAATAAAATCTCATGGACTTCTGTATAGATATAATTGTGTTGCCAATATTCAAGAGATAACTTCATATTTTGATTTTTTTGGATTGCAAACTCGCGCACCCTTATATCAAGTCATTCTTGTAATTTGTTCTTCATCGGATGCCACATCAAACTTCCCTCAAATAGATCTTGGTCTCGAAAATGGAAACATTTTTTTCCTTGAGGGGTCCTAACCTAGGTTTAGAGTGTTCTATGTAACCAACAAAACCCTCCAACTACTAGCCCTTTCGACAGTGATCTGCTTCCGCAGACCAAAGTCTCACCTGAAGTAGTATGTGGGAGTGTTGGAATCAATTTTCCACACTCTGAGGGAGTGTATTATGTGGACTCTGTTGAGATTCAACAAGATGATGATCCTAGTGAAAATGAAGCACCTACACTAGGATAGAGCCTCAGGCTATTTTTAGGTGGAAGTCTATTTTTAGAATGCAAGAGAAAATTATATTTATAGATTATGTTTATTTATAGATGGTGAGAAAATCCCATTTATATATGATATTATATTTTTATATGTATGTGTGAGTTCTATTTATATATCGTATGTCTATTTATAGAATGTATGTCAACTATTATTATCCCTTAATAATATTTGGACAATAAACATGAATCTATTCTCAATGAGCACTTGGAAATAGTTAACTGAAGTGGAAAATCAGTTAGCTAAGTGAATTTCGAGTTCAAAGGTTGGTTAGTGGGACATGCAAGTGGACTTAGTTGTAACTAAGTAATTCGAAGTTGTAACAGAGTTGGATGTGTAGTTATGTGAGTTGTAAAGTTCTTTGACTCAATTAAGAGAGTTAAACTCAGTTGTGCTAGTTGTAACTAAAGATACACTAGTGAGAGATTAGTGAATTAATTATTTAATTAATTCACAATCAATGGTCTGAGATGCAACTAAATATCTACTACTATTAACTACATGCATGCCAGATCCATTGGAGACCCAGTTGAGAGATAGGTGAAAGGGACAATTTGACTATCTGTTGTGATATTAATGGGTGCACTCATGCAACCACACACAAATTGGATGTGCCTATGAGGATTGTGCAGTCAAGGCAAGCAGGAACTCACTCTTTCCAGGATTTTTATCAGCAGGGATTGCGTAGTGGAGGCAGGTTGTCTGGAGGCAATAAATTGGCACATGAAATTGCCAATTTTGTATGCCAGTGTCAGACGATTGTATATTGTACTGAGAGCTCTTGGATTAGAGTTTTGTATGAGATTGTTTCATGATCCATGATATATACATAATATATGATAGTGGGGTTTTTAGCTTTATTCTTTCCCGGTAAAAACATATGTGTTATGGGTGATTGATCTTTCTTCATGTGTTTGCAATTGGCGATCGTGTTTTAAATTTCCGCAAGAATTTTTGTAGAATCGATTATGTATTTAACAGTGGCATATAATTTTTAGATTAGGAGAATCCAGGAAATACATAATTTGTATTAAATTTTATATAGAATCTATCCCTTCTTAATGGATCTAATGGTTACTGTCCTATGCAGTGACTTCCTTAACCCACATTAGATCTAACATAGAAAAACCCTTAACGTTAATACAGTCTTGCATAAAATAGACAATTATCCTTTTTCATATATACTCAATAGAACATGAATAATGCTTTCAAAACTATAAAGATATATCTTTTAACATAGATCATAATAAATCATCCAATACTTGCACGAATACAGGAATCTAACATCATATGTGTAACTTCAGATAAATGTGCATTCAATAATAGCAACAGATATATAATTAAATCGATGCATTAACACATAAATATAAAAATCACACAAGTATATCACAATTCATAATAACTCTTCTCTTTATTGATATGTCTTAGTCAGTATAGTAGTCTTTTCCTGCGCACACAGCAGTAGGGTCGTTGCACATAGCTCAAGACTAGGTCTTCGCGCACACAGCCAGCAGGAGCCTATCCAACCCAGACTAACACAATTTTCCCAAGATCACATCACATAAGATGGTTCATTCACAACATAAGATCTAATATTATTTCTAACTCTACTTGACTCATACACATTTATAGGACTAATATGCGCAAATACCATGGTCTCAAACCATCGGTTGAGCCCCATGTTTTCCCTTTAACTCGCTATAATGATGAAGGAACTTTTACCTACCCCAAAGTTCCTTGAATTTTATGTGTGCAACGCATTTTAACAAAACTCAACATAAATTTTACCCAAACTTGACCCTAGGGGACCCTAACCCAACAGGATCCATATTGATAAGCATAATTATAAACATCATCATGTCCAAAATTGCCAAAATTTCCTATTCTTTGACAAGTAAACTCTATCTCTCCACTAGATCAGTGCACAAAGATTGGAGGCATTCAATAGGACACCACGAAACCACCTCTATGAGGAATATACTCCACTTAGGTTCACCAAAGTATTTCCTCCATAGGACCACTTCCTAATCCGTTGTCACAATACTTGACATAAGGAAATGTTTGTCCTCCAAACCATTCTTATACCAGATCAATGTACTTGACTTACATATGTTAGTCCTAGTCATAGTACATGTCTAAAAAATTTTGTTCCATGATGCTTATCCAATCTACCATTCTCCTTATATATGTTCTTGTAATTGACTTATGATTGTTAGTCCTAGCTATAGTACATGACACATGGAGAACAAGGTGTCCATCCTCACTACCTTTCAATCTAGGAGGAGTAATCCATAAGCCTAATATTGTCTCATAAGTACTCATACTTCCCTTACATTAGCTACCTATGCATGCATGGATATATGTTGTAGCTTATCGGCTCCTATTTGCACCATACTCTTGAATCATAAAGTGATTCGATCTTCCAGGAAAAACCAAGTTCTCTGGAAATATTTATAGAATATCACAATCAAATCCAACATGTCAAATAGTCCATCAAACATTTTATGGAGCCAATATAATTCATAAATAATTGTACAAAATTAAATATCATCTACCTCTGCATAATCCTACTTCATGCTCTTACAAGAAACCATATCAGATCCCAACCATCAGTAATACCTCTATTCATCATCAATACTTCCAACCTAATTGATGTATCCTCAAGTCCCAAGTTGTAAGATCCTTCAATATCAAATTTTGCTTCTAGCTCCCTCTGAAGTCAATATTTGTTCCTTTCACTCATGAAATATGCTTTCCCAAAGTATGAGGTCTTCTTTAATCATGAGTCTTCTTCAAAATCTGGGTAAACTCTTCTAACAGATGAAATTTTCTTAACATGATCCTCTCACTTTTACTAGGATGAGATTATTTCTTTCATGTTTCCATCTAATGCATGCTTAACTTCTCAATAAATGCATATTTCAAACTGCTTGTTCTTCCTGTATTCAAGAGCGACCTCTTGCTCCACTACTTTCTTTCAATTCTTTCATCTACTATCAAATCCTAGGTAGCTCTTATCATTAACGTGAAACCTTCAAGGTACATAGCCAATAGAATATCCAGTTACAACAATAGTAATCAAAGAGAATATATAGAATACTTATCTTTTGAAAAAATCCAGCTTCCTCTTCTTCTTGGACTTCTTGTAACTTCATTATCCTCAGCATCAACATGATGTCATATCCTTCTTGCAAAATCTAGGGTTTCTTCTTTCAATGAAAATTATTAGCCCTAAGGTTTTATTCTTAAAATTTTCTTATTCGTACGTAGGGTTTACAAACCCTAGATGCATCATTATCCAAATTTTCCAAAACATTCCAACTTTTATATTTTTCAGGTTTTACAAGCATTAGCTATAAACCGTATAATTATTATTTGTGTGCCTTCCGTACTGGAGATGGAGTTATTTTATTGTTTAACTTTTATTATACCATAAAAACTAAGTCTTTGTGTGAAAGGAAGGATGCAATCACTTATCATATTTGTTGTGATTTTATTCTTAAGAGAGAGAGGACAAGACCTCTCAAATAATAGACTCATTTTGATGAATTTAGAGATACTTGAAATACATTTATGCTCTAGATTTCTGCTAGCCTAGCTTCAGAGATATAGAAACAAAAGATTACACATACCTTTTAAATTGAAAAATGTGAGGAGTAATATGTAAACACTACTTTTCTTCTTTTTCTACCTTCGAGTATGGTGCCAAATCACAATTTTTTAAGCTTCTTCAAAGAGATATAGATGAGCTCCATGCAATATCTAGGATAGAAACTTCCTTCGACTAATTAGAGATTGGGACAAAACTTGGTCTAAGTCTGCAGGGTGACCATGTCAAAATTTCCCAGAAGATTCATACCATGCCACATAGATGGATCAAGCCTAAGCCTTGGTTCAAATATTTTTGGATTTAATTAAAATCATTGAACTCATAATTATATTTTCCACAAAGATCTTGCTTTAAAGTAGGAAGGATGGTCAATTCTGTATGTAAATTAATCTTTGAACCTTTCTTCAAATTTCAGATAGTAATCGCAGACCTTGAACCTATTCTCATAACCCTCAAATATTTCCTCAACCTTAGAGACCACAAACTTCTCATTTAGTTTCATTGTGATGACTAGTAAACTTCAGATTCTTTTCCATAGAAATGAGTCAATATTTTTGGTCTTGAATTTTTTCATTATTCCACAATAATGTATTGACTTGTATTTGTTTCAAAGTTTTCACTGCTATAAACCAATCAAATTAGACTTATGATATGGCTTCAAATTGAAGTTATACTTCGAAGTAGATAGGGATCATGCTTAGAACTTTGGGCTAGAATTCACACCGTGATAATGTCTTGAACCAACTCGTTTCTTCTACTTATCTAGAATATAATACCTTCAATCTGGTATTATAGAGATATCATAACTTTAATTTGGATTTCATTTACCACAGAGATAATTCAAATACCTTATGTAACGGCTCTTGAACGTGAATCCCAACACAGAGATGGATTTTGAAGATTTAGCTAATCCTTCAAATTCCAAGTCAACCCGCCATGAAAATATTTGGTACATAAGAGTGTTGCCACAAGTTTTTCCAAGACATGGTTATTTATTTTCCTTAATGTTGCTTGAGAAGTTTTGGATATATGCCATAGAAAGCTCGGATATATGCCTCGCCTCATAATTTCTTCGATATATGCCTTAGAAAGCTCAGATATATTCCTCCAAATGTCTCGGATATATATGCCTCAAAAAGGATGCAATAAGATTTGTCCTTGATGGAGAAGAATTGGCTCTATTTATAGTTTTTTGTTTATGAGAAAATCACATCTCTTAGGTAGGATGAATTGACTTTTGGAGGGCTCACTTGGCATATGGGGTTTGACTAAAAGATATAGAAAAAAAAAAATGATATATATATATATATATATATTTCTTTTAAAAATATCCAAATGAGACATGATAAAAACATTTTCTTTTTGCCTTGAATAAATTCTTTTTGACTTCTTTACAAAAACATAATTATGAAGACCAAACCTAGTTACAATTTCAACAAGATTTACTAGAAATGGTAGGTTTATCATTAGAATTTCATAGTTCAAAGCTTATTGCTATATAATTCACTAGTTCAATGCCATGCCATGTGAGTGCTTTATCATTTTCCAAATGCATGTTATAAAACTAGGTTATTAAAATATCAATTACTAACCATTTTCTAGGTTAACAAAGCTAAAATTATTCATTAAATGCCTTTATGGAAATTTTTACCATAAGGACTTTTCAACGGTGCCCTCAAGAACATAAAACTACTTTAACTACGTTTTATATTAATTAATTTTAGTTTCAATTTATATATTTTAATAATTCCTATACAATATAGACGAAAATGCTGATTCATTGTCTCTTAGTAATTCATTCTTTGTTTGTTAGAAGTCTAATATTGAATTTGTTCAAGTGGCATCTAAATACATTTGAACTTGAATTGGATGAATTAATACATGAGTGATACCTAAAGATCAACTTATTCTCTTGCATTTTACTTCTGGTTCTTTTAACATGTAACTAATGGCAATGTTACACCTCAAATTCTCATTATTTTGTTTGGATACAAAACCCTTGTTTGTCCCTAAGACAAAAATTACTTAAATTAACCAACTCAATACATAGTGTTTTTGTTGTGTTTTCGTTATCTAAGCCAAGTAGCTAGCCTTCACTACAACTAAGTCATAACACTTAGTCAACTTCCTTATGCCCAAAGATGAATTTATAGCCTAAATTGATTACTAGTAAATGGTAATTAACAATTTTTAATTCTTTCCACTAAATTCAATATAAAACCATCTACTGAGAACACCATCTACTGAGAACAATTATTAATGAAATAATAATTAGAGATTTATGAAAAAATAATAATATTTCTATGAAAGCCTTGCCAACCACTCCAAGGCCATCTATGTACCGCAATTACGGCTATAATCAACTTGATGTTGTTCTCATTGAGAATCACTTTCTTTCGCCTTCGATAGGGCTAGACTCGAAACGTGCCCTCAACACTACAACCCCTAAAAACCCCTTTCTTTCTTTCTACTTGCATGGCCAATAAACCCCTAAGACGGTTGATAACAAAAATAAGATCAGCTCGTCGTTGATTAGCTCTTCACAAGAGACTTAAACATAGTAAAACTTGTCTCCTTAGAACGTAAAATTTTGGTAACTCCACTTCGGTATATGTGTTTGGTCCAAACCAACCACATTTTTTTTCGGTGTTAAAAATATGAGAGAAATAAATTAAGTAAAAGCAAATTATAAACACAACTTATACATCAACTATGTTCTAGGCTCGAAAATTCTAATTTGGGAAAAATCAGTTAACATAATTTTATTTGTTTTTTTTATATTATTTTTTGTCAAAATTCACAAAGAGGGTGAAGTGAGCTTTTACTGTGCACGTCCATTGGCCAATTACAATGAAGTTTTCTTAAGCCTTTTAAAGGTTTCATTACATACATTGTGCATAGCACAAAACTATGGGCAAACCAAAACCACCAATATACACCAAGTAATTTTGACCTTCACTCAGTCATCCTCTTAAAACTTTACATGGGGTTTTCCTTGACCAAATCCATCCAAACCGGTCCATTGAGTCAGCAAGACTCATCTCTAGGCCCTACCCTCATTAAAGTTTATGTCCAAAATATCTATTAATTTAACATGCCCATGTCATCTAATTCTAACTCCAAAGTTTACATGTTAGATTTTAGAGCTTTATAATCCATTTTGTAAATAATGTTGTCTTTCCTATTAATCACATTATTAATCCAAATTTTACTATTAATTTCCATAAAATATTCCTACCCTTCTATATTTTACAACTATATACCCATTTACAAAATATAATAATAAAATTTCAACTCCATTTTAATATACATATATATCCATCCTTAAAGCATAAGGCCACATATCCAGGCCACGGTCAAATCCTTATTAGCCTATTTCCAAGGGATTCTCTACTTGTAGCTAGTGCTTACTTTCTCATCGTTCTCATTTCTTCCCAACCAAGTTTTTATCGAATTTCGTTTTTGTCCGAGTGATACTACTCTAAATTTCTCGAGCTTCCAGAATGGTGTAGCACTTTTTCCAGTGCAACCCTTTAAAAGCGCTTTAAAATACTAGACTTATGAAACTGAAACCCTAAACTTAAAATGATTCGGAGCTTAACTGACATATGACCGTCTCACGTTGAGGAGTGAAAACCCAAGGAATAATAGCATGACGGAATTCGTCTGGATGATTTATGATTAAGTGACAAAATTCAAGTTGGAGTAAAAAAAAGTGATCAATATACATTTTTTCAAGAATTTCAATTTGTTTGCAGTTTACTCTGAAAATTTGATCACATTAACTGCATTTTTTACTCCAAACCTTATTTTTGTCACTGAATCCAGAATTCTCAAGACGAATTCCATCGTGTGAAACTGTTATTTTTCCTAGGGTTTTTCACTCCTCTTAGGTTTTCACTCCTCAACCTGAGACGACAAGTCATATGTCAGTTAAGCTCCGAATCGGTTTAATTTTAGGGTTTCAGTTTCATAAGGCTAGTATTTTTGAGCGCTTTCATGAAGATGTGCACTGGCTTGCACACCATTCTGTAACGTTGCAATCAAACCATTGGCGTGTCAGCTTCCAATCAAACCCTCGTTCATCATTTTGCATGAAATGAGCCTGTGACCCACCTTCGATCTCTTTGGCGATAGCATTTTCCATGTCTGTATGGGACATAGATCTCGTGGCTGGCATCTTGCTGTTAGCGCCTTGTGAAAGCATGGCACTCCATGGACTTATGGTGCCCACAAACAGGAGCTTCATCTTTAACCACCTACGCCTCCGCCAACCCATGATCAAACAACCCCTTCTCACACCTTCTTGCCACGGAGTTTACACTATGGACGAACCCCATAGCAGATAACAATGCTGCCATGGCTCTCGTCTTTTAATCTCTCTCCTGCGAGTTTATATCTACATCAACGCTTTAATCCTTTCTGCTACCAGGATCTCCTCCATGCGCTCTCGTGGCACATCAAGTCATAAATAAACATTCAACTTTCAACTTTCATAAATAATACATACATCAAGTCATAAATAAACATTCAACTTTCAACTCTCATATCATGTGTGGGGTAGAAAGGCATCTCATCTAGGTTGCAAGAAGAGAAGGCCCAAGTGATGAAGGAACATGGAACTGGAAAATCAAATAAGAGGTCCATGTGCATAAGTTCACAGAGATAACCAGCACTGAAGTTAATGGACACGGAGGAGAGTTATTAAAATTATTAAAAAGAAAATTAAATTTATTGGGAGGAACATTAAACCCACAAACAAATCACAAAGCAATACTGTGTTTTGTGATTTTTTCGCTTGTTTCAATATTTTTCTAATAAATTTTATTTTCTCTCCAATAATTTTAACATGTGCACACCCTCTTCTGATTTTCTTTTCCAATTCAATGTTCACACTTCATGCTCATTATTTGGGCCTTGTCCTCATGCAACCTAGATGGCATGCCTTTTTACACAATACATAGTGATGTGAACCACACCATGAACCAGATCTAGACTTTATATGCTCTCTATTTCCATTGCTTAGGAATCTATTATCCTTTAGTTCTTTCATTTAGATTTATTTCCTCTTATTGCCATACTCCCTCATATTCACTCGGAAAAATAAACCATTGTCAACAAAGAGTCCTTCTTAAGCCAACAATTGGCTCTAATACCATGTTAAAATTACATGAGAGATAAATTAAGTAGCAACAAACCATAAACACAAATCATATATACACTATGTTTCTCCCTCTGAAGCCAACAATTGGCTCTAATACCATGTTAAAATTACATGAGAGAGATAAATTGAGTAGCAACAAACTAGAAACACAAACCATAAATTGAGTAGCAACAAACTAGAAACACAAACCATACATACACAATATTTTATCGTAGAAAACACCAATTTAAAAGTAAAAAAAAACCTCTAACAAGTTTCCATTAGTACTTTGGCCAAAACCCGGCCAAGTGAGCCTTCACCATTTACCTCTCTTGGCCCATTACAATGAAGTTTTCTCAATCCTTTTAAGGGCTTCATTACATGCATTCCAGGGGCACAAAACCATGGGCAACCAAAATCATGTGCCCAAAACCACCAGTGTGGACTAAGTAACTTTGACTCTTTCATTGAGCCAAGTTTTACAATGCCACCTGGATAACTTCTTCCATAATTTCTAGATACAATTGCAATATTTATTTATTTATTTATTTATTATGCAAATACTTTCTTAAATTATGATGGACAATAATTGGTGGTAAATATGTTATTTACGTGACTATAAGTTGTTTTCAAATATTTTAATTTTGGTTAGTTTTCCTATGAAGCTTAACAATTAAAATTAACTCCACAAATATATACAATTCATGGCATAAATATAGCAAATCCATCCAAAAAATTATGACAGAAAAATATGAGGTAGTTATTTGCATAGGGGCAAAGCTTACAATAAGACTTTCAAGTTATGGTCCAATCAAATGTTTGAAAAATAAAATTTCCAATAATATTCAAAAATAAATATTTGTTTTTCAAAGTTAAAAATTAATAGTGATTACTAACCACCAAAATTTATGCAAGTTATTTCCCCTTAGTAGGAAATTAATTTTTCCACTTCATATGCCAATTTCAATTTATCTAAAAGCATAATTTGTAAATTATGTGGCAATGACCAACCTACCATGCAACACTTGCTTTAGATGTTTTTGTTGTAAGTATTATAGATCTAACTAAATTGTAACTTTTATTAATATAACTATAGATGAAATTTTTATGTCTTTATTGTTTTTTAATTTAATTTAGCTATATTTAAACAAATTTTTTATATATTTATTGTTTTTTGTTTTAATTTAGCTATATCTAAACTAAGCACTAGGGACTAGCTACTGTATAGCACTTGTTTAAGTTAAGTGTTACTAACATGGAATTGCTAGAATTAATTCATTCAACTCGTTTAGATGGGGAGATTTGTCTTGCTAATAGTTTTCAAGCTATAATCAATAATGTCTTCTTTTGTTTCATAGACCAATAATCCTTTATGTATTTTCTTCATTGATTCTTTTATCAACCAAGGTTATAAAGGCTTATGAACCACAATCCTAATGTGAATCTTTCATTTAGGAATATATGATATAACAATGATGACATTCTTAGTCTCACAAATGTGGAATTCCTCTTTGATTTGCTTTAGGCAAGTCATTGAATGCAATAATAAATTCAAGTATTTAGGCTCCAAACTACATGATATAATCAATAAATCAATATCCATTTCTCATAGCCATGGGGGATGGAGTTCAACCTTAATGAGATGAGTTGTAGAGCAACAAGTTAGAAAGAGAGTGTTCAACGACCATTGTTTGAGTTACAATTGGAGTTTAAGGTCTAATAGAGTTAGAGCTTATATATCTTCTTCACACACTAATAAATCAAATGGTTTGTTCACTAATTGGTTCTCAGAACATGTAGTATTCCTTTTTCAGGAAATTCAACAAGGTGCTCAAGAGAAACGTCGTATAAGTAAAATTGTGAAAAAATAACGCAAATCAGGGCTTGGTTCCCCTCATTTATGGTGTATGAGACTTATATATGGAATTTCATCAAAAAAAATCAGTTTAGACTACTTAAATAGATCTCCCAAAAGCTTGACTAGCTAAAAATCACCCAAAGAGGAAGGTTGTTGTCAAATGCAAGCACTGCTTCAGGAATTGCGCAGTTTTAGCAGATGTTCAGAGGAGGTCAGCAAGGAGATTCATATTTCAGTCATACAGTAGCAAATCAACATTATGATAAAGCCCTTTCATTATACAGTAGAATGCATGAGTCAATACAGCAATAAATCTTTAGAAAAGAGAGCTGGAACACATGTATATTTGCATAAATGCTTCAACAGTGTTATTTTTTAGGAGCTTCAGCAACTGGAAGTTACAACTCAGATCTAGGACAGATATGTGGATAAAACATCAGATCTATATCAGATCTGGAAACTATATAGTTTTTTCTGCAAGATCCACTTGGAATTTTGACAAAAGCATGCATGAATAAGAGTAGATCTGAGAAACAAGTTGCAGATTTGGAAACTTCTGCAGTAAATTTCTGAATATAAAATTTCATTACAATGGATCAGATCTGAATAGAACATGGATCAGCCAGCTAATCAATGGATCACCAAGTGGAAGGCAAAGCCCATCACAAGAGATCTCTGATCTAAACTATGACCAAGACACCATGAAATCCCTCATACAGAAATAACACAGTTTACTCATGGGAACAACGTTGTAGCTCAAATGGCACAGGAAAATACTATAGAATTGTAGATCTAAAGTACAAGAAGAAGAGACACTCTTTCAGGAGATTAAAGAACACACTCCAAGAGAAAGAGGCTCCAGAAATACACTAGATCTCTGTAGATCTAGACTCCCACTTGCTGCAGCTCATAAGACAACTCAGTCCTCAATATGAGCAGTGTTGTAGTGTAAGATGGAGCTTGGCCTCAAGCCTGATAGTGGTTCAATTCAGCAATATTTCCTCCTTGAATCCTCAAAGAAAGAGGTGAAATCCCTGCATAGGAATTCCAGATACAATCCTCCACTAAACAGTAGAGAATGGTATTTTTCTAAGCAGACAAATACTCAGAAATATGATCAATCAACAACCTTCTCTTCCTACCCTCCTTCTCCTTTTATAAGATGAGAAAGCCTTTGCAAACCCTAAACCATCTTGATGAGTTAGCCCTTTTTACATCAGAGGCTCCCTTCTATAACTGTGTTGTCCCTTTTGGAGATGCAATGAACCTAGACAACGCTGTTGATTTGGTCAAGGTTGACCAAGCCTTTAGCTCAAACCTCTATCACACCTGCAAATGATTATTTACATGGCCCTGATTTGTCTTTGTTCACATGGTCATTGATTTATTCAAACTTTTTAGGAGTTTTACATGTTCTCCTTTATTCATTTATTCATGAAACAGAAATTAAAACAAAATTAAATGTTCCTCTTAGCTAAGGCTAAGTGGGAACATTACAATCCTCCCCTCCAAAATGTTGCTTGTCCTCAAGCAACTGACAGGGTAAGAGATGTATTTCTTCTCCTTCTCCATTGATGGCACCATCAAGGATCAAGTTTTCATTAAGGACCAAGTGCTCATCAAGCCAATACATCAAAAATTTCTCCTCCAATGCTAACATGATAGGGGCATAGTCCATCCCTTTAGGAGTGTAAAACTCAACAGAAATAAACATGGGTGAAGCAATGTCACATCTAAAACATGTATCATGAAGTACAAGATGAAGTTCCATCCCATTTGGTACATATATACTACCCACTTTCTGCCCATACAAACCCATAAACAATACCAATATATCATCTATGTATGGAAGCAAAATCACATATATGCAAACTGAAATTTTCACTTGAGGAGGTGGGTCACAATCACACATGAGATATCAATGCAATGCACTCCTTGTCTTGAGTAGATCTGAGTGTGGTAAGTGGTACTCCCACCACATCTTTTCTGCATGGGTCACTTTGACATGGTTGAAAGTGATACCCAACTTAGCTGCCTTTGGGAAGCACCCATCATGATAGATATTCTCCCTTTGCACCTCAAGGGAGTAGCCAAATTTAGAATTTTTATTGGCCTCATCAATGCCATGAGATCTGCATGTAATATCACTCCTTGTAGGAGTCATGGCCTGCATGCATATGGTAAGAGAATATGTCAAATCATAAAAATAAACATGCTCCATAAGATCAGATTCTTTACCATTCAAGTCTCCCACACACATGGCGTTGGGCATGGGTATGTCTCCTCTCCTAAGAGAAGGAAGAGATGGCTGAAATAGCTCCTGCATAGAGCCCTATGGTTGCCCCATCTCCTCATAACCATTACACTCTTGTACGTGCTGATATAGTTCCTCCCAATCATAGTGTTGATGTAGTTCCTCCTTCATACCCTCCCAATCAAAACTCCTCATGATTAGAGTGTAGATCTTGGCTGACTGCATATAGCTGGAAAGGAACTCTTTGTGTGCTCTTTGTAGTAACTCTTGCTTAAGCTTGAAGACTTGAGACAAGAATACTTTACCAAGATGATAGATGACCCCTTCATGGACCAAATAGCCTCCTCCTTGCTTCATGCCATCTAATATCATCCCGGTGTGTAGATCTTTGGAGTACACAAGGAGTTGACACCTCCAATATGGATCTACACAGCTCAACAAGGACAACACTGTTGATGCACCTATGGTGGTTCTTTCCTTGTTTCTGATTGTTTCTTTGACATTACACATGCCAAAATTGTTTGTAGGAAGGTTGATCCTCCCCTTTTCTTCCTCCCACAATGTTGTATCTTGCTCTCCAATCCCTGCTTGATCTATTTTTGGAGCACCACTTTGTGAGGATTTTCCCACAAGATCAAGATCTAATGACATTCCAAGTGGCTTGCCATGAGGTAGGAATGTTCCTTGCAGAATTCTCATAAACATGAGAGAAGGAACTGTGAGATCCTTGCTTCCACTACGCAAAACCATCTCTGTTGTTTGTGTGGAAGCATTAGGTGTGGGATAAGTGTGCCTCCCTTGAATGATTTGTGGTTTTCCACTCTTCAAGTCCACCCACTCCATTTGCAAGGCCTTCCAATCAATGGTAACCTTCCTCAAGGTAATCAACCACTAGACACCCAAGATGACATTGGTGTCTGGTATTTCCACTACAAAGAAGTGATCCACCAAAGTGTAGGATCCCATAGTGACAGAAAGTGATGGAACATATTGCATGCACTGCATAGTTCTATCTCCTGGGACCAAAACAAAGAATCCATCAAATGTATCAGTGGGGATCCCTCTCCTTTGCACAAGGTGAGCATCAATAAAGTTGTGGGTTTCCCCACTATCAATCAGAATAGACACTCTTTGGTTCATAACTGAACCTTGTACTCTAAGGGTCAAGTACTTGGGCACTCCTCTCAAAGAAGAAAGAGTCCCACTTGATGCAGCAAAGGCCCCTTCTTCATTCCTTATGGTGTTTGGCCTTCCTCCTCATCTTCACCAGCGCTGTGACCCCTCCTAGGTCCATCACTCCCATCTTCCTCTTCATAGTCTGAAAAGACCTATATGTAGTGTGCCCTTCCAGCAGCACATCTATGTCTTGATACCCATGGCTCTTGACAAGTGAAACATAATCTCTTTTTCCTCAACTCCCTCCGGAGATCAATGTCAAGAGGTTTCTTCAGTGAGCTCTCCTTGGGTGGAGTAGTTTTCCCTTCTTTCCCCTTAGAAGGGGGGGCCTTTGCTTTGGAAGGTTTCCTTTGCTCTTGGCAAGGGATCTTGGATATCTCTAGCTCTCTCTATGGCATCATGCAAAGTGATGGGCTTGGTAGACTTAACCAACCCATGCAAAGGTTCCTTCAGGCCATCAATAAACATGTAGACTCTCCTTGCTACAGATATATCAGGGACCATTACTGACAATCTCAGGAATTCAGAGATATAGGCCTTTGCATCTCCTATCTGCTTCATCTTTGCTAAGCTTATAAAAGGTGCCTCTGGATCTTTCCGATAAAATCTCTCCACTAGTCTTCTAGTGAACTCAGCATCTGTAGACACATTGTTTTGTCCCAATGTAGATAGTCCAAGGAACCACCATTTGTGGGCTTCACCCTCAAAATGTAGCCCAGCAATCTTGATGGCTTCTTCAGGCACTTTATTCAACTGGAAATAAATGTCCAACTTTTCCACCCATGCTTTGGCAGAACAAGAGGATGTTCCATTGAACTTGGGAAAAAAGAACCTGCCCATAGTATGGTGTCTCCCATGGAAGAAACCACCATCTCTATACTGCTGCCATAGTCTCCTTCAGTCCTTGAGATGGAAAAATTCTTGGAAGCTCAAGTTATCCTTGAACCTCTGACTTTATGATTCATATTCTACAAAGTACCCTTCTAGGGAGGTTGGCTCTTGCAGTCCTTCATTCTCTACAACCAAGAAGGTAGGCATAGTAGAGCATTGCGAGGCCTGTAGAGCTTGTGGCAAGCTCACATGTTGACCAGTCCCAAAATGAGACATGTCAGAACTTTCTCCTTGATGGAATCTCCCAAGGGATTCCCTTATTCTATCCACCTCACTTTATCTCCTTGGACATATCTTTCATAGCCTCCAAGAGATTTTAAACTCCTCTGCTTCCTTATCCTTATCATTCACAGATTCAAGGGCTTTCCCCTTGTCTTGACCCTTGTCAAGATCAACAGTGGTGTAGTCATACTATCTATGACTTCCATTTTGGTACCTCCTCTCCCTCTCAATGGGAATATCCTATTCTTTGGAATGCAGCATGAATAGTGCTCCAATGGTAAGCACAGGTTGTTCCAAGAGTGGAGCTCTGATACCACTGTAATATTCCTTTTTCAGGAAATTCAACAAGGTGCTCAAGAGAAACGTTGTATAAGTAAAAATGTGAAAAAATAACATAGATATGGGATTTTTTCCCATCATTTATGCTGTATGAGACTTATATATGGAATTTCATCAAAAAAAAATCAGTTTATACTAATTAAACAAATCTCCCTAAAACTTGACTAGCTAAAAAGCACCCAAAGAGGAAGGTTGCAGTCAAATGCAAGCATTGCTTCAAGAATTGCGCAGTTTTAGCAGATGTTTAGAGGAGGTCAGAAAGGAGACTCATATTTCATTCATACATTATCAAATCAAAATTATGATAAATCCCTTTCTTTATATAGTAGAATGCATGATTCAATACAGCAATAAATCTTCAAAAAAGAGAACTGGAACACATGTATATTTGCAGAAATGCTTCAACAGCGTTATTTTTTAGGAGCTTCAGCAACTGGAAGTTACAACTCAGATCTAGGATATATCTATTGATAAAACATCATATCTATATCAGATCTAGAAACTATATAGTTTTCTCTACAAGATCCACTTGGAATTTTGATAAAAGCATGCATGAATAAGAGTAGATCTGAGAAACAAGTTGCAGATATGGAAACTGCTGCAATAAATTTCTGAATATAACATTTCATTACAATGGATCAGATCTGAATAGAACATGGATCAACAAGCTAATCCATGGATCACCAACCCATGCAAAGGTTCCTCCAGGCCATCAATAAACATGTAGACTGTCCTTGCTACAGATATATCAGGGACCATTACTGACAATCTCAGGAATTCAGAGATATAGGCCTTTGCATCTCTTATCTTCTTCATCTTTGCTAAGCTTATAAAAGGTGCCTCTGGATCTTTCCGATAAAATCTCTCCACTAGTATTCTAGTGAACTCAGCATCTGTAGACACATTGTTGTGTCCCAATGTAGATAGTCCAAGGAACCACCATTTGTGGGCTTCACCCTCAAAATGCAGCCTAGAAATCTTGATGGCTTCTTCAGGCACTTTATTCAACTGGAAATAAATGTCCAACTTTTCCACCCATGCTTTGGCAGAACAAGAGGATGTTCCATTGAACTTGGGAAAAAATAACCTGCCCATAGTATGGTGTCTCCCATGGAAGAAACCACCATCTCTATACTGCTGCCATAGTCTCCTTCAGTCCTTGAGATGGAAAAATTCCTGGAAGCTCAAGTTATCCTTGAACCTCTGACTTTATGATTCATATTCTACAAAGTACCCTTCTAGGGAGGTTGGCTCTTGCAGTCCTTCATTCTCTACAGCCAAGAAGGTAGGCATAGTAGAGCATTGTGAGGCCTGTAGAGCTTGTGGCAAGCTCACATGTTGACCAGTCCCAAAATGAGACATGTCAGAACTTTCTCCTTGATGGAATCTCCCAAGGGATTCCCTCATTCTATCCACCCTCATCTCTTTTATATCCTTGGACATATCTTTCATAGCCTCCAAGAGATTTTTTGCAAACTCCTCTGCTTCCTTATCCTTATCATTCACAGATTCAAGGGCTTTCCCCTTGTCTTGACCCTTGTCAAGATCAACAGTGGTGTAGTCATACTATCTATGACTTCCATTTTGGTACCTCCTCTCCCTCTCAATGGGAATATCCTATTCTTCAGAATGCAGCATGACTAGTGCTCCAATGGTAAGCACAGGTTGTGCCAAGAGTGGAGCTCTGATACCACTGTAATATTCCTTTTTCAGGAAATTCAACAAGGTGCTCAAGAGAAACGTTGTATAAGTAAAAATGTGAAAAAATAACATAGATATGGGCTTTTTTCCCATCATTTATGCTGTATGAGACTTATATATGGAATTTCATCAAAAAAAAATCAGTTTAGACTAATTAAATAGATCTCCCTAAAACTTGACTAGCTAAAAAGCACCCAAAGAGGAAGGTTGCAGTCAAATGCAAGCATTGCTTCAAGAATTGCACAGTTTTAGCAGATGTTCAGAGGAGGTCAGAAAGGAGACTCATATTTCATTCATACATTATCAAATCAAAATTATGATAAAGCCCTTTCTTTATACAGTAGAATGCATGATTCAATACAGCAATAAATCTTCAAAAAAGAGAGCTGGAACACATGTATATTTGCAGAAATGCTTCAACAGCGTTATTTTTTAGGAGCTTCAGCAAATGGAAGTTACAACTCAGATCTAGGATATATCTATTGATAAAACATCATATCTATATCAGATCTAGAAACTATATAGTTTTCTCTACAAGATCCACTTGGAATTTTGATAAAAGCATGCATGAATAAGAGTAGATCTGAGAAACAAGTTGCAGATATGGAAACTGCTGCAGTAAATTTCTGAATATAACATTTCATTACAATGGATCAGATCTGAATAGAACATGGATCAACAAGCTAATCCATGGATCACCAAGTGGAAGGCAAAGCCCAGCACAAGAGATCTCTGATCTAAACTATGAGCAAGACACCATGAAAACCCTCATACAGAAATAACGCAATTTACTCATGGGAATAGCGTTGTAGCTCAAATGGAACATAAAACTAATGTATAATTGTAGATCTGAAGTAAAATAAGAAGAGACACTCTTTCAGGAGGTTAAAGAACAGACTCCAAGAGAAAGAGGCTCCAGAAATACACTAGATCTCTGTAGATCTAGATTCCCACTTGCTGCAGCTCACAAGACAGCTCAGTCCTCAAGATGAGTAGCGCTGTAGTGTAAAATGGAGCTTGGCCTCAAGCCTGATAGTGGTTCAATTCAGAAAAATTTCCTCCTTGAATCTTCAAAGGAAGAGGTGAAATCCCTGCATAGGAATTCCATATACAATCCTCCAATAAACAGCAGAGAATGGTATTTTTCTAAGCAGACAAATACTCAGAAATATGATCAATCAACAACCTTCTCTTGTTGCCCTCCTTCTCCTTTTATAAGATGAGAAATCCTTCGCAAAAACTAAACCATATTGATGAATTAGCCCTTTTCACATGAGAGGCTTCCTTCTAGAACTGCGTTGTCCCTTTTGGAGATGCAATGAACCTAGACAGTGCTGTTGATTTGGTCAAGGTTGACCTAGTCTTTAGCTCAAACCTCTTTCACACCTGCAAGTGATTATTTACATGGCCCTGATTTGTCTTTTTTCACATGGGCATCGATTTATTCAGACTTTTTAGGAGTTTTACATTTCCTCCTTTATTCATTTATTCATGAAACAGAAATTAAAACAAAATTGAATGTTCCTCTTAGCTAAGGCTAAGTGGGAACCTTAAAAAACAATGTTGAGCTAAACTTGTGTAATATGAACCCAAAGAACGCATGAGTTCATTAGATTTGTGGACCCCATGGCTAGCCTCTAAGGTTTTTGTTGATGTTATGGACGAACATGTAGCATTTTTTTTTTTCAACTAGAAAAATCCAAAAATTTTGTATTAGAAAAGTTGTTTACATAATACATGTGTCTATCCATATTCATTAGAGATATCAATATCTTGTTCATGTGGGATTCCATACATTGGGGAGACTGGTCGCTCCATTAACCAAAGAATCCAGGAGCATGCAACAGACATTAGGCATAATTGTTCTCGCTCATCACCTCTAGCTGAACATGCGGAGAAATCCAAGCACCATATCTGCATTGAGGATTCTAAATTAATTTCTAGGGTTGATCATTTCCACCATAGGAAGTTGAGAGAGGCTATAGGGATTAAAAAGCATGCAATAAAGCTCAATACCGATGATGATTGGAAATTGAGTAAAATTTGGATCCCGACCCTCTCTTCTCGATTCCCCCTTTTTTCCTCTTTTTATTTTATTTTATTTTATTTTTATTTTTATTATGAAATAAATATTATTTTAAATTCTATTCCAATAAAATATTATGCTCACTCCATGGGTTTTTCTTTCTAAATTTACATTTTAATTAATCAATTTATTTTAATATTAAATAAAATAAATATTAAACTTAATATAATAAATATTTAACCCTTGTAATGATATAAAATTATTTAATTATTATAATATTAAGATAATATTCTTATAATATTATTATTATTATTACTATTATTAATATATTTATATTTGATCAAATAAATAATGGCTAACTCTAAACAACTAATTTATAACCAAATTTTATCAATTTAATAGCTAATCTCCAATGGCTAATTCCTATTTAATTACCATCGACTAATTCCCAATGGCTAGTTCCTAACAGCTAACTCTGCACCCTATTGCATCCTTTTTGTTTATTCTTAAATATTGATAGATTTTTTCTCCTTTTTCCTCAGGATGAACCACATTCGTTGGTTCAAAACGTCGACCAAATCCTAATGATGTGATTAATCTAAAAGACATTTTCTTTAGCAATATGGATCACAAAAGTCTAAGATCTAACAAAACTTAGATATGGCGTGATATCGAAATATTAAAATAATATTTAAGCCTAATATAACCTATCAAACATATATGCAGCAGACTAGGTCTTCGCGCACACACCCAGCAGGAGCCTATCCAACCCAGACTAACGCAAATTTCCCAAAATCAGATCAAATAAGATAGCTCATTCACAATATAATATCTAAGATTATTTCTAACTCGAATTGACTTATACACATTTATAGGACTAATATGTGCAAATACCATGGTTTCAAAATATGGTTTGAGCTCCATGTTTTTCCTTTAACTCACTACAATGATGAAGTTACTTTGACCCACCCCAAATTTCCTTGACTTTTTTGCGTGCAACACGCTTTAACAAAACTTAGCCAAAATTGTACCCAAACTTGACCCTAGGGGACCCTAACCCAACAAGCCCCCAACAATATCTAGTGACTCGTCCTCGAGTCACTCTAGTCCAGCTTCCTGCATATTGGCTTGCAACACTTGGATGGAGTCCTTAAGTGGTTGAATGATCTTTGTGCTTTGTGTTGTGGCACTTTGAGCTTCTCCTACAATCTTTTTTGTAGTCGGCCCTTCTGTTGCTAAGCTGATGCTTTGTTGTGTCTGCTAGAGGCCCTTCAGCGCACTGTCAAATTGTATCGCTTCCTCAACCCATAGTTGCATTATGGCTTCTAATAGATGCTCCAATCGACACAATGTATCAATCTCGGTCTAAATTACATGACCTTCCTATAGGTGGGCTAACCTCTGAGCTAGTAGTAGGGTCGGTGCAGCGACCCGGATGTCGTTGAACTATTTCTCCTTCGCGCATAAATCCATCTTCAATTGCTGAACCATGGGGTCATCTTGGACAGAGGTCCAGATGCCCATGGAATCCTCAAAAAATGTGATGCATACTTCTACAAACGTCATGATACTTGCAGTGGCTTCTTGGACAACAGCGACACGTTGTGCTCTGACCTCTAGGGGCATCTCTGACCGCAAATTTTCCCGTAAATCTACGATCTTTTACTCTAACTCAGCTCGCATAGTGGCTATTTTTGACCTTGAGGCTTTAAGTGCAGATTCCATACTCTCCAACTTTTTAGTGGTCTCGGTAGTAGTGGGTATTGTCAAGTCTAGGATCTTAGAGCAAAACATACTGATGAGTGATTCTAATTGTGCGCGATGACTCTTTGCATCACTCCTAGCTACTCCATTGAACTGCTGCCCCTTATTCCATGTTTCAACCTACTTCTGGACCTCACTGGTGTCTTGCAACACCTTGTACTCTCTAAAGCTCATTTATAATCATGGTATGCATGCAATGTAGCTTGCCACTAGGGAAAACGGCCAAGTCAATTCCGACCTCGAGCCCTGTTTCAATGGATGTGCGCAGCACTGGATTGTCAAGGTGAAGTGTTTCTCCCAGAACATTGAACACTTGTCTCTCTAAAGTAGATGGGTTTCAAATGATCAATTTTCTCGCTTGTCCCACGCTCGCTTGAACCACGCTTGCTTAGATCTCGCTCGCTTGCACTCTTAGATGATTGAGTCCTTAATACACATATTCAAGGACTACTTTGTATTGTGCCTCCATGTTTCTCAATACATCCTTTGTTACCATCTTCAATGTGTTGCCTATTTCATCCAAATCTAAATATGCGAGGGTTAATGGCTCAACCATGGTCTTCTTATGCTTTCCTTTTTGGGCGCGGAATTAATGGGGATTGAGGTCCTCTCTTGGTGCCTTGACATGTGTCTTTCAAGGGTGCATCTATGTTGTCTCTTACACGGTCCTCCATCTCCGCATCACTTGGCACATCCACCATTTCCATGGGTGGGTTCTCTATCTCTATCGTGCTGATTAGCTCTTGTGTTTCCTTCTTATGTTCTTTCTTATGGTCTTCCTTTGTGCATGTCTTAGATGTAGATGTGTTCGGCAAGGCACATGAGGTCGCACCAGCATCTGTCACCACGGTCAACCAAATAGGGGGGCATCCTGTTGTTATTTGCGCAAGATATTCTCCTATCACCAGCTATGGAAGATCATATCAAACTCCTACCATGTTCGCCTTTGTGCGAATGTGGACGTTGTGGAACATTTCCTTGAAATTAGCAATATTCTCTTACTAATCGTACAAGGTTAGTGACAAGCGCAGTTTGGACTGAACCTCCTAATACACCTCTGCTTCGAAAAGAACAAAAAAAATTGTATTCTTGGTCACCCTTGTTGGAATTTTTGTCACGCACAACGACGCATAGCGTGCGGCCTCACATAATTCTAGTTCAATATTTGGCAACTAAGAATGCGTCAGCAGCCTCCATCCGATCAGTTCAGCCAGCAGCAATAGCCAGGCATAGTGAAAAAGTTTTCCATATTCTTTCACTTCTTAGACGTTCTTCAAAAACTCCTAGAAGAGGTATTTATCCCAGTAATATTGAATTCCTTTTACGCATTGCGCAACCAATGCAATATTTGATGTTGATACTTCCTTGGAACAACACTTCCTCATCATTTTTCAAGCTAGGATCAAGGTGCCAAATTTTACCGCGAGGTCATTTATCTCACTGAACACGAACCCCCGGGTGTTTCTGTTTACGCCATATTTCTTCTTTATTTCCTCCATGACCTTCTTCTCTTGACCTTTTCCCCAAAGTTTGTTTAAATTCAATAAGAAAATGCACACACACTAGTGTGGGATCACAGGTCACACAATGACAAATCCCAGTGATACATTAGTGTGCAACCATTTTTTAAATAAATTGGAAAATTAATTGTAATCTTATCTCATAACAAATTGTAATAGTTAACTAAGTGTGATAGATTTAGTTAGCTCAAGAATTTCGAGTTGAGGGTCAAATGATACTCATGTGGAGTGATTCTATTATTAACAGGGTCCAGTTGCAGTTGTAGCACTAGTGTGGTGTGACTAGGATCAGTTAACTCACATTAATTGAGTTAAAATCATTTTAACTAGTTGTAACTATTTGATGAGCTAGTGGAATATTAAAGTAGATTTAATTCACCAGTAGTGATCTCCCAAGTAACTGATGATTCACTATTTATAGTTGCATGCATGCTAATTTTGGCGAAGACCTAGTTGAGACAAAAGTTCAAGGAAATTAAACTATCAGTTGTATTTTTAGCAAACTGCCAAGATGCAATTATAGAACCACAGGAAGCCCATGATGAATTTTGCAATAAAGGAAGGTTGAATTTCCTATTTAATAGGGGTTTAATTCTCTAGGGATTGCATAAGCAAGGTAGGCTGAGGATAGGTTGATAATTGGCTATGTGTTTGCCAAATTTTGTGTAGATCAATGTGAAGAAATTGGTAGAGTGTATGAGGATGTGGTGATCACAAATACATTGTATTGTTTCATGATTCCTTGGTTGATTATAAAATAAATATGGAGGGGTTCCTAGCATTTTCTTTCCCCGGGAAAATCTTGTGTTGTGTGATTGATTTACTTCTTTCTCTTAGTTGCATGTGATTGAGCGATCGTGTTTTATATTCCGTAAATATTGTAGATGGATTCAATATCTTATTTTAGTACATTACATGATCGGATTGAATCCATTGGTGTAATTTCAACATGGTATCAGAGCACCAGGAATCAGAATAGTGGAGAAGAAATTGAGTTTGTGTTCAACTGTATTCAAATTTGTTGGAACTTTCTTTAGAGCTATAAGTTGATCAAGATGTCTTTCAATGGCTTGAGACTCGAATATGCACTCAAGGAAATTTCAAATTATATTGCATGGAAGGACAGGATGGAGGTAGTTTTGGAGGACAATGGGTTGAAGGAATTCATAGATAATGATATTCCCAAGCCCACAATGGCAGATTCCCAACTTCTAGATGCATGGTAGAAGAAGGTAGAAAACGCAAGGAGGATCTTGTTAGAGGGAGTTAGAGATCATATTTTCTCGAGTCTCCATGGAAAGGAAAATCCATATGCTATGTGGAAGGCCTTGACAGATCTATTTCAAAGTAGTAGTGACCACAGAAAATTGACACTCAAGGAAAAGATCAGGAAAATCAAAATGGAGAAGCACGACACAATCCAGAAATACTTGACCAAGTTCACTCAATGTCAAGATGAGTTTGGAAGTGTTGGGATTACTGTAGTTGATGATGAATTGGTGAGCCTAGCACTTCTAGGCCTTCCCAAGGGTTTGCATAGTTACCAGGACTCTGTGAATGGGAGGGAGAAGTTAGCAAATTAAAAGAGACTTTGGTCAGATTTGGTATAAGAAGAGTTTCGGTGGAATAAAAGGGATGGATCCTCATCTAAGAGTGATGATAAGGAAAATTGTGCCTTGGCTGGTAAGGAAAAGAAGGAAAAGGGGAGGAAACCCCATTCCAAATATGATATTGGAAAACAAGGAAAAAAGCATGACATGTCAAGGCGAAATGTTTTCACTGTCATGATCATGGACATTATGCCACAAATTGTCCACAAAAGAAGAAGAACAACAAGAAGGCTCCAGGAGCTGCAGTGGGTGAAGCTTTGGCCTCACAATTTGAGTTGGACTTCTCTCTCATCACATGCATGTCATCAATTGTGATAAGATCTATGTGGTACTTGGAGAGTGGAGCATATTTCCACATCACGGGAAACAAAGAACTCTTTAGTAGCTTGGAGGAGAAGGATCTTCATATGCATATCAAGATGGGTGATGATGAGAGGTATAGCGCTACCGGGATTGTTACAGTTAATATCCAGAGACAGTCAGGTAAACCTTTCATATTAAAATATGTCATGCATGTACTAGGCTTGAAAAAGAATTTAGTTTCAATTGCTTTATTGGAGGATCTTGGATATGATGTGGTTTTCAATGAAGGAAAGGCATTTCCTCATCACAACACCACAACATAGGTAAAGAATATTAAGGTTCGTGTGAAGAACCTCTACAAACTTGATGTAGATGGTTGTTCAACATTGAGTGGTAAAGTAGGGAAGGTGGTGAGTCGGGATACAGGTGATTTATGGCATAGGGGATTGGGTCATCTACACCACACTACTTTGAGGATCATGCAGTGGATTTCTACAAGTCTTCCAAAGGGTACTCTTGTGAAAATAGACACATTCAAGGGATGTACCATGGGGAAGTATTAGGAGAGAACTGATTACACCTCATAAGACACAACAGAATGGGGTTTCATAAAGAAAGAAAAAAATAATTGTGAGAGCAGCACGAGCTATGTTACATGATCAAGTCCTACCGTTGCATCTTTGGGCAGAGGCATGCAACACAACGGTATTTTTTGCATAACTATAGTCCTTATTGGATACTTGGCATGAGTACACCAGAGCAGGCTTTTTCAGGTAAGAAACTAGATGTTTCATATTTTAAATTTTTTGGATCATATGTCTATTTCCATGTGACAAAAGATTCCAGGAAGAAGCTATAACCAACAACAAAGGTTGGGATATTTGTGGGGTACATTAATACTGCCCACAACTATTGGGTGTATTTGATGGCTAACAAGATGAAAATTGTCAAGAGAAATGTTAAATTTGATGAGGTGTAAGCCATGTGATTTTCCCTTGACAGGGATCTTGACTTGCATGCAGATGAGGAACTCTTAGTTCCAAAGGATAAATCTCAGGATGTGGAGCAGCCACAAGCACAGGATCATGGAGTGGTAGAAACCACTCATGCAAATCCATCCACCATAAATGGTACAAAGCACACCAAAGAGGCTGACAGATTGATGCTAGATGTGACAAATCATGTATGAGCACCTACATCATAGTCCAGGAAGAGAAGGTCCCAAAACATGTATACTAGATACATGGCTCTTATGAGTGAGTGTATTGCAACAGAACCATCCTCTTTTAAGGAAGCAGTGCAACATCCAACATGGGTTGATGCCATGGTTGAGAAGTATGACACCATTATTAGAAAGAGTGCATGGGAAGTACTCCCAAGACTAGTGGGAAGTTAGTGGTTGGATCCAGGTCGATCTACAAGGTGAAGCAAGCAGAAAATTGGAGTGTGGAGAAGTACAAGGCTAGATTTGTAGCCCAAGGATTCTCACAGGTATAGGGGATTTCCTATTAGGAGAATTTTTCACCGGTTGCAAGGTACTCATCGATTAGATCTATCCTTCCACTCTCAGTGCAGATGGGGTGGTAGATACATCAAATGGATATAAATAAAACCTTTCTCAATGGAGTTATTGAGGAAGAGGTGTACATTGAGTAGCCAAAATGTTTTGAGACCTTTGACAGGGATTCGCATGTGTGCGGACTCAAGAGAGCACTATATGGGCTGAAGCAAGCACCTCATACTTGGTACACCAGGATCGACAACTATTTCACTTTGTTAGGCTTCACAAAGAGTGAAGCAGATGTGAACCTATATCATATTGTGGTTGATGGTAAGCTTTTTATTATTGTACTTTATGTTGATGATCTAATTCTAACAAGTGATAAGAAGCTCATAACTTCTTCCAAGGAGGATCTTGCAAGAGAGTTTGAGATGAAGGACATGGGGCTCTTGCATTATTTCCTTGGCTTGGAAATATAGCAAAGAGCTGGGGAGCTATTTGTATCTCAAGGAAAGTATGTCAAGGATATTCCGAGGAAGTTACACATGGAGGGTAGCAAACCCATGGAGACTCCTCTTACAAGTAGCTAGAGGAAGGAGGATGTTACTTCAGGTGAGGTAGTGGATGCTACTATTTACAGGTAGCTTGTGGGTTCACTTATGTATTTGGTGAACACAGGACCAAACATATGCTACGCAGTTGACCAAGTTATTCAAGCTATGGTTAAGCCTACCAAGCTCTTTTGGAAGGTGAGGAAGCATGTGTTGAAATATCTCAAGGGCACTACAAAGTATGGATTATGGTACAAATGAATATAGGGAGTGAATATTGAAGGCTTCACCGATGCAGATTGGGAAGGTATCCCATCAGATAGGAAGAGCACATCAGGGGGCATCTTCAGCATAGGATATGTTAGGTCTCCGTAGTTTGCAAGATTGGCAAATAAAAATGTTGCAAAGCCTACATCAAAGCCACTTTGGAATCTAAGTACCTAGCCATCCTAGGTTCATAGAGGGATCTCTCTATGTATGATTTTAAAGATGTGATCTTTAAGGCTTTTGAATGTGATTTTAGGCTAGTTATGAAGAACAAGGTTTGTTGTTTGGTTTTGGTTGGGCAAGGATATGATGAAGGTGAAGGAAGTCTATATGAAGGGTGAAGGTGTAAATAAGTGGAAGAATGGTTCAGCTAATAAGACAGGCAAGGAGAAGCTTTAATCCATTGGGCTATGGAGTCATAAGAGGATTTAATTGAAACAAAAAGGTTCAAGAGTGGTCCATGGGGAAAGTCATCTATGTCAAAGGATCTCTTTAAGTTGATTTTATGGAATGAAACAATAAGAAATGGAGTGAGGGAAATCAAACAGATGAAGAAACAAAGAGCAGCTAAAGATCAAGTAAGTACATTGAAACTATCCTGCTTTTGGCATGCACTTAAGGAAAGACACAAAAGTAATCTAAGATCAAGTAAGTACTTCTAAACTAGCCTGCTTTTGATGTATTTTCAATAGAAAACATTTAAAACACTTAGAATAGCTTAAGATCAAGTAAAGACATTTAACTTAGCCTGCTTTCAGTGTATTCAAAAGGAAAAAATTCATGATAAACATAAAAAGTAGTCTAAGATCAGGTAAGTACTTTGAAACTACCCTTAAGAGTATGTTGAAAGCAGGCAACTCTTCAAAGCAACTATTGGATATAAACTAGAGGACGGGGCTAACCATAAACTTCTCTAGCTCAGATTTAATTAGCAAAATTCTCAAGAACATTCAAAGATAAAATCTCAAGTTGTACTCAGGAAATATGGGCTTACCAACACTTCACTGGTTATACTCTATTGAATTACCTTTAAATAAACAATCAGCAGAAAACATAAAGGATAAAGATTTTCAGTCAGATTTAGGGTACTTCAAGAGTAAATCCTAATCTATATTTTTTTTTCTTTATCAGAGAAAAGTGGACAAAATGGAAACATAAAGAAAAATAAAAATTATAGTGAGAAACACATCACCATTGACATAAACCAGGATCCCATAAATCAGCTATTTGTATTTGATGTTCAAACCAGTTACAATCATCAAGTCTAGTAGGTTTCTACAACTTCAAACTTCTCATCTCAGCTTATGTATCTTCAATTATAAAAAGGGCTACAATAGCTTCAGAAAACTATTTACATGCAACATATATCCAGAGACCAACCCTTTACAATGTGCTCCTCGAGGAGATTTTATAAGGAAATGAGGAGGTGGAAGAGTTTCTAGGGTTCAAGTATCATTAATTTCATACTAAATGCAACTCCTAGCCTTGAAAACCATGCAAGGCATAAGGCAGGAAAGCATTCAATCCACAACTCTGTTTCATTAACTCTATTTTCTTCTTTTTAGGCTTAGTGGATGAAAATATTGACTTTAAGGCTCTTTTTATCTTTTATAATAACTTTTCTGACGGTGTGAAATATTTGATTTTCATTTTTAATAACTGTTAGTAGCCTTTAAACAAAAATATCACTGACTAAGGAAATTACTATGCCTTATTTTAATTTATTGAGATTGTAGGTGGCACTTTTGGTAGCTAAAAGGATATTTTAGCCTCTGATGTGGCAATGGAGGCTTCCTTCGACTGATATAACTCTTTGTTTTTATAAACACGGTGATTTGTCCTCTGATCTATGTTTAGGCTTGATTATCATCTTCGATTCTTCATTATCTGATACACTTTACTGCTTTGTTTCACTGGCACAGGTGGCTCTCTGTTAATTGAAGGGTTTCATCTGAGATCGAGGGTCGTGATATTCCTAATAAAACATGAATTCGTAACCCACTGGTTTATTTTCTTCATTGATTTTTAAGGTCAGAATTGTCACTTTGAGCCTTATCAGTCACCTATCTGTGACTGTGGAAATACACAGATAGAGCACCATTAAACCCTACAAAACACAAAAAACTAATTATAAAAATCCTACAAATTGTGGTAAAACTGCATTTTAGAGGTTAAATGGAGGCAGTGGAAATGCTTGAGGATGGATGAAATGAAGTGGTGGATCACAAAAATCCTAGCAGAAATAGCTAACCAAGTTTAATTTTGAATTTGGCGTGAAATTGGATAAGGGCGGTTTCGGAAAACCAGCAATGGTTTTCACATTGCATTTGGGGGGTAGGCGATATTTTGTGGATGGAGTGCGATACGATACATCAGTAGACACGTGGATTTTCAATACCACCTATTTCACAAATTTTTTTAGCGTTAAACTTTAGGCGCAAAGATTTTACGATACGCATCATCAACCGTTGGATCGGAGGACCCAGATCCAAAGATGCGGAAAGAATGCAATGGGAAAGTTGCGCGGACGAGGAATTTAGTGGGGGCTAGGTGTCGTAATTATATTGGGCGGGCTTTATACATGGTGGATGGTAGGCCTTGACAGAACTGGGTTATCAGGTTTAATTCTGATCGTCAGATATTTCTGATGGACGGTCGGGATTAAGAGAGAATGCGAAGGTTTTGAAAGTGATAAAGAAAAAGGCAAGTGAATGGGCGAAAGGATGGGGGCCCGATGGTCGTTGATCTACAGAGATCAATGGTCCAGATTTTTTTAAAACCATAACGTCGAAAATGGTAAAATAAACAGAGGGAAAGGCTTTTTGCGATGCGACGAAGTGTGAACCATTGGATATGAAGAGATATTGATGGTGGAGATTAAATCGGAGGTCAGGATAGTGGAGTATCACATGATGGATGAGCATGATGTGATAAAGCGTGAACCATCAGATCTGGCGGAATGAATGACAGGGATTACATCGCATCGGAGATAAGAAAAGAGGCCAAAGCACCGGGGTGTTTGAGTTTGTGATGTGCGATTAAGCGCTGGCCGTAGGATCAATATGAGAGATCAACTGTCAGGATTAAATCGGCAAGTGTGATGACGGAGGGCTATGGGCAGAGCGCGATGAGATCTTAGCCATCGGTTCTTGTGGATTCGACGGCTAAGATTAAATCGGGGGATCGGCATCGGGGGAGGAAAAGGGAAAGGATAAAGGAAATCTGCGATTGTCGATGGAGTGATGAGGCTTAGCGCTCGGTCGTGGCTCCGAGTCACATAAGGAAAAGGGGGTGGGGCTTAAGGCCGCAAGGGGCTTTAAGGCCTTATAGAAAAAATGAAGGTTTTTAGGATTTTTGAAGGGTTTTTTGAGGAATTTGGAGGTTTCGACAGGGGTAAATACTAGGTTTTAAACCTTATAAAGGGATTTCACAAGGCTTTAAAAGGGAATTTGAGGGAATGAGAGGTAAAATGAAAGGGTTTATGGATGAAATGGAGAAGTAAATGGAGAAGTGTAATGATGAAAAATGGAGTTTTAAGCAGTCTTTCTCTTAGTAAACAGCAGGTCCTTGAAGGTTAATAATGAAACAGCAGTGAAGATTAACACCAAGGATAAGGTCATCATAAGACTTCAAGAACTCACAATTTGGAAATGAATTGTTTCTCGAAGGCTAAAAAAAAATTAGCCACCATTTGGTATGACAAATTTTTATAGGTGGCTAACAGTGGCTCCACATGGGGATGGAATCTTCTTGAAGGTGTCAAGAACTTCAAACAAGTTATCTCTGGATGTTGATTAGTGCCTTGCACTTGATAATATTTTTCATCAACTGCTAACAAAAATGGCTTAGAACTTGATATATCAGCAGAAAATTATTTCCCAAACATCTACCTACACAACCAACTTCCTAACATTTTTTCTTCAGAAGGTGCACTTGGACTTGAAAACCTTTTCATCAATTATTTTATTCTTTTATTGAAAATTTAAAACAAAATTTGCGAAGGCTTAAGATTTGAAAACTAAAACATCCTTCGTTATTTCTTCAGCTCTGTTTTGAATTTGTTTGAGCTATGCTTTCTCTCTCATCTAGTTCAAGTTTTGAGCATATTGGAACCATTTTTTTTTCTATATTTGGCTCAAGATTTAATCTAATTAGAGCCATTCTTCTTTTGAGATTTATAGGTTCAGATATTGAATTTGTTTGAACCTTTGTTTCCTCTATCCTAATCTACCTTACTGATAAGACAATATTGTGTTGTTTGGCTGATCTAATTCACTGACCTATCAGCAGTAAGTTAAAAAGCTAATTATTCATGATTAGGCTGTATGAATAACTATAAGTGTGTCTTTAGGAATGGAATTTGAGCTTGCACACTTTCAGACTTTGTCTCTCTTTTTTGGTATGGGGCTATACCTTTCTTGTTTTAGTTCTGCCCTCTTTTCTTCTATATTGTTTTTTGTATTTTAATTTTTCTAACTTTGAATGCAATGTTCAGACAATGATAATTTACAATGGAAAGTAAAAAGCTTTGGAACTCATAACTCTTAACAGAAGTAATTCTTGAGAATCCTGCCATTGACAGGACCTCCAAGAAGTTCAGTTCCATTAACTTCCTGCAAGAAATAAATATTGTTACTAGCAGTAGAATGAATGAGATAAGGGCCTAGCCATAAGTTATAAAATTTTCCATGTTTTCCCTTATCTTCTCTCCTAGAATCCCACTTTAAAACTTTGTCACCAATGTTGAAATCACTGGCCTTTGTCCTTTTATCAAACAGCTTCTTGATCTTTTCTTGCTTGTGTAGGGCTCTATTGTAGAATTCCTCCCTAGTTTGTTGAAGATGTATAGTCTGAATGATTCTTCTTGTCATATCATTATCCTCAAACTATACTTTTTGGATCAGCTTCATGATTGGCACTCCTAGGCTGGTTGGAAAAATTACACCTGCTCCATAAACTAGCTGGTATGGAGACATTCCAATTGATTTCTTAAGTGTTAATCTGTCAGCCCATAGTGCATGTACTAGCTTTGTGTGCCATGATTTCTTATTGTCTTCCAGCAAATTTTTTATTATATTCACCAAAATTTTGTTTGAGGATTCTGCCAACCCAATACCTTGAGGGTAATAAGTAGTAAAATGGCCCAATGTAATCTGATATTTATGATAGAATTCAACCATATTTTTGGATCCAAGTGCAACAGCATTGTCAGTGATAATCTTCCTAAGACAGCCAAATCTAGATAAGATATGATTTTCAAGGAATTTTATGATGACAGAGTCATTGGCTTGCCTAGAGGGGATGGCTTCTATCCATTTGGTAAAGTAGTCTGTTGCAGTGAAAATCCATCTATGTTGGGAAGATGATATTGGATGAATTTCGCCAATGAATTCTAGACCCCACTATTGAAAAGGAGCTTCAACAGTGATTGGATGCAAGGGTAAGGGAAGCAGTTTTTTTTTTCCTTCAAAGAGTTGGCATTTGTGATAGGCAATAATCATTTTATAGACATCTTGAAAGAGGGTGGGCCAATAGTAACTAGCTCTAAGGATTTTATTGGCAGTTGTCTTCCAATAGAGGTGGCCTCCACATTCTCCTTCATGTAGTTCATGCTTGATCTTATCTGCATCATTCTCAGGAAAACATTTAAGCAATAATCCACTACCATTTTTCCAATATAGAAATTTATCCAAAATGCAATAATTAATAGCTTTCAACTTTAAAAAACTTGCCTTCATTTTAGACAAACCAGGAGGAACATTCAGATTGAGAAAAACATACAAAATATCAGCATACCAAGATGAATTCAGAAAATGATCTTCAATAGTTGGAGTTGACAACTCCTCATGTTCATCTAAAGCATCTAACATGTTTATATCAAGAGCTTCAAAATTAGATTCAGACATTAACCTTGCTAGTCCTTGGCCTTTTATGAGCTTAGTGGGCTTGATTTCTAAATCATATTCAAGTATCACAACAATCCACTTTCCTGTTTTGCCATTTGGATCCTGGGTTAAAATGTCTTTTACAACTAAATTTGGCACAAATGTCATTATGTGGGAATGTAAAATGTAAACTCTGAAGTCTTTCAAGGCTTTGACTAAGGCAAAGGCTTGCTTTTCCATGATATTGTACTTCAGAGGTCCTTACTAAAGAATGCAATTGGCTGCTCTTGTCCATTCAAGGTTTTCTGTAATAGGACAGCAGTTATAGTGTGTTGGAGAGTTTGTCGGATTATCCACAGTCTCATGAAACCCTTGTCGGATAATCCGGCAAACTCTCCAATAAACAAAAACCACAGGAATTTGAAAACCAAAGTTATAGTGTGTTCTAATGCAAATGAAAAAATGAAGAAATCCTTTGTAAAATCAGGACTAATGAGAACTGGTGTTTTGGTTAATGCTTGTTTTACTAGTTTAAATGATTTATTTGCTTATAAGGTCCATTTAACTCCTTATTCCTTTTTTAGCGTATTTGTTATGTTTCGAACGAGTTCAGCCAGATTGGGTATGAACCTTCTCAAGAAATTATTCTTCGCGATGAAAGATTGAAGTTCCTTGATGTTTCTAGGATGGTTGATTTGCAATATACCATCAATCCTCTTTGCGTCTATCTTTATCGCCTCTTCTGATATGATGTGTCCAAGTAGTTTTCCTTCTTGGAGACCAAACATTGTTTTCTTTTTATTTAAAGATAACCCAAATTTTCTGCATTTCTCAAAGACTTTTCTCAAGTGTTCTAGGTGTTCTTCATCTGTCTTGGAAAAAACAGTGATGTCATCAAGGTAAATAATGATGAAAAAAGCCTAATTCTTCTGAGAAAGCAATATCCATGGCTCTCTGAAATGCAGCTCCAGCATTCATTAAACCAAAGGGAATTTTCACATACATGAAAGTACCCCAAGGTGTGGTAAAGGTTGTTTTGATTTGATCATCAGAATGTACCAGAATTTTATTGTAACCTGAGAAGCCATATAACAAATAAATCCTCTTAGAACCAACTACCCTTTGTAAAATGTGATTCATCTTGGGTAAAGGGTAGTTGTCCTTTTATGAGGCTCTATTTAAGTTCCTAAAATCAATACAAAGCCTTATTTCTTTTGTTTTCTTCCTAACTGACACAAGATTAGATACCCAGTCTGAATATCTAACAGGGACTATAATTCCAGCATCATACATTTTCTTAATTTCTTTCTCAACCAGGGGTAATTGAACAAGGTTTATTCTGTGCAATTTTTGTCTATAAGGATTCTGGTTCTCTTTGAGGGGTATCTTATGCTGAATTATCTATGTGTCATATGATTTTAGATCTTCATAACTCCATGCAAATACATCAGAAAATTCTCTAAACAGCTCAATATATTTCAATTTGATGTGAGTTGGAAATGTTTTAGACAGATTGATCATTTTTTGTTTTTGTTCACTGCCTATGTTACATTCTTCTACTTCAGTTTCAACATGTTCCAGTTTTGGTTTTTTGGAAACATCATTGAAATCAAACAATTCTTCTAATGGGACCAGTCCTTTTGGCAAGCTTTGAGTGTTAGATTGCAGCATTTCTAAATTTTATTTTTCCAAATATGCACTAACTTCTGTGGTGTTTTCAAGTTTATTAGATAACAGATTTATCTCAACAATCTCTAGAGACTTTCCTTATCAAGTAAATTTGCTTCCATAGGACAGTCTGGTTCATAATCTGAATCTGAACTTGGTAGCTCAAATTCATTTCTGGACTGAAGGAAGTCTTCTATTTGTTTATCTCCATCAAAAACTTGCCAATATCTTTCATTGTCTGGGACAACTGGTCTAATTTGACTTGGGTGGTGCATTGCTTGGTCTCATAAGGTGTTAGACAAGTTCTAGCAGAAAAAGCTAAACCATTGGCAAGGACATTTTGGTTTCTTGGGACAAAGATAAATTGGAATTCATCAAATGTTTTTAATAAGTCCATGACATCATTTTTGTAGGCTCTAAGTCTAGGGTGTTTGGCACTATATTCCCCATTCACTTGCCTAATAATCAACTTTGAATCCCCCTAAACTTTTATCCTTTTGTCCCCTAATTTCTTCAATAAGTGTAGGCCTAAAAGGAGGGCTTTGTACTCAACTATGTTATTTGTACATTGAAAACTTAACCTATAGGAATGCCCTTCATCATGATTGTTTTCAGTGTTGTGTATCCATATGCCTGTTCCTGCATCATTTCTAGTGCAAGACCCATCAAATTTCATGCTCCAAAGAGGACTGTTCTCGAAATTAAGATCTATTTTATTTCTATCCTTTCTGCATTCTTCATCATTCTGTTTTGAACTAGGGTCTGTACTACATTTTCCTGAATTTTGTTCCTCAAGTTTTTCAATGTTTTGAGGTTTTACTTCTTGTTTTTCATGATCTGCGTTGTTTGTATGACTGTTTTGGACCTCAAGACAGTAATATGTTTGCTATGAATTTCTAAATCAGTAGACTAATTTTTAAGTTCCTCTCCATTTTCCTCCTCATCAATGGTTGTAGCTATATTTGAAAGTGAAGTGATCACAGCTTTTGATGTTCCTTCACTAATTAGTTCTTGCTCTTTTGGAATATCATCATTAAAAATAATGAAAGAGTCAAGATTAGTGTGTATGGATTAGAGAGGAGAGTTGTCTGGTCTTTCTTGATTACTCACCATGTACTTCATGTGTGTTTCCCTATAGAGTCTTCTAGGTTGGCTGAAGACAGGGATGGTGGCATAAGTCATATCCATTTGCATTGTGCCTTTTAACTTAGAACCCCATGATCTTGAGAGGAGCATGCCATATTTGGGAGGTATATCAGCCACTACAATTTCCATCACTAAACTCTTGGCTGGTATTTGGGCTAAGTTAACATAGAGGTCCTTGATTAAGCCTAGGCATCTTACCCTACTTGAATCAAAGGAATATAAATATTTGTAGGGTCTAGTTACCTCTAAGCCTAATATTTCCATTATTACCTTGGGCATGAGGTTGTATGATGCTCTCAAATCAAGCATGACATTGTGCAAGATATTGTCATGAATGTTTAAGCTGATGTAGAATGGAGGGGTTGTTCCTTCTTGAAATTTTCCTTCAATTTTTGGTCCAAAAATGAGCTCTGGGGTATCGTCATTTAAGTTAACTGTGTCATGAACATATTCTATGTTCAAAGCTTTTAAAATTTGACCTATATATACATTTTGAGTGACTAATTCCGTAAGTGGAAAATAGATTTTGATCTTGGATATTTCATTCTCCAGCCTGAAGGGAATCTGGTTCTTCAACATGTTTAGTTCAACCTTCTTAGTCACTATTTCATCAGCAATATCAGCTTGCTAACTTCCTCTATTTACATTGGTCAAAATTGTTTTAATAGGAGCACTAGTTGAAGTTCTAATGTTGCTAAGGTTTGCACTTTGTTTTTCATTAATTTGAGTGCCTTTATCTTTGTTTTGATCAGAATTTACAGCCACTGATTTGTGATCCTAATATGTCTTTTTAAGTGTATTTTCAGGGTTGTTTTTGGAAAATTGATCAAAGGTTTTATTCTTGGGATTTTCTTGATTCTTTTTACTTCTGAGGTCATATTGTTTAGGTGATCCTATGATGACATTTTCATAGTACTTTTCATAACAATTTGTTTGTGGTCTTCTGTCATCATAAGGTGTATATAGACCTTGTCTTGTTTCATAAATGAACTTAGAATCCTCGTTAGCCACTCCCAACATATTCATGTTGTCATCCTCTATTTGTTCATTGGTTTAATCATCCTCATCAACACAATTTTCTTGGAAGGGAGGTCTGATCTATTGATCTTCCTCTCTTTGTCTGTTTTGAGGTTGATTTCTCCTAAAGTTCTAATTTTGATTTTGAGATTGATTTATGTTTTGAGGAGCTGATTGGTTTTCCCTAGATTGTGCTCTCTCAAGTATGCTCATCTTCTTTATCATTTCCTCCATCATTCTCTCAATTTTTGAACTAGATGTGGAAGGTGTAGTTTCCTCTTTAAAAGATACTTTCTTTTCATTCTTCATCCTAGCTCTTTTCTCAATTAGATTTACTTCCACAGCTAGAGCTCCCTTCTGCATGTCTTCTAAAGTCAAGGGGTATCTTTCTCTTAGCTGATAGGCCATTTCGGGATCAAATCCTTCAGGAAATTTGGCCAAGGTTGAGCCTTGTGGAGGTTTCAAGTCTGGGGGTAGGGCATTATAAACACTATTAAACCTAGTGCAATAATTTTGGACACTTTCCCCAGCGTTTCTTTTGAGATTGTTTTAATCTGAAAGTATTTGGAGAGGATTTTTTCTAACTTCGCATTTGTTTAGGAATGACTGATGGAGGGCTTGGAGGTCATTAATACTATTAGGAGTTAAGCTTTTGAACCATTTTCTTGCTTCTCCCCCTAGACTTTGAGCAAACAATCTGAGTTTGACAGTTTCATCATCAATCTCATTTCTGTCAAAATAGTCATTCATCTTGTCCACATGCTGTGAAGAAGTAGTAGCACCACTAGCATCATATAATGGTATCTTGGACTGATAGTCCTATGGAAAATTGACTAAAGGTAAAGGAAGGACTAGGGGAGCATACCATGTTGCCATGATAGGAGGTTGTGGGAAAAATGGGGGTTTTACAGGCCGAGGATGTAGGATAGGATGGGGTTGATGGAATGGGGTGGTTTGAATAGTGGGTGTGTGAAGAACATATGTAGATGGACCAGAAAGAGATTGTTGAGCAGATATAGGATGAGAGAAGCCAAAATTATGAAGTAAATGTGAAGTAGGTGGAGTAGTCTCTCTGCTACCAGGATGTTCACCTCTATCTTGGGATGAAGATGGAGACTCAAAATCTATCTGATTTATATCATCAAGTGACCTTGTTCTGAATGGGTTTCTTAAGTCAACTTGTGAATGTTGTAGAGCTGTAAGGTTTTTAGGGACAGAGGTAGCTCTATGGAGTGTTCTGACAATAATTGAAGCTTCAGCCTTAGGGGACTTCCTAACTATGCTTTCAAGATTATCAACTATCTCAGGAGGGTTTGGGTCAGGATATGCTCTAGTATGAACTCTTCTAGAAGCCATTATGCTATGTTTTCAGACCCAATAATAAGAAAATTTTAACCAAATATGACAATCTTTAGTGGGATAACTGATCTTTAGCAAGGAAAATTTAATCCTCAAAGTTTTCTTAACTGAGTTTGTATGATGTTATGATAGTAGTGGGTTTCCCAGTGGAGTCTTTAGGTCTATTTAGGATTGTGGAGTCACCAGATGGAAATTTTTAGCTTTTTTGGAGGTGAAATGTTTTATGGTCCACCACCATTTATTGATTTGAATACCAATCTGAAATATTTTTGGGTTTTCTGAGTTTTTTTAGTCCTATGGATTATGAGAGTGTCCTAAATCTGTTTCAATAGTTAGCTACGGTGATGAGACAAACAGATTTTACTCTTATGGCTTAGCTAGATGATTCTTTCAAAGTTTGATAAGGCCCTATGAGAATCCTAAGGGTTACTTAGCTTGTCACTGATTCAAATAAGTCCTATCATGATCACCATTTTCTTTGGTAGTGCTTGAGGAGAGCTACTTATACTGCACTGAATGCTGAGTGTTTTGTTTTAAGGATTTTACTTGGAACTTCCCCAGCAGAGTCGCTAGTATGTTCGGTCTCCGTAGTTTGCAATATTTGCAAATACAAACGCTACGAAGCCTACATCAAAACCACTTTGGAATCTGAGGACCTATCCATTCTAGATTCAGAGAGGGATCTATCTATGTATGATTTTAAAGATATGATCTTTAAGGCTTTTGAATGTGATTTTAGGCTAGTTATGAAGAACAAGGTTTGTTGTTTGGTTTTGGTTGGGCAAGGATATGATGAAGGTGAAGGAATTATATATGAAGGGTGAAGGTGTAAATAAGTGGAAGAATGGTTCAGCTAATAAGATAGGCAAGGAGCAACTTTAATCCATTGGGCTATGGAGTCATAAGAGGATTTAATTGAAACAGCAAGGTTCAAGAGTGATCCATGGGGCAAGTCATCTATGTCAAAGGATCTCTTTAAGTTGATTTTATGGAATGAAACAATAATAAATGGAGTGAGGGAAATCAAATAGATGAAGAAACAAAGAGCAGCTTAAGATCAAGTAAGTACTTTGAAACTATCTTGCTTTTGGCATGCACTTAAGGAAAGACACAAAAGTAATCTAAGATCATGTAAGTACTTCTAAACTAGCCTGCTTTTGATGTACTTTCAATATAAAACATTTAAAACACTTAGAATAGCTTAATATCAAGTAAATACTTTTAACTTAGCCTGCTTTCAGTGTATTTAAAAGGAAAACATTCATGATAAACATAAAAAGTAGTCTAAGATCAGGTAATTACTTTCAAACTAGCCTGTTTCAAACATACTCTTAAGGGAACTCTTCAAAGCAACTATTGGAGATAAACCAGAGGACAAGGCTAACCATAAACTTCTCTAGCTCAGATTTAATTAGCAAACTTCTCAAGAACATTTAAAGAGAAAATCTCAAGTTGTACTCAGGAAATATGGGCTTACCAACACTTCACTGGTTATACTCTATTGAATTACCTTTAAATAAACAATCAGCAGAAAACATAAAGGATAAATATTTTCAGTGAGATTTAGGGTACTTCGGGAGTAAATCCTAATCTATATTTGTTGTTCTTTATCAGAAAAAAGTGGAAATAATGGAAACATAAAGAAAAATAACAATTACAGTGAGAAACACATCACCATTGACATAGACCAAGATCCCATAAATCATCTATTTGTATTTGATGTTCAAACTAATTACAATCATCAAGTCCAGTAGGTTTCTACAACTTCAAACGTATCATCTCAGCTTATGTATCTTCAATTACAAACAGGGCTACAACAGCTTCAGAAAACTATTTAAATGCAACAAATATCTAGAGACTAACCCTTTACAATGTGCTCCTCAAGGAGATTTTATAAGGAAATGAGGAGGTGGAAGAGTTTCTAGGGTTCAAGTATCATTAATTTCATACTAAATGAAACTCCTAGCCTTGAAAACCATGCAAGGCATAAGGCAGGAAAGCATTCAATCTACAACTCTGTTTCATTAACTCTGTTTTCTACTTTTTAGGCTTAGTGGATGAAAATATTGACTTTAAGGCTCTTTTTATCTTTTATAATAACTTTGCTGACAGTGTGAAATATTTAATTTGTGTTTGTAATAACTGTTAGTAGCCTTTAAACAAAAATATCACTGACTAAGGCAATTATTATGCCTTCTTTTAATTTATTGAGGTTGTAGGTGGCACTTTTAGTAGTTGAAAGGATATTTTAGCCTCTGATGTGGTAGTGGAGGCTTCCTTCGACTGATATAATGCTTTGTTTTCATAAACACAGTGATTTATCCTCTAATCTGTGTTTAGGCTTAATCAAGCCTTGATCTTCATCTTCGGGTCTTCATTCTCTGATACACTTTACTGCTTTGTTTCACTGGCACAGGTGGCTTTCTGTCAGTTGAAGGGTTGCATCTGAGATCGAGGGTCGTGATATTCCTGATAAAACATGAATTCGTAACCCACTTGTTCTTTTTCTTCATTGATTTTTAAGGTCAGAATCATCACTCTGAGCCTTATCAGTCACATGTCTGTGACTGTGGAAATACACAGATAGAACACCATTAAACCCTGCAAAAAACTAATTATAAAAATCCTACGAATTGTGGTAAAACTACATTTCAGAGGTTAAATGGAGGTGGTGGAAATGCTAGAGGATGGATGAAATGTAGCGGTGGAGGACGAAAATCCTGGCAGAAATAGCTAACCAAGTTTAATTTTGAATTTGGCACGAAATTGGAGAAGGGAAGTTTCGGAAAATCGATAGCGGTTTTCGCATTGCATTTGAGGGTTAGGTGGTATTTTGCAGATGGAGTGTGATATGATACATCGGTCGACACGTGGATTTTCAATACCACCTATTTCACGAAATTTTTTAGCGTTAAACTTTAGGCGCAAATATTTTGCAATACGCATCGTCAACCATTGGATCAGAGGACCAAGATCCAACGATGCGGAAAGAATGTGATGGGAAAGTTGCACGGCTGAGGAATGTAGTGGGGGCCAGGTGTCGTAATTAGATTGGGAGGGCTTTATATATGGTGGATGGTAGGCCCCGGCTGAACTGGGTTATCGAGTTTAATTCTGATCATCAGAACTTTCTGATGGACGGTCAGGATTAAGAGAGAATGCGGAGGTTTTGAAAGTGATAAAGGAAAAGGCAGGTGAATGGGTGGAAGGATGGGGGCCCAATGGTCGTTGATCTGCAGAGATCAACGGTCTAGATTTGTTTAAAACCATAACATCAGAAATGGTGAAATAAACAGAGGGAAAGGTTTGTTGCGATGCAACGAACTGGGAACCGTCGGATTTGAAGAGATATTGAAGGTGGAGATTAAATCAGAGGTCAGGATAGTGGAGGCTCACATGATGGATGAGCGCGATGCGATTAAGGGTGAACCGTTAGATCTGGCGGACTGAAGGAACGGGATTACATCGCATAGGAGATAAGAAAAGAGGCCAAAGCACCGGGGTGTTTGAGTTTGCGATGTGCGATTAAGCGCTGGTCGTAGGACCGATATGAGAGATCAATGATCAGGATTAAATCAGCAGGTGTGATAATGAAGGGCTATGGGTGGAGCGCAATGAGATCTTAGCCATCGGTTCTTGTGGATTTGACGGCTGAGATTAAATCGAGGGATCGGCATTGGAGGAGGAAAAGGGAAAGGATAAAGGGAATCTGCGATTGTCGATGGAGCGATGAGGCTTAGCACTCGGTCGCGGCTCCGGGTCACATAAGGAAAAGGGGGTGGGGCTTAAGGCTGTAAGTGGCTTTAAGGCCTTATAGAAAAAATGAAGGTTTTTAGGATTTTTGAAGGGTTTTTTGAGGAATTTGGAGGTTTCGATAGGGGTAAAGAAGGGGTTTTAAACCTTATAAATGGATTTCACAAGGCTTTAAATGGGAATTTTAGGGAATGTGAGGTAAATGAAAGGGTTTATGGATGAAATGGAGAAGGAAATGGAGAAGTGTAATGATGAAAAATGGAGTTTTTAAGCAGTCTTTCTCTTAGTAAACAATAGGTCCTTGAAGGTTAATAATGAAATAGTAGTGAAGATTAACACCAAGGATAAAGGTCATCATAAGACTTCAAGAACTCACAATTTGGAAATGAATTTTTTCTTGAAGGCTAAAAAAAATTTAGCCACCATTTGGTCTAACAAATTTTTATAGGTGGCTAACAAGATCAACAGCAGTTTCTTGGTACAGTAGGAAGCATATATCAGTTGCACTCGGTTTAGCTGAGGCATAGTACATGGCAGCTAGTCAGGCTACATGTGAGGCCATCTGGATGAGGAAGATACTTGTTGGTTTGTTTGTTCATCAAATGGATCTGACAGTGATACATTGTGATAACTAGAGTTGCATAAAACTCTCGGTTAATCCAGTATTCCATGATAGGTCCAAGCATATTGATAGTTGGTACCACCATCTCAAATATTGTGTTGAGAGATGCATTATTTTATTGCAGTACATTCCCACAGAGGATCGGGATGTAGATATCTTAACAAAGGCACTTACGAAGAGAAAATTTGAATACCACAGAGGCATGATCGGGGTAGCAGATAATCCCTTTCTTGTTGAGAGGGAGTGTTGAAATTCAAAAAGAAAATGCACGCACACTAGTGTGGGATCACAGGTCAAACAATGATGGATCCTAGTGACACATTAGTGTGCAACCAATTTTTAAATAAATTGGAAAATTAATTGTAATCTTATCTCATAACAACTTGTAATAGTTAACTAAGTGTGATAGACTTAGTTAGCTCAAGAATTTTGAGTTGAGGGTCAAAGGATAGGCATGTAGAGTGATTATATTATTAACAAGGTCCAGTTGCAGTTCTAGCACTAGTGTGGTGTGAGTGGGATCAGTTAACTCACATTAATTGAGTTAAAATCATTTTAACTAGTTCTAACTGTTTGATGAGCTAGTGGAAGATCGAGTGAATTAAAATAGATTTAATTCACCAGTAGCGATCTACCAAGTAATTGATGATTCACCATTTATAGCTCCATGCATGCCAATTCTGGTGGGGACCCAGTTGAGACAAAGGTTCAAGGCAAGTAAACTATCAATTTCATTTTTAGAAAACTTCCCAGATGTAGTTATATAACCACGATAAGCCCATGATGGATTTCGCAATCAAGGAAGGATGAATTTTCTATTTAATATGGGTTTAATTCTCTAGGGATTGTGTAAGAAGGGTAGGCTGAGGGTAGGTTGATAATTGGTTGTGTTTGTATAATTTTTCCTAGATCAGTGTGAAGCAATTGGTAGAGTGTATGAGGTTGCATTGATCACAAATATATTTTATTATTTCATGATTCCTTGGTTGATTACACAATAAATATGGATGGGTTTTGAGCGGTTTATTTCACCGAGAAAATCTTGTGTTGTGCGATTGATTTACTTCTTTCTCTTACTTTCATGTAATTGAGTGATTGTGTTTTATATTTCGAAAATATTGTAGAATGATTTAATATCTTGTTTTAGTACATTACATGATCATATTTAATCCATTGGTGTAATTTCTACAAAGGCCGCAGCACGTCATATCCTTGATAGGGAAACTTGGTAATTCGATGAATGATGGTTGCATTGATAGGAATGGACATTCCCAGCCAGAGGCAAACATCGTGCACCAGGGCCATCATTTGGCGCACATAGATATCATTAATAGGGTTTTTCCTGAAGTGTGGAATCGTTAAAAGTTTCAATATCCTCGACTGTTGATATCCCAAGGCTCATCTCATTAGTTCCACCTTAAAAAATCTTCCCTCATAGGGTACCTACTCCAAATATTCTAATGGCGCAAGCTCTAGAAAGTTTTTCTCATTTCCCAAGTCCCAATCTTCCATCTTCAGCACGGGGATCTTTGGAAACATCTCATCCTGAAATATCAAATTCTTTGGGAGAAAGGGTGTGTTGATGTGCGACTTGACATTATCTAGTTCCTTCGTCACCTCAACTATGGTCTTGCGCAACGCCATGTACTTGGGCATCCGCGAGATCAAGTCAATTTTTTCAATAACATATTCTTCCACTATCTTGAGTTCTTCTGTCATTGGTCGCTTATGACGCTTTGTGTGAGAGGGATTTGGATTTGGATTTGGCTTGCAAGGGGAATTTCTGGTCCCCGATGTCTCTCCTTTCTTCTTCTTCAGTTTTTGTGGAGTCTCATAAGCTTGAGGAGCAGAGGGAATAGGTTCTGTGGCAGTGGTAACTTCGTGAACTAATTTACCTAACCCTTGCTTTCTTAGTGTTTCTTCAAACGTTTCAAATGGCTCAGACATAAAAATAACCAGAGGGAGCAAGAGAAAATACTTCAATATTCTCAAGGCACTCAAGAAGCAAGAGGATCGAATGTGGCCCTTCATGCCATATTTATAGTGATGTCGTGGAAAAAACAACCTTATGTTCGTTGATGCTGCTTCTTAAATTCTAAAACAGCTCCAACTATGGCATAATATCCTCCATAAATGCAAGTTATCTTCTCCTCCAAATGGTAACCAATCTGTCTTGTCCAGATTTACTGTGCCAATGACTAGTTTCTGGGTAGTCTCCAATGGCAACATCCTCCTGGCACAGTCTTTGTGTTGGCTTCATAGATTCTTTTGCTTCGTCAATCTTCATCACGCAAAAAATAATTTAAAACTTCTGACGGAATTATTTAGAATCTTGCACCCTCTTGCAATTGTCCAGGGCACTAAGACTTTCATCCAACCATTTGGTCATTGATCACGTGCAGGGATAGGGTCATCATTGTAAGGTTTTAAACGACTGCCATTCACATATCCATAAATTAATTCACCCGTTTGCGTATCCAAATCAACTGAACCTGCTTCAATGATTTCCTTGATAATGTAAGGCCCAAGGTAGTGCATTTTGAACTTCCCTAGAAATCGTGCAAACTTACTGTCATACAGCAAAACCAATACCTACCTCTTAAAAATATTCTGTCTGATATGTCGGTCATTGGCAATATTTTCGCGTGTTTTTTGTACATGTTGATGAAAGCCAACAATGAATCTATCTTCTTCTAGCGCAACCAGCTGCGACAACCTTTCTTCCATGATTTCTTGATCAACAATGTTAGTGATCACAGCAATGCGCAGGCTATGAATAATGTATTCCATCGGCCTAACAACCCCTTGTCCATAGACCAACCTAAAAGGATTTTTTCATGTTAGCTTCTTGCATGTGGTCTTGTATTCCAATAGAACAGCAAGTATGCACACATCCCAATCATTACTCTTAGCATTACATATCTTCATTATCGCATTCTCCGGGATTTTGTTGAAATATTATATTTTCGCATTCGCTTGTGGATGATATGGTGTATTATTCTTATGGTGTATTTTTAATTCAACATTCAATGATTGAATAGTCTCATTTAGAAAATGTGTACCGTGTTCGCTCATCATAATTTTAGGGCATCAAAACATTTTCAAAATATTTTCAAATATGAAGTGTGCAACTGTATCTGTGCTGAAATCCTTCACAGGTTGAGATTTTTCCCATCTAGACAAATAGTTTGTAGCAGTGATGATATAACATGCTCCAGTCTTCTTCCCTGAGGATTAATCGGCCCTCCAAAGTTGATGGCACATTTTTCAAAGGCTTGCAGAGTTACTTGGGGTTGTAATGGAATTTCATCTCTGCACAAGGGTCTCCCAATCCTCTGACATACATCACAAGTGCAACAATACTCCTTAGAATCAGTGTGCATCGTGGGCCACCACAACCCAGCTCACAAGATCTTCTGCGTAGTAGGTTTTCTAGAGTAATGACCTCCTACAACACCTCCATGTGCTTCTACTAGTATACTTCACCTTTCAAATTCTTGAACATACCTCCTCAAAACTTCATCAACTCCTAGCTTCTATAATTGGCCTACAATCAAGGTAAAATTTGTTGCGAGCAAAACTAACCCTTTCTTCTGCTTAATGGTATACTCTAAAAGTGTACTTCTAGTGGTTAGAAAATTAATAATATCTACAAAATTTTCATCAGATATCTTAATAGCAAACAGTTTCACATTTGATAATCCCTCCTCCAAGTTAGTTGGTTCCTCCCCACTTTCAATGCACGATAAATGATTTGGTCTAATAGTCAATCTCCCGGGCTTCGCAATTACTTCAAAATCATATTCCTATAATAATAGGAGTCATCTACAAATCTCCACCCCCCCCCCCCAACACAAGCTTGTTCACCAAGTACTTCAAACTAGAATGACCAGTGAACATCTTAAAGTGACCTCCAAGCAAATAGTGATGGAACTTCTGCAGTGCATATACCATAGCCATCCCTTCTCACTCTGTTGTGGAATAATTTCACTCATCACTTGACAGCTTTCGACTTGAAAATTCAATCATATGATCAATATCTCCAACTCCTGATTGTGCCAATACAGCTCCTAGTGCAATACAGGACGCATCCACATATACATGAAATCCTTTTGACAAATATGGGAATACCAAGATAGGCACATTTACCATTTTCTCCTTAAGCATATCCAAACTCTTTTGGCAGTGCTTGTCCCAACAGAAATTTGCATCATTTTTCAATCATTTCTCCATCGGTGCAGTGATCAGCACATATGCCCGAATAAACTTTTGTTAGTGGCATTTATGTCCTAATATTGAGCGCAGTTGCTTCATGATTGTTGGAGCTTTAAAGTTAACTATAACAGTAATATTGGAAGGATCAACCATCAATCCCTACTGACAGACAATATGGCGCATAAAATTACCAAAAGGAACATAGAACACACATTTCTTCAAATTCAACAAGATCTGACAGTTGTAAAAATTATCCAGCATTAAGAGTAGGCTGGAAACATGTTTCTTAACTAACCCAAATACGGTCCAATCATCAAAATACACTTCTAATAACTTATGGATATCATCTTTAAAAGCAACAACTACTACGTGCAAGAATATAGTTGGTGCATTCTACAATCCGAATGGCGTCACTTTGTATTGAAATGATCCCCACTCCATCTCAAAGTTTTTTGTACTTTGGTCTTTAGGCGCAATTTTTATATGATGATACCCTGAGAATCCATCAATGAATGAGTAGGCCTCCTGCCCTCCAACTTTTTCCAAGACCTCATCTAAAAATGGAGTTGGAAAAGGATCATGTACAAAAGCATCATTTAATTTGCACAGATCCACACAGATCCTGATTTCACCTTTATTCTTATTTTCTGTACCACCATAGGGCTTACCCAATATGAATCTTCCACTGGTTCAATAATACCTGCACCAACCATCTTTTCCAATTCCTCTTTGACCTTTTTTTTATATCTTGGATTCAATCTTTAAGGGCATTGTTTCACAGATTGCATATGCAGCTTCAAAGTGATCCTCATCACACCAAGATCTCCAATAATCCCTTTAAACTCCAAAAAGTTTGTAGGAAACAGTTCTGATATTCAATGAGTTGTTATGCAACCTTGCACACTGTATCTTCATCCCAATAATCTCCTATTTTGGAAAACTTAGGTTGTTCCTCTATTCCAATATTGACTTACCTAGTCTTCACAGATTCAGTCACATCTAGTAACTTGATCTCAGGTCCAGTGACTGCGTGTTGTCCTTCAGACTCAGGAATATTGATGCTTCATGGGTCTTCCTTAGCATCCTCCATTGTCACATTCTAACACTCTACTGCATCCTTAATTTGTGCATCCCATGTTGTTAAGGATCATTCTTCTGGTATTTTTGGCATATCAAAGATAACATCTTGAATTTCTAGTAGAGCCTCATCAAGTCCTTGGAATGCACTCTCAAAACTTAAAGTTAAGATAAATATTTCTTTTGGCACAGCCAATTCAGTAGTGCCTCATCACAACCTAGCCTCCACATACTAATTTGTGGGTATCGTGCTTAACGTATGAATGAATATATGCACCCATTCCGGCTTTCGATCTCCCCCCAAGCTGCACTCTACTTAGCTAAATGAATGCGTGTATCTTCTTCGCATGTATAGGTTCCTTCCATCCACGTATTATGGTTTCTAAATCGCAGTCACATCATATGGTTACATTCTTCCCAGTTAGTTAAACTATCCTTGTGCGTCCCACACCAGCGTGCAGGGGTTGAGCGTAGTACTAGATCAAGCACGTGGAACTGTTGTGCCTCTAGAACAATCTTTTCAAGTTCTTCTAAAAATTATTATTATTATTATTATTATCATCCAATTTTATGGTCACTTCCAAGCCAGACACCAAATTGGTGTATGAGACCCCCTTATTTCTGGGACAAGGGACCCACCTCTGTGCAATGATTTGACTACTAATTGTACGAAGGCATACATACTCTACCCCCCTCTGGTTTTGAACCTGTGACCTCTTAGTAGGTAACACATTCTCTTAACCATTAGGCCCACTCAAGCTGTAATTGAAACTTCCCATACCATCATAGTAGGGTAATTCATGTACCTCCAAAGTTATACAATGTAGAGTTCTGGTTACTCGATTACAGTGCCGTGTAGAGACTTCATGCAACTGGTTCTTCCAGTTCTCCAATTCTTCATATGAATCATACAAACATGAAATATCCTTCTCCCAACTAAGTCCACCATATGTTGTAAATTTTATCCAATAATCATCCCTCGTAGTTAGCTTATAGATATGATCCGCTTCTTCATATGCATATCCTTCTCGCACCGTCTCTATGTATATTATTCCTTTTGCGAGGTCCAGAGGGACCACAACCCATGTCCCATTATTTTCAAATACCATACTTCTACACTTAAGGTTCATAATAGCATCCATATCAATAGCCCAATCCAAACCCAACAGCGCAGGGTATGAGTCTATATAATCAACAATTTGAATAACTTCAAAATCAGCATGTGCCTTAACTCCTTCCATATCAACTACCACCCCAGAAATTCTACCCATTGGGATAATATTATGTTGATTTTGCAAGCGTAGTTGAATTGCGGACCATTCTAGCTTAGGTTCTTCCATTTTCTACCATGTCTTCTTTGGTAGTACATTTTCATCAGAGCCCAGATCCAAAATGACCTAGTCCATCTCAAACTCACCTATCTGAGTAGTCAAGCACATCTCTCGGTCAGTCCTTCTCTTGTTCTTGTAAATTTTATGACAACCTTTTTCTCCATATAAGGCTGCTCTTTCCAGCGTAATTATCAATCAAAGCTTGAAGATTCTCAACTACCTTTATATTAAGCAAAAGCTTGATATAGGCCTGTAAAAATGGTTTCACCTCGACATCGGTCCCTTCGATGGTATTTATGGCTAGCTTTTTGGGTGCCTCAGATGTCGATGTGCCAGGATCCGTGAACCCCTCCTTTGCTTCAACGAAGGTTTCCTTCTCCCTTTGTAAGCTAAACCCCTCCTTTTTCTCGAGAACCTTTCGGATCCAAATATCGATAGTAGGTTTCTTAACTTCTACCTTGTCTTCACCAGTTGCTGCACCACTTTTGGTTACAATATTCACACTAGGTTATTCATCACGCAGTTATACCCTCATCATCTAAACGTTATGCATGGGTGTCTTCATTTTTGCAAACAACACAAGACAATCTTCAATAACATTATCAAATTGTCGACAATACTTGCATGATTGTTGTGTTGGGTTCGGACATTCGCGCGCATAATGGCCAACCTCTCCACAGTTATAACAAATGAGTTTTCCCCTTCCATGACCAGCTCCTCCTCCTCTTCCTCTTCCCCTGCCTTGAAATCCACCTCGCCTAGATGGAGATGCAGGTGAATCTGACCCTCTACCTTCAACCTACAATCTATAAGAAACAGCTTGTTCAACCATGAGATCAAAGTTGTGACAGTTCTTTTCATCATGTCCCATGGATCAAAAAAATGTGCAATATAATTGTTTGAGACCCAGAATATATTTACCAACTATGGGACAAAAGTATGTTGCATGTTTTCCAATTACTTGACATATTGTGCACCACGGCGCGGAGTTCTCACTTGGCCCTATCGTAGTCTTAAGTGGACTTGGTCCTCTAACTGCCATATACTCACCAAATAAAGGGAATTTCCCCTTGTATTTTCCTTCAGCCTTGCAGCGTACGCACCATAATTCCATGTGCACATCCTTTTATTTTTCCTTTCATAAACTTTGTAGTTCTAAATTCAAGGTAGCCAACTTTCTCTGGATTTGTTGAACCCCAACCTGCATATTCTGCATCAACGAAGCTTCTAACTTCATTGTTATTTCCACAGCTTTGTCTTGCATAGCAATCTTCTGCTGGGATAGAGGCAGGCACATATGTGGCAGCATCATGGCAATGAACCACTCTTTGTGTTGTTGATTATCAATAGAAAAACCTCCTTCTCTAATGGTGTGTTTCAACCGTTGATATGCCTCCCATATGGTCTCGTTTACTTCTTGATGGATGTACTTCAATTTAGTAACACATTGCACATATGATTTTGACTTTCTGAACTATTCCTTCAATGCATCTTTGAGCTCATAAATCATCGCATTAGGTTTTGATGTTGCATACCTCATGTACCATTCGAGCGCATGTTCCTGAAATTTAGTGGATAGCTACACTTTCTTAACATTATTATCATTGATCTATTGTGTTTTCCACATAGCTTCTGTGACAAACTAGAATTTTTCAGTTTCATGGAGTTAGCCATATCAGAAACTAGTGGTGGATGTGGAGGTGGGTTGGATGAGCTGATATTTTAAGATGAATGTGGAGGTGGAGTGGACGAGATTTGAACTGCGCTCTGGATATTTTCGTCTGCTTGCATTGATTCACAAGAACTACTTGTTTCAGACTCGTCATCATTGTCAGATCTACATTTAAGGGGGCTATACGCAAAATCTTCCTCTATATTTTATTTGTAAGTTTTTTCGTTGTGCATAGAGCTGGGTGGACATCTTATGAACATTCACTCGTTCTGGGTGCACATAGTACCATTTCCAAATAATAGCATCTGAATCCACAACTTTAAAGAGTGCGGGAACTTACCTCTAGGGCCCTTGAAAAATCTCCTTTTAGCTTCAGAATATGACACAAACGTGTCAACAGAAAATTCAATAAAAAACCCATGCAAAATGCTATCGATCCAATAATCTACTGCATGAGTAATCTTATTGCTAGATTTCTCCAATTGCTAGATCAATTCAGGAATCCACTTGGTAATCGCGTCGTCCTTCCAAAAAATCTGGAACTCAGCAATCCAAAATAACCACTCTTGTAATTTTGTAGTGAATGAAGCAAATAAAATCTCGTGGACTTTTGTATAGATATAATTTTGTTGCCAATCTTCAAGAGATAACTTCATATTTTGATTTTTTTGGATTGCAAACTCGCGTACCCTTATATCAAGTCATTCTTGCAATTCGTTCTTCGTCGAATGCCACATCAAACTTCCCTAAAATAGATATTGGTCCCAAAAAAGGAAACATTTTTTGCCTTGAGGGGTCCTGACCTAGGTTTAGAGTGTTCTATGCAACCAACAAAACCCTCCAACTACTAGCCCTTTCAGCAGTGATCTGCTTCTGCAGACCAAAGTCTCACCCGAAGAAGTATGTGGGAGTGTTGGAACCAAGTTTCCGCCCTCTAAGGAAGTGTATTATGTGGACTCTATTGAGATTGAACAAGATGATGATCCTAGTGAAAATGAAGCACCTACACTAGGATGGAGCCTCAAGCTATTTTTAGGTGTAAGTTTATTTTTAGAATGCAAGAGAAAATTCTATTTATAGATTATTTTTATTTATAGATGGTGAGAAAATTCCATTTATATATGATATTCTATTTTTAGATGTACGTGCAAGTTCTATTTATAGATCGTATGTCTATTTATAGAATGTATGTCGACTATTATTATCCCTTAATAACAGTTGGACAATAAACATGAATCTATTCTCAATGAGCACTTGGAAATAGTTAACTAAAGTGGAAAATCAGTTAGCTAAGTGAATTTCGAGTTCAAAGGTTGGTTAGTGGGACATGCAAGTGGACTTAGTTGTAACTGAGTAATTCGAAGTTGTAACAGAGTTGGATGTGTAGTTATGTGAGTTGTAAAGTTGTTTGACTCAATTAAGAGAGTTAAACTTAGTTGTGCTAGTTGTAACTAAAGATACACTAGTGAGAGATTAGTGAATTAATTATTTAATTAATTCACAATCAATGGTCTGAGATGCAACTGAATATTTACTACTGTTAACTACATGCATGCCAGATCCATTGGAGACCCAGTTGAGAGATAGGTGAAACGGACAATTTGACTATCTTTTGTGATATTAGTGGGTGCACTCATGCAACCACACACAAATTTAATGTGCCTATGAGGATTGTGCAGTCAAGGCAAGTAGGAACTCACTCTTTCCATGATTTTTATCAGCAGGGATTGCGTAGTGGAGGCGGGTTGTCTGGAGGCAGTAAATTGGCACATGAAATTGCCAATTTTTGTATGACAGTGTCAGACGATTGTATATTGTATTGAGAGCTCTTGGATTAGAATTTTGTATGAGATTTTTTCATGATCCATGATATATACCTAATATATGATAGTGGCGTGTTTAACTTTATACTTTCCTGGTAAAAACATCCGCGTTATGTGTGATTGATCTTTCTTCATGTGTTTGAAATTGGCGATCGTGTTTTAAATTTCCGCAAGAATTTTTGTGGAATCGATTATGTATTTAACAGTGGCATATAATTTTTAGATTAGGAGAATCTAGGAAATACATAATTTGTATTAAATTTTATAGAGACTCTATCCCTTCTTAATGGATCTAATGGTTACTGTCCTATGCAGTGACTTCCTTAACCCACATTAGATCTAACATAGAAAAACCCTTAACGTTAATATAGTCTTGCATAAAATAGACAAATATCCTTTTTCAGATCTACTCATTAAAACATGAATAATGCTTTCAAAACTATAAATATATATCCTTTAACATAGATCATAATTGACCATGCAATACTTTCATGAATACAGGAATCTACTATCATATGTGTAACTTCAGATAAATGTGCATTCATTAATAGCAACAAATATATAAGTAAATCGATGCATTAACACATAAATATAACATCACACAAGTATATCACAATTCATAAAAACTCTTCTCTTTATTGATATGTCTTAGTCAGTATAGTAGTCTTTTCTTGCGCACACAGCAGTAGGGTTGTTGCACACAGCTCAAGACTAGGTCTTCGCGCACACAGCCAACAAGAGCCTATCCAACCCAGACTAACACAATTTTCCCAAGATCACATCACATAAGATGGTTCATTCACAACATAAGAACTAATATGATTTCTAACTCTACTTGACTCATACACATTTATAGGACTAATATGCGCAAATACCATGGTCTCAAACCATCGGTTGAGCCCCATGTTTTCCATTTAACTCGCTACAATGATGAAGGAACTTTTACCCGCACCAAAGTTCCTTGAATTTTATGTGTGCAACGCATTTTAACAAAACTTAACCAAAATTTTACCCAAACTTGACCCTAGGGGACCCTAACCCAACAGGATCCATATTGATAAGCATAATTATAAACATCATCATGTCCAACATTGCCAAAATTTCCTATTCTTTGAAAAGTAAACTCTATCTCTCCACTAGATCAGCGCACAATGATTGGAGGCATTCAATAGGACACCACGAAACCACCTCTCTGAGGAATATACTCCACTTAGGTTCACCAAAGTATGTCCTCCATAGGACCACTGATCCGGATTTTATGCAGGAACGCAACAGAAAAAACATATAACCATAGATATAAAGATGCAGCAGAAATAATGCTTCAATTTATTAATAAACAAATGACTTAAATAAGCTTACAAACATAATGGAAACAAGCTAGGGCACTGGTAGCGTATCTCTAAGAAGAGATGTGGCGTACGCAGGCCTCTGAACTGTGTTAGATTGAGGCTCGCAGGCCTATTACAGACATAATGGAGATAGATGAGCTAGGGTACTGGCAGCATATCCCTGAGAAGAGATGTGGTGGCTACCAGCCCTTGAACTGTGTTACAATGCAGACATGATAGAGATGTGGCGAGCTAGGGCACTAGTCGCGCTTATCTCTTAGAAGAGATGTATCGGGTCCCAGCCCCTTGAACTATCTTACAATGAGGCTCGAGGGCCTATTTATTGTTGAGAAACAATGTAGAATCCGAAACGTCCAAAACCCTAACCGTAGGAGATGAAGCGCCAAAACTGTGGGTCCTGTTTGGGTAAATTGGTGGTTCAACTTCCCAGTGGCGTAACTTTGGCATCCGATCTCCGTTTGACGCGCTCAATAGCTCGTTAGAAATATCTATCCGAGGACTTCAATTTTTGAATGAGAAACATCGATCTATAGACCCATGTTGCTCTCCGTTTTCCCAAAAAGCGTCGTTTAGGGCCTCAAAACGGCTCCAGAAGTTTAAGACCCGAAAAACTGCTAAAAATAGTAAGTTGTGCCGAAACTTACAAACTGAAATAACTGATGGTGGGGGTTCAAATGGACTCGATGGGTGGCCACCAATATCCACCTGGATTATTAATGCCCCAAAATGGCTTCGGGTGTGCAGGACCCAAAAACCTGCTATAAATATTAAGCTGTGCTGAAGCTGGAAAACTGAAAGAATTGATGCTGCGGGTCCAAATGGAATAGGTGGGAGGCTACCGATATCCACCTGGATCATTCCTCCCTCCTTAGGAAGCAATGGTCTCCATTGTGTTAAGTTCCTCCATGGGGGGGAAAATTTTGCTGAACTTGGTGTTGGATTTAGATGTGCCATCGGTGGGCAGCCATTGAAGGATCTGAAAAAAAAAATTGTCCATCATCGCGTTCCTCTGTTTCTCGAGGGCATCCTCGAGCAAGATTTTGATAGGATCTCCTGCTCCCTCGTCTTTCTTTCCTCCCGCCATGGGGGGTCGTAGGGGTTGCGAGGTTGAACTCCTTATACCCTGGCCGCATTGGGGACATGAAGAGAAAAACAGAGAAAGAGCAGACCCGCTCTGATACCACTGATCCGGATTTTATGCACAGGAACGCAACAGAATACAGATATAACCATAGATACAGAGATGCAGCGGAAATAATGCTTCAATTTATTAATAAACGAATGACTGAAATAAGCTTACAAACATAATGGAAACAAGCTAGGGCGCTGGTAGCGTATCTCTGAGAAGAGATGTGGCGTACGCAGGCCTCTGAACTGTGTTACATTGAGGCTCGCAGGCCTATTACAGACATAATGGAGATAGATGAGCTAGGGTACTAGCAGCGTATCCCTGAGAAGAGATGTGGCGGCTACCAGCCCCTGAACTGTGTTACAATGCAGACATGATAGAGATGTGGCGAGCTAGGGCACTGGTCGCGCTTATCTCTGAGAAGAGATGTGTCAGCTCCCAACCCCCTGAACTGTATTACAATGAGGCTCGAGGGCCTATTTATTGTTGAGAAACAATGTAGAATCCGAAACGTCCAAAACCCTAACCGTAGGAGATGAAGCGCCAAAACTGTGGGTCCCGTTTGGGTAAATTGGTGGTTCAACTTCCCAGAGGCGTAACTTTGGCATCCGATCTCCGTTTGACGCGCTCAATAGCTCGTTAGAAATATCTATCCGAGGAATTCAATTTTTGAATGAGCAACATGGTCTATAGACCCATGTTGCTCTCCGTTTTCCCAAAGAGCGTCGTTTAGGGCCTCAAAACGGCTCCGGAAGTTTAAGACCCGAAAAACTGCTAAAAATAGTAAGTTGTGCCGAAACTTACAAACTGAAATAACTGATGGTGGGGGTTCAAATGGACTCGATGGGTGGCCACCAATATCCACCTGGATTACTAATGCCCCAAAACGGCTCCGGGTGTGCAGGACCCGAAAACTTGCTATAAATAGTAAGCTATGCTGAAGCTGGAAAACTGAAAGAATTGATGCTGCGGGTCCAAATGGAATAGGTGGGAGGCCACCGATATCCACCTGGATCATTCCTCCCCCCTTAGGAAGCAATGGTCTCCATTGTGTTAAGTTCCTCCATGGGGGGGGAAATTTTGCTGAACTTGGTGTTGGATTTACATGTGCCATCGGTGGGCAGCCATTGAAGGATCTGAAAAAAAAATTGTCCCTCATCGCGTTCCTCTGTTTCTCGAGGGCATCCTCGAGCAAGATTTTGATAGGATCTCCTGCTCCCTCGTCTTTCTTTCCTCCCGCCATGGGGGGTCGTAGGGGTTGCGAGGTTGAACTCCTTATACCCTGGCCGCATTGGGGACATGAAGAGAAAAACAGAGAAAGAGCAGACCCGCTCTGATACCACTGATCTGGATTTTATGTAGGAACGCAACAGAAAAAACATATAACCATAGATATAAAGATGCAGCGGAAATAATGCTTCAATTTATTAATAAAAAAATGACTGAAATAAGCTTACAAACATAATGGAAACAAGCTAGGGCGTTGGTAGCGTATCTCTGAGAAGAGATGTGGCGTACGCAGGCCTCTGAACTGTGTTACATTGAGGCTCGCAGGCCTATTACAGACATAATGGAGATAGATGAGCTAGGGTACTGGCAGCATATCCCTGAGAAGAGATGTGGTGGCTACCAACCCTTGAACTGTGTTACAATGCAGACATGATAGAGATGTGGCGAGCTAGGGCACTGGTCGCGCTTATCTCTAAGAAGAGATGTATCGGGTCCCAGCCCCCTGAACTGTCTTACAATGAGGCTCGAGGGCCTATTTATTGTTGAGAAACAATGTAGAATCCGAAACGTCCAAAACCCTAACCGTAGGAGATGAAGCGCCAAAACTGTGGGTCCCGTTTGGGTAAATTGGTGGTTCAACTTCCCAGGGGCGTAACTTTGGCATCCGATCTCCATTTGACGCGCTCAATAGCTCGTTAGAAATATCTATCCGAGGAATTCAATTTTTGAACGAGAAACATCAGTCTATAGACCCATGTTGCTCTCCATTTTCCCAAAAAGCGTCGTTTAGGGCCTCAAAACGGCTCCAGAAGTTTAAGACCCGAAAAACTGCTAAAAATAGTAAGTTGTGCCGAAACTTAAAAACTGAAATAACTGATGGTGGGGGTTCAAATGGACTCGATGGGTGGCCACCAATATCCACCTGGATTATTAATGCCCCAAAACGGCTCCGAGTGTGCAGGACCCGAAAACCTGTTATAAATAGTAAGATGTGTTGAAGCTGGAAAACTGAAAGAATTGATGCTGCGGGTCCAAATGGAATAGGTGGGAGGCCACCGATATCCACCTGGATCAACCACTTCCTAATCCATTGTCACAATACTTGACATAAGGAAATGTTTGTCCTCCAAACCATTCTTATACCAGATCAATGTACTTGACTTACATATGTTAGTCCTGGTCATAGTACATGTCTAAAAAATTTTGGTCCATGATGCTTATCCAATCTACCATTCTCCTTATATATGTTCTTGTAATTGACTTATGATTATTAGTCCTAGCTATAGTACATGACACATGGAGAACAAGGTGTCCATCCTCACTACCTTTCAATCTGGGAGGAGTAATCCATAAGCCTAAGATTGTCTCAGAAGTACTCATACTTCCCTTACGTCAGCTACCTATGCATGCATGGATATATGTTGTAGCTTATCGGCTCCTATTTGCACCATACTCTCGAATAATAAAGTGATTCGATCTTCCATGAAAAACCAAGTTCTCTGGAAATATTTATAGAATATCACAATCAAATCCAACATGTAAAATAGTCCATCAAACATTTTATGGAGCCAATATACTTCATAAATAATTATACAAACTGAAATATCATCTACCTCTGCATAATCCTACTTCATGCTCTTACAAGAAACCATATCAGATCCCAACCATCAGTAATACCTCTATTCATCATCAATACTTCCAACCTAATTGATGTATCCTCAAGTCCCAAGTTGTAAGATCCTTCAATATCAAATTTTGCTTCTAGCTCCCTCTGAAGTCAATATTTCTTCCTTTCACTCATGAAATATGCTTTCACAAAGTATGAGGTCTTCTTTAATCATGAGGCTTCTTCAAAATCTGGGCAAAATATTCTAACAGATGAAATTTTCTTAACATGATCCTCTCACTTTTACTAGGATGAGATTATTTCTTTCATGTTTCCATCTAATGCATGCTTAACCTCTCAATAAATGCATATTTCAAACTATTTGTTCTTCTTGTATTCAAGAGTGACCTCTTGCTCCACTACTTTCTTTCAATTCTTTCATCTACTATCAAATCCTAGGTAGCTCTTATCATTAATGTGAAACCTTCAAGGTACATAGCCAATAGACTATCTAGTTACAACAATAGTAATCAAAGAGAATATATAGAATACTTATCTTTTGAAAAAATCCAGCTCCCTCTTCTTCTTGGACTTCTTGTAACTTCATTATCCTTAGCATCAACATGATGTCATATCCTTCTTGCAAAATATAGGGTTTCTTCTTTCAATGAAAATTATTAGCCCTAAGGTTTTATTCTTAAAATTTTCTTATTCGTACGTAGGGTTTACAAACCCTATATGCATCATTATCCAAATTTTCCAAAACATTCCAACTTTTATAGTTTTAAGGTTTTACAAGCGTTAGCTATCAACCTTATAATTTTCATTTGTGCGCCTTCCATACTGTAGATGGAGTTATTTTATTGTTTAACTTTTATTATACCATAAAAACTAAGTCTTTGTGTGAAAGGAAGGATGCAATCACTTATCATATTTGTTGTGATTTTATTCTTAAGAGAGAGAGGACAAGACCTCTCAAATAATAGACTCATTTTGATGAATTTAGAGATATTTGAAATACGTTTATGCTCTAGATTTCTGCTAGCCTAGCTTCAAAGATATAGAAACAAAAGATTACACATACCTTTTAAATTGAAAAATGTGAAGAGTAATATGTAAACACTACTTGTCTTCTTTTTCTACCTTCGAGTATGGTGCCAAATCACAATGTTTTTAAGCTTCTTCAAAGAGATATAGATGAGCTCCATGCAATATCTGGGATAGAAACTTCCTTAGACTAATTAGAGATTGGGACAAAACTTGGTCTAAGTCTACAGGGTGACCATGTCAAAATTTCCTTACAGAAGATTCATACCATGCCACATAGATGGATCAAGCCTAAGCCTTGGTTCAAATATTTTTGGATTTAATTAAAATCATTGAACTCATAATTATATTTTACACAAAGATCTTGCTTTAAAGTAGGAAGGATGGTCAATTCTGTATGTAAATTAATCTTTGAACCTTTCTTCAAATTTCAGATAGTAATTGCATACCTTGAACCTATGCTCATAACCCTTAAATATTTCCTCAACCTTAGAGACCACAAACTTCTCATTTAGTTTCATTGTGATGACTAGTAAACTTTAGATTCTTTTCAATAGAAATGAGTCAATATTTTTGGTCTTGAATTTTGTCATTATTCCACAATAATGTATTGACTTGGATTTGTTTCAAAGTTTTCACTTTTGTAAACCAATCAAATTAGACTTATGATATGGCTTCAAATTGAAGTTATACTTCGAACTAGATAGGGATCATGCTCAGAAATTTGGGCTAGAATTCACACTGTGATAATGTCTTGAACCAACTCGATTCTTCTACTTATCTAGAATATAATACCTTCAATCTGGTATTATAGAGATATCATAACTTTAATTTGGATGCCATTTACCACAGAGAGAATTCAAATACCTTATGTAATGGTTCTTAAATGTGAATCCCAACACAAAGATGGATTTTGAAGATTTAGCTAATCCTTCAAATTCCAAGTCAACCCGCCATGAAAATATTTGGTACATAAGAGTGTTGCCACAAGTTTTTCCAAGACATGGTTATTTATTTTCCTTAATGTTGCCTCAGAAGTTTTGGATATATGCCATAGAAAGCTCGGATATATGCCTTGCCTCAGAATGTCTTGGATATATGCCTTAGAAAGCTCAGATATATTCCTCCAAATGTCTCGGATATATATGCCTCAGAAAGGATGCAATAAGATTTGTCCTTGATGGAGAAGAATTGACTCTATTTATAGTTTTTTGTTTATGAGAAAATCACATCTCTTAGGTAGGATGAATTGAATTTTGGAGGGCTCACTTGGCATATGGAGTTTGACTAAAAAGATATAGAAAATATATATATATATATATATATATATATATATATATATTAAAAATATCCAAATGAGACATGATAAAAACATTTTCTTTTTTCCTTGAATAAATTCTTTTTGACTTCTTTACAAAAACATAATTATGAAGACCAAACCTAGTTACAATTTCAACAAGATTTACTAGAAATGGTAGGTTTATCATTAGAATTTTATAGTTCAAAGCTTATTGCTATATAATTCACTAGTTCAATGCCATGCCATGTGAGTGCTTTATCATTTTCCAAATGCATGTTATAAAACTAGGTTATTAAAATATCAATTACTAACCATTTTCTAGGTTAACAAAGCTAAAATTATTCATTAAATGCCTTTATGGAATTTTTTACCATAAGGACTTTTCAACGGTGCCCTCAAGAACATAAAACTACTTTAACTACGTTTTATATTAATTAATTTTAGTTTCAATTTATATATTTTAATATTTCCTTGACAATATAGATGAAAATGTTGATTCATTGTCTCTTAGTAATTCATTCTTTGTTTGTTAGAAGTCTAATATTGAATTTTTTCATTTGGTTCAAGTGGCATCTGAATACATTTGAACTTGAATTGGATAAATTCATACATGAGTGATACCTAAAGATCAACTTATTCTCTTGCATTTTACTTCTGGTTCTTTTAACATGTAACTAATGGCAATGTTACACCTCAAATTCTCATTATTTTGTTTGGATACAAAACCCTTGTTTGTCCCTAAGACAAAAATTACTTAAATTAACCAACTCAATACATAGTGTTTTTGTTGTGTTTTCGTTATCTAAGCCAAGTAGCTAGCCTTCACTACAACTAAGTCATAACACTTAGTCAACTTCCTTCTGCCTAAAGATGAATTTATAGCCTAAATTGATTACTAGAAAATGGTAACTAACAATTTTTAAGTCTTTCCACTAAATTCAATATAAAACCATCTACTAGGAACATCATCTACTGAGAACAAATATTAATGAAATAATAATTAGAGATATATGAAAAATTAATAATATTTCTATGAAAGCCTTGCCAACCACTCCAAGGCCATCTATGTACCGCAATTACTGCTATAATCAACTTCATGTTGTTCTCATTGAGAATCACTTTCTTTCGCCTTCGATAGGGCTAGCCTCAAAACGTGCCCTCAACACTACAACCCCTAAAAGCCCATTTCTTTCTTTCTGCTTGCATCGCCAATAAACCCCTAAGACGGTTGATAACAAAAATAAGATCAGCTCGTCGTTGATTAGCTCTTCACAAGAGACTTAAACATACTAAAACTTGTCTCCGTTGAACGTAAAATTTTGGTAACTCCACTTCCGTATATGTGTTTGGTCTAAACCAACCACATTTTTTTTCGGTGTTAAAAATATGAGAGAAATAAATTAAGTAAAAACAAATTATAAACACAACTTATACATAAATTATGTTCTAGGCTCAATTCTAATTTGGGAAAAATCAGTTAACATAATTCTATTTGTTTTTTTTTTTTTTTTGGTTAAAATTCGCAAAGAGGGTGATATGAGAGAAATAAATTAAGTAAAAACAAATTATAAACACAACTTATACATAAATTATGTTCTAGGCTCAATTCTAATTTGGGAAAAATCAGTTAACATAATTCTATTTGTTTTTTTTTTTTTTTGGTTCAGAGAAGTACAAGAAAGTGAAGTGAGCTTTATTTGTGCACGTCCATTGGCCAATTACAATGAAGTTTTCTTAAGCCTTTTAAAGGGTTCATTACATATATTGTGCATAGCACAAAACTATGGGCAAACCAAAACCACCAATATAGACCAAGTAATTTTGACCTTCACTCAGTCATCCTCTTAAAACTTTACATGGGGTTTTCCTTGACCAAATCCATTCAAACCGATCCATTGAGTCAGCAAGACTCATCTCTAGACCCTACCCTCCTTAAAGTTTATGTCCAAAATATCTATTAATTTAACATGCCCATGTCATCTAATTCTAACTCCAAATTTTACATGTTAGATTTTAGAACTTTATAATCCATTTTGTAAATAATGTTGTCTTTCCCATTAATCACATTATTAATCCAAATTTTACAATTAATTTCCATAAAATATTCCTACCTTACTATATTTTACAACTATATATCCATTTACAAAATATAATAATAAAATTTCAACTCCATTTTAATATACATATATATCCATCCTTAAAGCATAAGGCCACATATCCAGGCCACGGTCAAATCCTTATTAGCCTATTTCCAAGGGATTCTCTACTTGTAGCTAGTGCTTACTTTCTCATCGTTCTCATTTCTTCCCAACCAAGTTTTGTTGCCAAGCTGGGATTTTATCGAATTTCTTTTTTTTTCCAGTAATACTACTCTAAATTTCTCGAGCTTCAAGAATGGCGTTGCACTTTTTCGAGTAGTACTCCTCTAAACTTCTCGGGCTTCCAGGCTTCCAGAATGGTGTTATAGCCCGAATGGTGTGGAAGCCAGTGCAAACCTTTAAAAGCGCTTTAAAATACTAGACTTATGAAACTGAAACCCTAAAATTAAACTGATTCGGAGCTTAACTGACATATGACCGTCTCAGGTTGAGGAGTGAAAACCCAAGGAATAATAGCATGATGGAATTCGTCTTGATGATTTATGATTCAGTGACAAAAATCAAGTTTGGAGTAAAAAAAAGTGATCAATATACATTTTTTTTTAATTTCATTGTTGCTTAAACACTCAGAAAATTTGATCACATTAACTGCATTTTTACTCCAAACCTTATTTTGTCCTGATCACGTTCTCGAGCCAGACTATCAGTATGAAAATATTCTTATTCCTACAGTTTTCTTTCCTCAACCTGAGACGACAAGTCATATGTCCAGTTAAACTCTGAATCGGTTTAATTTTAGGGTTTCAGTTTCATAAGGCTAGTATTTTTGAGCGCTTTCATGAAGATGTGCACTGGCTTGCACACCATTCTGTAACGTTGCAATCAAACCATTGGCGTGTCAGCTTCCAATCAAACCCTCGTTCATCATTTTGCGATAGCATTTTCCATGTCTGTATGGGGCATAGATCTCGTGGCATCTTGCTGTTAGCGCCTTGTGAAAGCATGGCACTCCATGGACTTATGGTGCCCACAAACAGGAGCTTCATGTTTAACCACCTACGCCTCCGCCAACCCATGATCAAACAACCCCTTCTCACACCTTCTTGCCACGGAGTTTACACTATGGACGAACCCCATAGCAGATAAAAATGCTGCCATGGCTCTCGTCTTTTAATCTCTCTCCCGCGAGTTTATATCTACGTCAACGCTTTAATCCCTTCTGCTCCCAGGATCTCCTCCATGCGCTCTCGTGGCACAAAAGTTGCAAGCCCCTCGATCTCGTCATCGTCGGTCCAGCATACAACTGTATTGTTCTTCACATTTTTCACCAGGCAACAAAGGCATCCCAATGAATCCAACACTTAACTCTAATACATACATTAGATTCAAGAGGCCAAGTCATAAATAAACATTCAACTCTCGTATCAGTGTAGAAGGGCATGTCATCTAGGTTGCATGAGGAGGAGGCCCAAGTGATGACCATGAAGTGAAGTGAATGAACATGGAATTGGAAAATCAAATAAGAGGTCTATGTGCATAGGTTCACAGAGATAACGAACCCTAAAGTTGGATATGGAGGAGAGTTGTTAAAGTTGGATATGGAGGAGAGTTGTTAAAATTATTAGAAACAAAATTAAAATTTACTGGGAGAAACATTAAAACCAGCAACAAATCACAAAGGAAAGCAATACTGTGTTTTGTGATATTTTTGCTTTTCTTTCAATGTTTTTCTAGTAAATTTGATTTTCTCTCCAATAATTTTAACATGTACACACTCTCTTCTTATTTGCTTTTCCAATTCAATGTTCATACTTTCTTCTTATTATTTGGGCCTTTTCCTAATGTAATCTAGATGGCATGCCCTTCTACACCACACAGTAATGTGAATCACACCATGAATCTAATCTAGACTTTATATGCTCTGTTTTTCCATTGCTTAGGAATCTATTCTCCTTCAGTTCTTTCATTTAATTTCCTTTCCTCTTATTGCCATACTCTTGTGCCTCTCTCATAATCACTAGGACAAATAAACCATTATCAACAAAGAGTCCTTCTGAAGCCAATAATTGGCTCTAATACCATGTTAAAATTACACGAGAGAGATCAATAAAGTAACAAACCAGAAACACAAATCATACATACACCATATTTTATCGTGGAAAAAGTCAATCCAAATAAAACCTCTAACAAGTTTCAGTTAGTACTTTTGTCAAAACCCAACCAAGTGAGCTTTCACCATTTACCTCTCTTGGCCCATTACAATGAAGTTTTCTCAATTCTTTTAAAGGCTTCATTACATGCATTCCAGGGGCACAAAACCATGGGCAACCAAAACCATGTGCCCAAAACCAAAACCACCATTGTAGACTAAGTAACTTTGACTCTTTCATTGAGCCAAGTTTTAGTTAATACTCCGCAAGGACTTGGCACTTACCACCTCAAACATGGTATTAGGCAATCAATTTTTCTTTTTACCACTATTAGTTTATCATTGTAGAAGGCAAGTTATAATGTTTAACTTTTGAAAACAAATATTTATTTTTCAATATATTAAAAAATATAACTTTTGAAAACAAATATTTATTTTCAATATATTAAAAAAATGTTTTTCAAACATTTTATTGGAGCATAATGTGATGGTTTTATTGTAACTTTTGCACAATATAATGCCACGTGGATAACTTTCTCCATAATTTCTGGATACAGTTGCAATATTTATTCCATTATTTATTTATTATGCAAATATTTACTTAAATTATGGTGGACTGTAATTGGTGGTAAATATATTATTTACGTGAGTATGAGTTATTTTTAAATATTTTAATTTTGGCTGAGGTATTTATTTGCATAGGGACAAGGGTTACAATAAGGCTTTGAAGTTATGGTCCAATCAAATATTTGAAAGATAAAATTTTTAATAAGATTCAATTTTATTTTTTTCAAAAGTTAAACATTAATAGTGATTACAAACACTTAAAGTGTGCAAGTTCTTTCCCCTTAGTAGGAAATTAATTTTTCCACTTCACATACCAATTTTCGATTTCTCCTAAAAACATAATTTGGCAACACCTGTGGCAATGATGATTAACGTGCCATGCAACACTTGCTTAGATATTTTTAGTTGTATTTTTTGTAGATCTAGATGAAATATTTATATATTTATTGTTTTAATTTAATTTAGCTATATTTAAATAAGCCTTTATATCATTATTGTTTGTTGCTTTAATTTAGCTATTTAAACTCATGGTAAGTATCCTTTAATGTAGCGATTGTTTAAGTTAAGTGTTACTAACATGGAATTGCTAGAATTAATTCATTCAACTCATTTAGATGGAAAGATTTGTCTTGCTAATAGTTTTCAAGCTATAATTAAGAATGTCTTCTTGTGCTTCACAGACCAATAATCCTTCATGTATTTTCTTCATTGATTCTTTTATCAACCAAGGTTATAAAAGCTTATGAACCACAATCCTAATGTGAATCCTTCATTTAGGAATATATGAAATAACAATGATGATATTATTAGTCTCACAAATGTGGAATTCCTTTTTTATTTTCGTTAGGCAAGTCATTGAATACAATAATCAATTCAAGTATTTAGCCTCCAAACTACATCATGATATAATCAATAAATCAATATCCATTTCTCATAGCCATGGGGGATGGAGTTCAACCTTAATGAGATGAGTTGTAGAGCAACAGGTTAGAAAGGGAGTGTTCAACAACCATTGTTTGAGTTACAATTGAAGTTCAAGGTCTAATAGAGTTGGAGCTTATATATATTTTTCACACACTAATAAAGCAAATGGTTTGTTCACTAATTGGTTCTTAGAACAATTTTGAGCTAAACTTGTGTAATATGAACCCAATGATTGTGGGCCCCATGGATAGCCTCTAGTGTTTTTGTTAATGGGATGGACGAAAATGTAGCATTTTTTTCAACTAGAAAAAAACAACAATTTTGTATTAGAAAAGTTGTTTACATAATACATGTGTTTATCCATACTCATCAGAGATATCGATATCTTGTTCAAGTGGGATTCCAAACAATGGGGAGATGGATCGCTCTATTAACCAAATAATCTAGGAGCATACAATAGACATTAGGTATAATCATTCTCACTCATCATATCTAGTTGAACATGAGGAGAAATCCAAGCACCATATTTACATTGAGGATTCTAAAGTCATTGCTAGGGTTGATCATTTCCACCATAGGAAGTTGAGATAGGCTATAGGGATTGAGAAGCATGCAATAAACCTCAATAGGGATGATAATTGGAAATTGAGTAAAAGCTCTCAACCCTCTCTTCTTGATTCCCCTTCTTCCCTCTTTTTATTTTATTTTATTTTATTTTTATTTTTATTATGAAAAATAAAAATAATTTATCTAATTTTAATTCTATTCCAATAAAAATATTATGCTCACTCCATGGGTTTTTCTTTTTAAATTTCCATTTTAATTAATCAAATTATTTTAATTTTAAATAAAATAAATATTAAACTTAATATAAGAAATATTTAACCTTTGTAATAAGATAAAATTATTTAATTTTTATAATATTATTATTATTATAATTAATATAGTTATATTTGATTAAATAAATCATGGTTAATTCCAAACGACTAATTTATAACCAAAATTTATTAATTTAATAACTAATCTCCAATGGCTAATTCCTAATTAATTACTATCGGCTAATTCCCAACGACTAGTTCCTAACGGCTAACTCTCAACCTTGTTGCATCCTTGTTATTTATTCTGAAAGATTGATAGATTTTTCACCTTTTTCTTGAGGATGAACCACATTAGTTGGTTCGAAACATCGACCACAAATCCTAATAATGTGATTAATCCGAAAGACGTTATCTTTAGCAATATAAATCATAAAAGTCTAAGATCTAACAAAACTTAGATATGTCATGATATCAAAATATCAAAATAATATCTAAGCCTAATATAACCTATCAACCAGCCTAGATCCATCTAACTCTGGATCTATCATGCGCCGAGAGGGATCAAATCTCTCGAGGTGCAAACCTATTTTTTGAGTGCAAAACTTGAGGAAAGGTTTGCACCTAGAGAGATTTGATCCCTCTCGGCGCATGATAGATCCAGAGTTAGATGGATCTAGGCTGGTTCCATTCGGAGGCTTCAACATCACATTTTTCAGATTATTAAAATTTTTGTATATTTTTGAGATGTAAGATGGATCTAGGCTAGTTTCAGTCGTGTGCTGCCAAGGAAAATCTATCAATGATATGATTAATTTTATCAGTAATATGTAAATATATCAAATATTAATATAATCATTTTAAATATGCTAAATATTTCTGAGATTAAATTGGTCATTTTAATTTTAAATTTTCTTAGTTACCTCAGTTCATTGAGATGATAATTATTGTTAATAACTATAATGATGAAAAATGATGAATTTTTTTTTAAATGCAAAGTTACAATAATAGTGTTGAAAGGTAGAAAATGTGAATAATAAGAACGTACTAATGTTACAATCAATCTCAAACTATTTTCTTCTACTATTCTTATTTCCTCCCTTGTTAGTTTTGTTATCTTTTCATATCGATTATATGAAAAAGAAAATTTAAATCGTAAACCATTTAAATCTTTAGCTTGATCTGTTGTAGTAAACATGATACCTTGTCTCTCTTGCTCTCCAATATTAATAGCTTAAATTACTATAACACAAAAATCAATCTACATTGTTAATAAATTTTTGTGCTTACACTAAAATCAATGCATATTGTTAATCCAATCACTTTAATATTAATGTCCCGTCATATATCCAATTACATCAAATCATAAATCAACATATACATTGAAATCAATGCATTTAATGCAAGCAATCAAATAAGATTAGAAAATAACTTCTACATTGAAATCAATGCACCTAATGCAATCAATCAAATAAGATTAGAAACCAACATCTACATTGAAATCAATGCATTTACTCAAAGCAATCAGATAGGATTAGAAATCACCATCTACACTGAAATCAATGCATTTAGCGCAAACAATCAAATAGTATTAGGAATAATCTACATTGAAATCAATGCATCTAGTGCATGCAGTCAAATATAATTATAAATCAACATCTAAATTGAAATCAACACATCCAGTGCAAGCAATCAAATAGTATTAGGAATCATCACCTACACTAAAATCAATGCATCTAGTGCAAGTAATCATATATCATTAGAAATAAATATCTACACTAAAATCAATGCAACTAGTGCAAATAATCAAATAGGATTATAAATCACCATCTCCACTTAAATCAATCCATCTAGTGCAAGAAATATTCTTCCCTCTCTCCACCCCCCATCCATCTCTTTTTTTTGTCTCTATCTCACCCCGCTAAACACACACGCTCTCGCACTCCATATATATCATTCTCTTGGTCGATCACCCTATCTCCCCATCTATCTCTTCTTCCCTCTCTTCTCCTTCTCTCCCTCTCTCCCGCTAATATCTCTCTTTCCCCCTTTTGTCCTCTCTCTCTCTCTCTCCATCTTCCTTGTCACTCACTCTCTCTCTCTCTCTCTAGGAACCAACATCTACATTGAAATCAATGCATTTACTTAAAGAAATCAAATAGGATTAGAAATCGCTATCTACACTGAAATCAATGCATTTAGTGCAAACAATCAAATAATATTAGAAATCATCTACATTGAAATTAAGTCATCTAGTGCAAGTAATCAAATATAATTATAAATTGACATCTAAATTGAAATCAACACATTCAGTGCAAGCAATCAAATTGTATTAGAAATCACCACCTACACTGAAATCAATGCATCTAGTGCAAGTAATCAAATATCATTAGAAATAAATATCTACACTAAAATCGATGCATCTAATGCAAATAATCAAATAGGATTAGAAATCACCATCTTCACTTATATCAATCCATCTAGTGTGAGAAATATTCCTCCCTCTCTCCACCCTCCATCCATATCTATATCCCCCTCCATCAATTCTTTTTTGTCTTTCTATCTCACCCCCCTAAACACACATGCTCTCGTACTCCATATATATCAATCTCTTTTTCAATCACCCCCTCTCCCCATCTCTCTCTTATTCCCTCTCTTCACCTTCCATCTATATCTCTATCTTCTCCTTCTCCTCCTACATGTCTCTCTTATATTTTATATATATATATATATATATATATATATATATATCTTCCTTATCACTCTCTCTCTCTCTAGGAAACCAACATCTCTTTTGAAATCAATGCATTTAGTGCAAACAATCAAATAGGATTAGAAATCATCTACATTGAAACCAATTCATCTAGTGCAAGTAATCAAATATAATTATAAATCGACATCTAAATTGAAATCAACAAATTCAGTGCAAGAAATCAAATTGTAGTAGAAATCACCACCTACACTGAAATCAATGCATCTAGTGCAAGTAATCAAATATCATTAGAAATAAATATCTACACTAAAATTGATGCATATAGTGCAAATAATCAAATAGGATTATAAATCACCATCTCCACTTATATCAATCCATCTAGTGTGAGAAATATTCTTCCCTCTCTCCACCCTCCATCCATATCTATATCCCCCTTCATCTCTTCTTTTCTGTCTCTCTATCTCACCCCCCTAAACTCACACACTCTCGCAATCCATATATATCAATCTCTTTGTCAATCCCCTCCTCTCCCCATCTCTCTCTTCTTCTCTCTCTTCACCTTCCATCTATATCTCTATCTTCCCCCTCTCTCCCTCTCTCTCCATCTTCCTTATCACTCACTCACTCTCTCTCTCTCCACATTTCTCTCTCTATTTCTTTCTTCTTACCTCTCTCCTCCTCCCCCCCCCGTCCATCTCTCTTTCCCTCCCTCTCTCCTTCTCACTTCTTCTCTCCCCCTTCTTTCCATACATCTTACTTTGTCTCTTTATCTCACCCCTAAACATACACACTCTCTCTCCATCTCTCCCTTATCACTCTCTCTCTCTATTTATTCTTAGTTATGTAAACTAATGAACATAAATATTCGTAAATATAAAGCAGATTATGGAGTAAATATGAAAAAAGGTTTTATTTACTTACCATACCTCTAGTTTATTTATATTTTTATTTATTTACCATACCCCTTTTCTTTACTATGGTATTTGGCCCATAGGCTTGTTATATAATTAGATTTTTATTTATAATCCTATTTGATAGATTGTTATTTATTTACCTTACCTCTTTATGCCTCTTTTATATTTATTTATTTACCATGTACCTCTTTATATCTATTTTATATTTATTTATTTATTTATCATACTTGTTTATACCTCTTTTATATTTATTTATTTACCCATGGTATTTGGCCCATGGTATCAATATTAATTTGTCCCATGGTATTCATCCCATAGGCTTCATCTAAATTAAACCTCTTTTTAAAGTTTTTTTAAATATAAAAATGTTTATGGAATAAATATAAAAAGAATTTTTATTTATTTACCATACATCTAGTTTATATATTTTTCTATTTATTTACCATAGCTCTGGAGTAAGTATAAATTCATTTTACACATATTTAATTAAAAGAAATATTAAAAGATTTTGGATTTTGATTGTTTGTGTTGAATTAACTCTTTTCCTTTGATTTAGGAAATGGTATTGACTTTAGTAAAGAGTAAAGATGTTTAAAATTTTACTTAATTTGGAAATTCAATGTGGTAATTTTTTTTGTTAAAGGTAAATTTACGATCCATTCAAATTCACATATATAATTTACTATCCATTCAAATTATATAAATAATACATAATTGTATTAGAAATTTATATATGTTCTAGCACAATGCGATTTTTATTTTTAATTTTTTTTTTAATTTAAAACGTAAGCCGACATTTTTTATGAGGACGTGACACACCTGACATCGGGGTCATATTGGGTTGTAGATGCACCTCTCGGCACAAACATATATGTAGTGGATAGCATATATGTAGAAAAATATTCCTAGATACCACCATATAAGTCCAATTATAGTCCTCAAAAGCCAAAGGGTGCACAACAACATATGAAAATACATATTGATTATGCATGACTCAAAATTAGTTGGACTAATATATGCTCCAAAAAACATCCAACGGGAATCAGAAGTTATGAAATAACAAGATATAAATATTGTTCCAATGGGGAGTTGAACATCGCTAAATGTGAACAACGTGAAGTCTTGAGAGTAATACTTGCCCAATGTTGTCATCCAAAATAGTATATAGGGAAAATATAATATGATAATGGCAAAAAAATGGTAATAAAATACCCCAAATATCAGTAACCAGTAATAATAAAATGATGGATATGATACCAAACAACTGGCAGATGTTGTCGTCTATGTGTGAGTAGTGTATCTCGCCAAAAGGAAAAGAGAGACCCTCCTTGGAAATAATCACTTTTGAAATTATATAATCAACACCCGAATGTGCTACAACCATTTAAGTAATAGAGGAGGAGAGAATCAAGTATGTTTTTTTCCAGTCAACAATCAACTATGAGTCACTCAAGACATCTAAAATCTCAATATAGAACCAACGGCCACAAAATAATACACCCCAGAGTGCTAATACCTTAGCTCTAGTGTTTGTGCCATTTCTATCGGGCCATTTGAAGTGATAATGTGAACTATGATGAAGTGAAATAGTCGCATCATAGCCACATAAATAATTTTTACTAGCTCCATCAAATTAATATAGCTTTATGTTTAAAAGAAATGAGATGAAAAATATCATATGAATTCGAAAGTGTCTAATTCATATGCCATTAAATAGAGGATTATTTCACGAATTGAATATGATCAACTCCGCCACTTACAGAAAACTTATTCCCTAAATCCGCTACGGTACAAAATGGGGTTGCAGAGAAATTTGTAGAAGTAGTGTTGAAACTGTGATTTTTAGGACCTCGGTAGCTTGATAGTGTGCTTCAAACACTCAATTGAGTGCTTAAATTAAAAATTCAAATTGCTTGATTGAGCATTAAATAAATCTTCAATCGAGTTGTATACGTAGTTAACCAGTGACTCGATCGAGCCTCTGCGGTCAACAAATAAATTTGTCTCTAAATTCAAATATAGAAAGAAAAAAAAAACAACAAGCATTCATTCATATATAAATATTAGAGCATGAAAATTACACAAGGATTCACAACAAACATGAGAAATTGGAGATTTGGATCTAGTAAAGGAAAGAAATTTCCATCCATAGAGGAAATACGAGAAAAAGCTAGAGAAAGGATGAGAAAAATATGTTAGAAATTGAGAGAATGAGAATATCATGCAATTCAAGAAATTCATGCAAATACAGGTAATTCAGATTGTCTCACTTCTCATATTACTAACTCCATATTATATGCATTAGGAAATATGATTGAAAACCAGAAACAAATGGAGAATGAAAAAATAAAACTAAGATAAAATTAGCATTGAAAGTAATACCGTGATGTAAAAAGAACTAAATAAAACCACTTGAAACCATGCAAATTATTGAAAACCACTTGAAACCATGCAAATTATTCAAAATTACTTGAAACCATGGTTTATTGGAATTTTCTGAAACCACTTGAATTCATGCAAATTATGAAGCACCTTTGAATTGTAATGGTTTAGGATAACCCACAAAAACTAAGGATGTGATTTAACCAAAGAAAACTATTGGAACATAATTTCCATATATTATTTACATGAATTACAATTCATGGCAATTTATTTACAAGAGGGATTAGAAAAAATTGATGTCACATAGGTGCTCCAAAACCTATAAACATTAGTTTGATTAATGTTTGATATATTTGTCCCCCGATCGGGGTGTGAGGCTAGCTCAATCCCTCATGCAGAATGATTAAGGTAGTTGAGGCAAGGTCATCTCACAGACAGACCAGCCTGGCCGAGGGCAAGTGGAAAGGTATCACTAACGAGGGAAGCCATGTGCGAGAGGGGAGGTGCTCTTTCCGAGGACAGAGTCATGCCTAGGAAAGGGATAAACTAGGTGGGATAAACCCCAGGGATTACATTCGCTTAGTCTAGCTCCTTGCATACATCTTGAGGAGGGTGGTGAAGAAGTGGGCATATGTGGCTGGAAGGAGAGTAATCGTCTTCTGCAACCTGCGACAGTGCTTCCAGGTTCTAGAGTATGTGAATCTCTTTATTTATCCAATTCCCCTGCAAATGGGTCATTTTAAGGGTTGGGTGATGATTTATGTTAATAGGGTTCCTGGAGTGCATAGGAGTGTCTGGTTGCATGGTAGAGAGTCCAGGCGGGTTAGAGGGGAAATTTTGGGCCAATGTTACTTGATTTCTCCCTTATTTAGGGTCATGTTGTGTAAGATGGGGATGGGGATTTAGGTAAGCGTTTAGGGGGCTGGGTCAACCTTGACAAGCCCAGGTTGACTAAAAGTAATTCGGGGAGGAGAATCGATTTTCAGAATTTGATAGGTTATAGTGATTCCAAGGGGCATTTGGGTCTTTTATATGCATGGCACTGATAGGGGAGGAGGTTATGCCTCTGAAGGTGGTTGTCTGATCAATCATGGGTCTTGTGTTGAGGAGGAGAGACTCGAGTATCAGTCGAGAGTTTATCCGTGTAAATGGGTCAGTCAAGATAATCTTGGAATTTTTTTGCCTAATAGGGGGTGTCAGGGAGTTGGGTTGCATTGGGAATTTATGAGGGGAGTTGGGTATGTCTTCTAAATAGTATGTGCACTAAATTGCAATGTTATGTTCTATGAATTATTGTTATGTCTATGTGACAGCCTCTGAAAGGCTTATCACGACCTCCAGTGGAAAGCTACAGGCATTCAGAAGAGAGAAGGTCCCAATTACAGTCAGAAAATATCCAATGGCCTCAGAAAAAATAGTGAAGGAGGAAGCAGGAGGGGGAAACCATCTGTAGACATGGAAACGAGGCCAAAAAAAGGAGAAGGCCGAGAGATCCTCACAAGCTCCACGGCAGATAGGGCGTAAGCCTCAGGCCAACCATATTATTGATGTAGCCCTCACTTACATTCAAGAAATACCGACGTCATTGAGGAAGATTATAGCGAAACGGGAAGAAACGCTTACCAGTCAAGATGAGGAGGAGAGAATAAATCTTGAAGAATAAATGATAGTGCCTGATCTAGACAATAATAGAGGCATAATTTCCCAATATCATAAAACTCTGAATTTAAACTAGTGAATGAATCACCTGGTTGCAAAGGCCATTATGTACACCACTGAGTTCATACAAGTTGATCTAGCAATGTAAGAAATTTAAAAGGATTTTTAGCTATTGTAATTCCAAGTCCAGCGACAGAGCATCCAATTGAATAGAATTGAGAAATTTTTGAAGAATCTGTAGCAAACGAAGATTCCCGAGTCCAATGCTAAAGAACTGGCGTCGATTGGCTCCTCTAAGAGCTTATATGAATGCAATCATGTTGTCTATTTTGTTTATGTATATCTATGTTTATTTTTGTGTTGATAAACTATGTAAGTAGTAGGCTTGTGTCCATTTTGTAAAACTTTGTCAAAGTCACCAACATTGCGACTATAAAAGCTGAGTATGCTAGACTGAAAGGTTTTTTTTTTGGACGGATTGCAATGCCTTCTGATGGCCAACATATCTAGTTTCCTAGTAGGGAAGATTGAGGCATTGGAAGATAATATATCATGTAATATTCCCTTTTGAAAATGAATAGAAAAAACAGGTACTACTCAGCTTACAAAAAAAAATGTTTGATATATTTGTAGGAGTCAAAAGAGAGAAAATGTGTCAAGATCTAGAAGGAACAATAATATCCCTACTTCCAATATGCATGAACTAAGAAGACATTATTTGTTAAACATATATAATGACATTAAATTTTCGTAACATTCATCATCATATATAACATTTAATGGCTCCTTGAATCCTAAATGATGATCCCTACCTTTGAAAACCTCACAAGTTTCTTCTTTCAATTCTCACATGAAGGTTATGAGAATTTTTTAAAGAGAACAAATTTTTTAAAGACATAAAAAGTGTAGTGTAGATTCATGCTTGTAGAAAAAGGAGTTTATTATTCCATATAACTATAATGCTCCATGAAAGGCTCATGTGATTAATCAATATTAAACTTATAAATAACATATGCAAAAGAAATAATTTGGCATGCATGTATTGATGATGTACTAGAAATGCTTACAACGTTAATATTCTTAGATTATGGATATATAATGTTGATTAATTTCATCTAGTTGTTTCTCAACATGTAATCGTGAAATATACTGCAAAATTATAAAATGTGAGACGTCACGTTTCTTACCAGTGAAAACCTCTTTGGTAGTTTTGGAGTCCAAGGCAGAATGAGGGCATCAGTTTTGAATGTATACAGCAGTATTCATAGCTTCTCCCCACAGAAACTTTGGTAGACCCTGGTCACATAGCATGGCACGAGTAGCTTCCACAATGGTCCTGTTCTTTCGTTCAGCAACGCCATTCTGCTCAGGAGTATAGGCAGTAGTAGTCTCCCTCTTAATGTCAGCTTCTCTGCAAAAGTCCTTGAACTCATTTGACTCATATTCAGTGCCATTGTCGGTCCTCAAAATCTTGATCTTCTTCCCTGTCATATTTTCTACCAAGGCTTTGAAGGTACGGAACCACATGAAAGCCTCATCCTTCTTCTTCAAGAAGTATATCCAGATCTTGCGGGAGAAGTCATCAGTGAATGTCATATAGTAAGAACATCCCCCAGGGATGTCACGGGTAGCATACCAGATAGATCAAAATGGACTAGTTGCAAAATATCAGATGTCTTTGTGACACTTGAGGGGAAAGGTCCCCTTGTATGTTTTCCTTCGGCACAACCCTTACATACACCTTCATGATTATTTCCAAAATCGGGCATCCCTGTCACCACCTTCCTTGCTTCAGGAAGGGCCTTGTAATGAAGGTGTCCAAACCTTCGGTGCCATAGTTCAGTTTGTCGGATAGTATAACATGTCATAGCTCCTAGTGGACTTCCTTCAACTTGGTAGAGTGTTCCAACTCTAAAACCAATCATGATAGCTTCCTTGAGATTCTTCTTCCACATGCACACCTTTCCATCATATGTGTAACTTCAGATAAATGTGCATTCATTAATAGCAATAGATATATAAGTAAATTGATGCATTAACACATAAATATAACATCACACAAGTATATCACAATTCATAAAAAATCTTCTCTTTATTGATATGTCTTAGTCAGTACAGTAGTCTTTTCCTGCACACACAGCAGTAGGGTCGTTGCACACAGCTCAAGACTAGGTCTTCGCGCACACAGCCAGCAGGAGCCTATCCAACCCAGACTAACACAATTTTCCCAAGATCACATCACATAAGATGGTTCATTCACAACATAAGATCTAATATGATTTCTAACTCTACCTGACTCATACACATTTATAGGACTAATATGCGCAAATACCATGGTCTCAAACCATCGGTTGAGCCCCATGTTTTCCCTTTAACTCGCTATAATGATGAAGGAACTTTTACCCGCCCCAAAGTTCCTTGAATTTTATGTGTGCAACGCATTTTAACAAAACTTAACCAAAATTTTACCCAAACTTGACCCTAGGGGACCCTAACCCAACAGGATCCATATTGATAAGCATAATTATAAACATCATCATGTCCAACATTGCCAAAATTTCCTATTCTTTGACAAGTAAACTCTATCTCTCCACTAGATCAGCGCACAATGATTGGAGTCATTCAATAGGACACCACGAAACCACCTCTCTAAGGAATATACTCCACTTAGGTTCACCAAAGTATGTCCCCCATAGGACCACTTTCTAATCCGTTGTCACAATACTTGACATAAGGAAATGTTTGTCCTCCAAACCATTCTTATACCAGATCAATGTACTTGACTTACATATGTTAGTCTTGGTCATAGTACATGTCTAAAAAATTTTGGTCCATGATGCTTATCAAATCTACCATTCTCCTTATATATTTTCTTGTAATTGACTTATGATTATTAGTCCTAGCTATAGTACATGACACATGGAGAACAAGGTGTCCAGCCTCACTACCTTTCAATCTGGGAGGAGTAATCCATAAGCCTAAGATTGTCTCAGAAGTACTCATACTTCCCTTACGTCAGCTACCTATTCATGCATGGATATATGTTGTAGCTTATCGGCTCCTATTTGCACCATACTCTCAAATCATAAAGTGATTCGATCTTCCATGAAAAACCAAGTTCTATGGAAATATTTATAGAATATCACAATCAAATCCAACATGTCAAATAGTCCATCAAACATTTTATGGAGCCAATATACTTCATAAATAATTGTACAAACTGAAATATCATCTACCTCTGCATAATCCTACTTCATGCTCTTACAAGAAACCATATCAGATCCCAACCATTAGTAATACCTCTATTCATCATCAATACTTCCAACCTAATTGATGTATCCTCAAGTCCCAAGTTGTAAGATCCTTCAATATCAAATTTTGCTTCTAGCTCCCTCTGAAGTCAATATTTCTTCCTTTCACTCATGAAACATGCTTTCCCAAAGTATGAGGTCTTCTTTAATCGTGAGGCTTCTTCAAAATCTGGGTAAAATCTTCTAACAGATGAAATTTTCTTAACATGATCCTCTCACTTTTACTAGGATGAGATTATTTCTTTCATGTTTCCATCTAATTCATGCTTAACCTCTCAATAAATGCATATTTCAAACTAGTTGTTCTTCTTGTATTCAAGAGCGACCTCTTGCTCCACTACTTTCTTTCAATTCTTTCATCTACTATCAAACCCTAGGTAGCTCTTATCATTAACGTGAAACCTTCAAGGTACATAGCAAATAGACTATCCAGTTACAACAATAGTAATCAAAGAGAATATATAGAATACTTATCTTTTGAAAAAATCCAGCTCCCTCTTCTTCTTGGACTTCTTGTAACTTCATTATCCTCAGCATCAACATGATGTCATATCCTTCTTGCAAAATATAGGGTTTCTTCTTTCAATGAAAATTATTAGCCCTAAGGTTTTATTCTTAAAATTTTCTTATTCGTACGTAGGGTTTACAAACCCTATATGCATCATTATCCAAATTTTCCAAAACATTCCAACTTTTATATTTTTAAGGTTTTACAAGCATTAGCTATAAACCTTATAATTATCATTTGTGTGCCTTTCGTACTGGAGATGGAGTTATTTTATTGTTTAACTTTTATTATACCATAAAAACTAATTCTTTGTGTGAAAAGAATGATGCAATCACTTATCATATTTGTTGTGATTTTATTCTTAAGAGAGAGAGGACAAGACCTCTCAAATAATAGACTCATTTTGATGAATTTAGAGATATTTGAAATACGTTTATGCTCTAGATTTCTGCTAGCCTAGCTTCAGAGATATAGAAACAAAAGATTACACATACCTTTTAAATTGAAAAATGTGAGGAGTAATATGTAAACACTACTTGTCTTCTTTTTCTACCTTCGAGTATGGTGCCAAATCACAATGTTTTTAAGCTTCTTCAAAGAGATATAGATGAGCTCCATGCAATATCTGGGATAGAAACTTCCTTAGACTAATTAGAGATTGGGACAAAACTTGGTCTAAGTCTACAGGGTGACCATGTCAAAATTTCCTTACAGAAGATTCATACCATGCCACATAGATGGATCAAGCCTAAGCCTTGGTTCAAATATTTTTGGATTTAATTAAAATCATTGAACTCATAATTATATTTTACACAAAGATCTTGCTTTAAAGTAGGAAGGATGGTCAATTCTGTATGTAAATTAATCTTTGAACCTTTCTTCAAATTTCAGATAGTAATTGCATACCTTGAACCTATGCTCGTAACCCTTAGATATTTCCTCAACCTTAGAGACCACAAACTTCTCATTTAGTTTCATTGTGATGACTAGTAAACTTCAGATTCTTTTCAATAGAAATGAGTCAATATTTTTGGTCTTGAATTTTGTCATTATTCCACAATAATGTATTGACTTGGATTTGTTTCAAAGTTGTCACTGTTGTAAACCAATCAAATTAGACTTATGATATGGCTTCAAATTGAAGTTATACTTCGAACTAGATAGGGATCATGCTCAGAACTTTGGGCTAGAATTCACACTGTGATAATGTCTTGAACCAACTCGATTCTTCTACTTATCTAGAATATAATACCTTCAATCTGGTATTATAGAGATATCATAACTTTAATTTGGATGCCATTTACCACAGAGAGAATTCAAATACCTTATGTAACGGTTCTTGAACGTGAATCCCAACACGGAGATGGATTTTGAAGATTTAGCTAATCCTTCAAATTCCAAGTCAACCCGCCATGAAAATATTTGGTACATGCCACAAGTTTTTCCAAGACATGGTTATTTATTTTCCTTAATGTTGCCTTAGAAGTTTTGGATATATGTCATAGAAAGCTCGGATATATGCCTTGCCTCATAATGTCTTGGATATATGCCTTAGAAAGCTCAGATATATTCCTCCAAATGTCTCGGATATATATGCCTCAAAAAGGATGCAATAAGATTTGTCCTTGATGGAGAAGAATTGACTCTATTTGACTTTTGGAGGGCTCACTTGGCATATGGGGTTTGACTAAAAAGATATAGGAAAAAAAAATAATATATATATCTATATATATATATATATATATTTTAAAAATATCCAAATGAGACATGATAAAAACATTTTCTTTTTTCCTGGAATAAATTCTTTTTGACTTCTTTACAAAAACATAATTATGAAGACCAAACCTAGTTACAATTTCAACAAGATTTACTAGAAATGATAGGTTTATCTTTAGAATTTTATAGTTCAAATCTTATTGCTATATAATTCTCTAGTTCAATGCCATGCCATGTGAGTGCTTTATCATTTTCCAAATGCATGTTATAAAACTAGGTTATTAAAATATCAATTACTAACCATTTTCTAGGTTAACAAAGCTAAAATTATTCATTAAATCCCTTTATGGAATTTTTTACCATAAGGACTTTTCAACGGTGCCCTCAAGAACATAAAACTACTTTAATTGCGTTTTATATTAATTAATTTTAGTTTCAATTTATATATTTTAATATTTCCTTGACAATATAGATGAAAATGTTGATTCATTGTCTCTTAGTAATTCATTCTTTGTTTGTTAGAAGTCTAATATTGAATTTTTTCATTTGGTTCAAGTGGCATCTGAATACATTTGAACTTGAATTGGATAAATTCATACATGAGTGATACCTAAAGATCAACTTATTCTCTTGCATTTTACTTCTGGTTCTTTTAACATGTAACTAATGGCAATGTTACACCTCAAATTCTCATTATTTTGTTTGGATACAAAACCCTTGTTTGTCCCTAAGACAGAGATTACTTAAATTAACCAACTCAATACATAGTGTTTTTGTTGTGTTTTCCTTATCTAAGCCAAGTAGCTAGCCTTCACTACAACTAAGTCATAACACTTAGTCAACTTCCTTCTGCCTAAAGATGAATTTATAGCCTAAATTGATTACTAGTAAATGGTAACTAACAATTTTTAAGTCTTTCCACTAAATTCAATATAAAACCATCTACTAAGAACACCATCTACTGAGAACAAATATTAATGAAATAATGATTATATATGAAAAATTAATAATATTTCTATGAAAGCCTTGCCAACCACTCCAAAGCCATCTATGTATCGCAATTACCGCTATAATCAACTTGATGTTGTTCTCATTGAGAATCACTTTCTTTTGCCTTCGATAGGGCTAGCCTCGTAACGTGCCCTCAACACTACAACCCCTAAAAACCCCTTTCTTTCTTTCTTTCTGCTTGCATGGCCAATAAACCCCTAAGACGGTTGATAACAAAAATAAGATCAGCTAGTCGTTGATTAGCTCTTCACAAGAGACTTAAACATAGTAAAACTTGTCTCCGTAGAACGTAAAATTTTGGTAACTCCACTTCCGTATATGTGTTTGGTCTAAACCAACCACATTTTTTTTCGGTGTTAAAAATATGAGAGAAATAAATTAAGTAAAAACAAATTATAAACACAACTTATACATAAACTATGTTCTAGGCTCAATTCTAATTTGGGAAAAATCAGTTAACATAATTCTATTTGTTTTTTTTGGGTCAAAATTGGCAAAGAGGGTGAAGTGAGCTTTTACTGTGCACGTCCATTGGCCAATTACAATGAAGTTTTCTTAAGCCTTTTAAAGGGTTCATTACATATATTGTGCATAGCACAAAACTATGGGCAAACCAAAACCACCAATATACACCAAGTAATTTTGACCTTCACTCAGTTATCCTCTTAAAACTTTACATGGGGTTTTCCTTGACCAAATCCATCCAAACCGGTCCATTGAGTCAGCAAGACTCATCTCTAGACCCTACCCTCCTTAAAGTTTATGTCCAAAATATCTATTAATTTAACATGCCCATATCTTCTAATTCTAACTCCAAATTTTACATGTTAGATTTTAGAGCTTTATAATCCATTTTGTAAATAATGTTGTCTTTCCTATTAATCACATTATTAATGCAAATTTTACAATTAATTTCCATAAAATATTCCTACCTTACTATATTTTACAACTATATATCCATTTACAAAATATAATAATAAAATTTCAACTCCATTTTAATATACATATATATCCATCCTTAAAGCATAAGGCCACACATCCAGGCCACGGTCAAATGCTTATTAGCCTATTTCCAAGGGATTCTCTACTTGTAGCTAGTGCTTACTTTCTCATCGTTCTCATTTCTTCCCAACCAAGTTTTGTTGCCAAGCTGGGATTTTATCGAATTTCTTTTTTTTTCCAGTAATACTACTCTAAATTTCTCGAGCTTCAAGAATGGCGTTGCACTTTTTCGAGTAGTACTCCTCTAAACTTCTCGGGCTTCCAGGCTTCCAGAATGGTGTTATAGCCCGAATGGTGTGGAAGCCAGTGCAACCCTTTAAAAGCGCTTTAAAATACTAGACTTATGAAACTGAAACCCTAAAATTAAACTGATTCGGAGCTTAACTGACATATGACCGTCTCAGGTTGAGGAGTGAAAACCCAAGGAATAATAGCATGATGATGGAATTCGTCTTGATGATTTATGATTCAGTGACAAAAATCAAGTTTGGAGTAAAAAAAAGTGATCAATATACATTTTTTTTTAAGAATTTCAATTTGTTTGGCAAACACTCTGAAAATTTGATCACATTAACTGCATTTTTTACTCCAAACCTTATTTTTGTCACTGAATCATGAATTCTCAAGACGAATTCCATCGTGTGAAACTGTTATTATTCCTAGGGTTTTTCACTCCTCAACCTGAGACGACAAGTCATATGTCAGTTAAGCTCAGAATCGGTTTAATTTTAGGGTTTCAGTTTCATAAGGCTAGTATTTTTGAGCGCTTTCATGAAGATGTGCACTGGCTTGCACACCATTCTGTAACGTTGCAATCAAACCATTGGCGTGTCAGCTTCCAATCAAACCCTCGTTCGATCTCTTTGGCGATAGCATTTTCCATGTCTGTATGGTACATAGATCTCGTGGCATCTTGCTGTTAGCGCCTTGTGAAAGCATGGCACTCCATGGACTTATGGTGCCCACAAACAGGAGCTTCATGTTTAACCACCTACGCCTCCGCCAACCCCTTCTCACACCTTCTTGCCACGGAGTTTACACTATGGACGAACCCCATAGCAGATAAAAATGCTGCCATGGCTCTCGTCTTTTAATCTCTCTCCTGCGAGTTTATATCTACGTCAACGCTTTAATCCCTTCTGCTCCCAGGATCTCCTCCATGCGCTCTCGTGGCACAAAAGTTGCAAGCCCCTCGATCTCATCATCGTCGGTCCAGCATACAACTGTATTGTTCTTCACATTTTTCACCAGGCAACATAGGCATCCCAATGAATCCAACACTTAACTCTAATACATACATTAGATTCAAGAGGCCAAGTCATAAATAAACATTCAACTCTCGTATCAGTGTAGAAGGGCATGTCATCTAGGTTGCATGAGGAGGAGGCCCAAGTGATGACCATGAAGTGAATGAACATGGAATTGGAAAATCAAATAAGAGGTCTATGTGCATAGGTTCACAGAGATAACGAACCCTAAAGTTGGATATGGAGGAGAGTTGTTAAAATTATTAGAAACAAAATTAAAATTTACTGGGAGAAACATTAAAACCAGCAACAAATCACACAGGAAAGCAATACTGTGTTTTGTGATTTTTTTGCTTTTCTTTCAATGTTTTTCTAGTAAATTTGATTTTCTCTCCAATAATTTTAACATGTACACACTCTCTTCTGATTTGCTTTTCCAATTCAATGTTCACACTTTCTGCTTATTATTTGGGCCTTTTCCTAATGTAACCTAGATGGCATGCCCTTCTACACCACACAGTAATGTGAATCACACCATGAATCTAATCTAGACTTTATATGCTCTGTTTTTCCATTGCTTAGGAATCTATTCTCCTTCAGTTCTTTCATTTAATTTCCTTTCCTCTTATTGCCATACTCTTGTGCCTCTCTCATAATCACTAGGACAAATAAACCATTATCAACAAAGAGTCCTTCTGAAGCCAATAATTGGCTCTAATACCATGTTAAAATTACATGAGAGAGATCAATAAAGTAACAAACCAGAAACACAAATCATACATACACCATATTCTATCGTGGAAAAAGTCAATCCAAATAAAACCTCTAACAAGTTTCAGTTAGTACTTTTGTCAAAACCCAACCAAGTGAGCTTTCACCATTTACCTCTCTTGGCCCATTACAATGAAGTTTTCTCAATCCTTTTAAAGGCTTCATTACATACATTCCAGGGGCACAAAACCATGGGCAACCAAAACCATGTGCCCAAAACCAAAACCACCATTGTAGACTAAGTAACTTTGACTCTTTCATTGAGCCAAGTTTTAGTTAATACTCCCCAAGGACTTGGCACTTACCACCTCACACATGGTATTAGGCAATCAATTTTTCTTTTTACCACTATTAGTTTATCATTGTAGAAGGCAAGTTATAATGTTTAATTTTTGAAAACAAATATTTATTTTTCAATATATTAAAAAATATAACTTTTGAAAACAAATATTTATTTTCAATTTATTAAAAAAATGTTTTTCAAACATTTTATTGGAGCATAATGTGATGGTCTTATTGTAAATTTTGCACAATATAATGCCACGTGGATAACTTTCTCCATAATTTCTGGATACAGTTGCAATATTTATTCCATTATTTATTTCTTATGCAAATATTTACTTAAATTATGGTGGACTGTAATTGGTGGTAAATATGTTATTTACGTGAGTATGAGTTATTTTTAAATATTTTAATTTTGGCTGAGGTATTTATTTGCATAGGGACAAGGGTTACAATAAGGCTTTGAAGTTATGGTCCAATCAAATATTTGAAAGATAAAATTTTTAATAAGATTCAATTTTAATTTTTTTCAAAGTTAAACATTAATAGTGATTACAAACCGCCAAAAATTATGCAAGTTCTTTCTCCTTAGTAGGAAATTAATTTTTCCACTTCACATACCAATTTTCAATTTCTCTAAAAGCATAATTTGTAACTTATGTGGCAATGATGATTAACGTGCCATGCAACACTTGCTTTAGATGTTTTAGTTGTAAGTTTTATAGATCTAGATGAAATATTTATATATTTATTGTTTTTTAATTTAATTTAGCTATATTTAAAATAAGCCTTTATATCATTATTGTTTGTTGCTTTAATTTAGCTATATTTAAACTAAGCAGTAGGGACTAGCTACTATGTAGCAGTTGTTTAAGTTAAGTATTACTAACATGGAATTGCTAGAATTAATTCATTCAACTCATTTAGATGGAAAGATTTGTCTTGCTAATAGTTTTCAAGCTATAATTAAGAATGTCTTCTTGTGCTTCACAGACCAATAATCCTTCATGTATTTTCTTCATTGATTCTTTTATCAACCAAGGTTATAAAAGCTTATGAACCACAATCCTAATGTGAATCCTTCATTTAGGAATATATGAAATAACAATGATGATATTATTAGTCTCACAAATGTGGAATTCCTTTTTTATTTTCGTTAGGCAAGTCATTGAATACAATAATCAATTCAAGTATTTAGCCTCCAAACTACATGATATAATCAATAAATCAATATCCATTTCTCATAGCCATGGGGGATGGAGTTCAACCTTAATGAGATGACTTGTAGAGCAACAAGTTAGAAAGGGAGTGTTCAAAAACCATTGTTTGAGTTAAATTGAAGTTCAAGGTCTAATAGGGTTGGAGCTTATATATATTTTTCACACACTAATAAAGCAAATGGTTTGTTCACTAATTGGTTCTTAGAACAATTTTGAGCTAAAATTGTGTAATATGAACCCAATGATTGTGGGCCCCATGGATAGCCTCTAGTGTTTTTGTTAATGGGATGGACGAAAATGTAGCATTTTTTTCAACTAGAAAAAAACAACAATTTTGTATTAGAAAAGTTGTTTACATAATACATGTGTTTATCCATACTCATCAGAGATATCGATATCTTGTTCAAGTGGGATTCCAAACAATGGGGAGACGGGTCGCTCTATTAACCAAATAATCTAGGAGCATACAATAGACATTAGGTATAATCATTCTCACTCATCATATCTAGTTGAACATGCGGAGAAATCCAAGCACCATATTTACATTGAGGTTTCTAAAGTCATTGCTAGGGTTGATCATTTCCACCATAGGAAGTTTAGATAGGCTAAAGAGATTGAGAAGCATGCAATAAACCTCAATAGGGATGATGATTGGAAATTGAGTAAAAGCTCTCAACCCTCTCTTCTTGATTCCCCTTTTTCCCTCTTTTTATTTTATTTTATTTTATTTTTATTTTTATTATGAAAAATAAAAATAATTTATCTAATTTTAATTCTTTTCCAATAAAAATATTATGCTCACTCCATGGGTTTTTCTTTTTAAATTTGCATTTTAATTCATCAAATTATTTTAATATTAAATAAAATAAATATTAAACTTAATATAATAAATATTTAACCTTTGTAATAAGATAAAATTATTTAATTTTTATAATATTATTATTATTATAATTAATATAGTTATATTTGATTAAATAAACAATGGCTAATTCCAAATCACTAATATATAACCAAAAATTATTAATTTAATAACTAATCTCCAACGGCTAATTCCTAATTAATTACTATCGGCTAATTCCCAACGACTAGTTTCTAACGGCTAACTCTCGACCTTGTTGCATCCTTGTTATTTATTATGAAAGAATGATATATTCTTTCACCTTTTTCTTGAGGATGAACCACATTAGTTGGTTCGAAACATCGACCACAAATCCTAATAATGTGATTAATCCGAAAGACGTTATCTTTAGCAATATAAATCATAAAAGTCTAACATCTAACAAAACTTAGTTATGTCATGATATCGAAATATCAAAATAATATCTAAGCCTAATATAACCTATCAAACATATATGTAGTGGATAGCATATATGTAGAAAAATATTCCTAGATACCACCATATAAGTCCAATTATAGTCCTCAAAAGCCAAAGGGTGCACAACAACATATGAAAATACATATTGATTATGCATGACTCAAAATTAGTTTGACTAATATATGCTCCAAAAAACATCCAACGGAATCAGAAGTTATGAAATAACAAGATATAAATATTGTTCCAATGGGGAGTTGAACATCGCTAAATGTGAACAACGTGAAGTCTTCAGAGTAATAATTGCCCAATGTTGTCATCCAAAATAGTATATAGGGAAAATATAATATGATAATGGAAAAAAAATGGTAATAAAATACCCCAAATATCAGTAACTAGTAATAATAAAATGATGGAGATGATACCAAACAACTGGCAGATGTTGTCGTCTGTGTGTGAGTAGTGTATCTCGCCAAAAGGAAAAGAGAGACCCTCCTTGGAAACAATCACCTTTTGAAATTATATAATCAACACCCGAATGTGCTACAACCATTTAAGTAATAGAGGAGGAGAGAATCAAGTATGTTTTTTTCCAGTCAACAATCGACTGTGAGTCACTCAAGACATCTAATATCTCAATATAGAACCAACGGCCACAAAATAATACACCCCAGAGTGCTAGTACCTTAGCTCTAGTGTTTGTGCCATTTCTATCAGACCATTTGAAGTGATAATGTGAACTATGATGAAGTGAAATAGTTGCATCATAGCCACATAAATAATTTTTAATAGCTCCATCAAATTAATATAGCTTTATGTTTAAAAGAAATGAGATGAAAAATATCATATGAATTCGAAAGTGTCTAATTCATATGCCATTAGATAGAGGATTATTTCACAAATCGAATATGATCAACTCCGCCACTTAAGGAAAATTTATTCCCTAAATCCGCTATGGTACAAAATGGGGTTGCAGAGAAATTTGTAGAAGGGGTGTTGAAAATGTGATTTTTAGGACCTCGGTAGCTTGATAGTGTGCTTCAAACACTCAATCGAGTGCTTAAATTAAAAATTCAAATTGCTTGATCGAGCATTAAATAAAAGTTCAATCGAGTTGTATACGTGGTTAACCAGTGACTCGATCGAGCCTCTGTGGTCAAAAAATAAATTTGTCTCTAAATTCAAATATAGAAAGAAAAAAAAAACAACAAGCATTCATTCATATATAAATATTAGAGCATGAAAATTACACAAGGATTCACAACAAACATGAGAAATTGGAGATTTGGATCTAGTAAAGGAAAGAAATTTCCATCCATAGAGGAAATACGAGAAAAAGCTAGAGAGAGGATGAGAAAAATACGTTAGAAATTGAGAGAACGAGAATATCATGCAATTCAAGAAATTCATGAAAATACAGGTAATTCAAATTGTCTCACTTCTCATATTACTAACTCCATATTATATGCATTAGGAAATATGATTGAAAACCAGAAACAAATGGAGAATGAAAAAATAAAACGAAGATAAAATTAGCATTGAAAGTAATACCGTGATGTAAAAAGAACTAAATAAAACCACTTGAAACCATGAAAATTATTGAAAACCACTTGAAACCATGCAAATTATTCAAAATTACTTGAAACCATGGTTTATTAGAATTTTCTGAAACCACTTGAATTTATGCAAATTATGAAGCACCTTTGAATTGTAATGGTTTAGGATAACCCACAAAAACTAAGTATGTGATTTAACCAAAGAAAACTATTGGAACATAATTTCCATATATTATTTACATGAATTACAATTCATGGCAATTTATTTACAAGAGGGATTAGAAAAAATTGATGTCACATAGGTGCTCCAAAACCTATAAACATTAGTTTGATTAATGTTGGATATATTTGTACCCCGATCGGGGTGTGAGGCTAGCTCAATCCCTCATGCAGAATGATTAAGGTAGTTGAGGCAAGGTCATCTCACAGACAGACCAGCCTGGCCGAGGGCAAGTGGAAAGGTATCACTAACGAGGGAAGCCGTGTGTGAGAGGGGAGGTGCTCCTTCCGAGGACAGAGTCATGCCTAGGAAAGGGATAAACTAGGTGGGATAAACCCCAGGGATTACATTTGCTTAGTCTAGAGCCTTGCATACATCTTGAGGAGGGTGGTGAAGCAGTGGGCGTATGTGGTTGGAAGGAGAGTAGTCGTCTTCTGCAACCTACGACAGTGCTTCCAGGCTCTAGGGTATGTGAATCTCTTTATTTATCCAATTCCCCTGCAAATGGGTCATTTTAAGGGTTGGGTGATGATTTATGTTAATAGGGTTCCTGGGGTGCATAGGAGTGTCTGGTTGCATGGTAGAGAGTCCGGGCGGGTTAGAGGGGAAATTTTGGGCCAATGTTAGTTTATTTCTCCCTTATTTGGGGTCATGTTGTGTAAGATGGGGATGGGGATTCGGGTAAGTGTTTAGGGGGCTGGGTCAACCTTGACAAGCCCAGGTTAACTAAAAGTAATCCGGGGAGGAGAATCGATTTTCAGAATTTGATAGGTTATAGTGATTCCAAGGGGCATTTGGGTCTTTTATATGCATGGCACTGATAGGGGAGGAGGTTATGCCTCTGAAGGTGGTTTTATGATCAATCATGGGTCTTGTGTTGAGGAGGAGAGACTTGAGTATCATTCAAGAGTTTATCCATGTAAATGGGAGAGTCGGGATAATCTTGGAAATTTTTTTCCTAATAGGGGGTGTCAGGGAGTTGGGTTGCATTGGGAATTTATGAGGTGAGTTGGGTATGTCTTCTAAATAGTATGTGCACTAAATTGTCAATGTTATGTTCTATGAATTATTGTTATGTCTGTGTGACAGCCTCTAAAAGGCTTATCACGACCTCCGGTGGAAAGCTACAGGCATTCAGAAGAGAGTAGGTCCCAATTACAGTCAGAAAATATCCAATGGCCTGAGAAAAAATAGTGAAGGAGGAAGCAGGAGGGGGAAACCATCTGTAGACATGGAAACGAGGCCAAAAAAAGGAGAAGGCCAAGAGATCCTCACAAGCTCCTCGGCAGATGGGGCGTAAGCCTTATGCCAACCATATTGTTGATGTAGCCCTCACTTACATTCAGGAAATACCGATGTCGTTGAGGAAGATTATAGCGAAACGGGAAGAAACGCTTACCAGTCAAGATGAGGAGGAGAGAATAAATCTTGAAGAATAAATGATAGTGCCTGATCTAGACAATAATAGAGGCATAATTTCCCAATATCATAAAACTCTGCCTTTAAAATAGTGAATGAATCACCTGGTTGCAAAGGCCATTATGTACACCACTGAGTTCATACAAGTTGATCTAGCAATGCAAGAAATTTAGAAGGATTTTTAGCTATTGTAATTCCAAGTCCAGTGACAGAGCATCCAATTGAACAGAATTGAGAAATTTTTGAAGAATCTGCAGCAAACGGAGATTCCCGAGTCCAATGCTAAAGACCCGGCGCCGATTGGCTCCTCAAAGAGCTTAGATGAATGAAATCATGTTGTCTATTTTGTTTATGTATATATATGTTTATTTTTGTGTTGATAAACTATGTAAGTAGTAGGCTTGTGTCCATTTTGTAAAACTTTGTCAAAGTCACCAACATTGTGACTATAAAAGCTGAGTATGCTAGACTGAAAGGTTTTTTTTTTGGACGGATTACAATGCCTTCTGATGGCCAACATATCTAGTTTCCTAGCAGGGAAGATTGAGGCATTGGAAGATAATATATCATGTAATATTCCCTTTTGAAAATGAATAGAAAAAATAGGTACTAGTGAGCTTACAAAAAAAAATGTTTGATATATTTGTAGGAGTCAAAAGAGAAAAAATGTGTCAAGATCTAGAAGGAACAATAATATCCCTACTTCCAATATGCATGAACTAAGAAGACATTATTTGTTAAACATATATAACGACATTAAATTTTCATAACATTCATCATCATATATAACATTTAATGGCTCCTTGAATCCTAAATGATGATCCCTACCTTTGAAAACCTCACAAGTTTCTGCTTTCAATTCTCACATGAAGGTTATGAGAATTTTTTAAAGAGAACAAATTTTTTAAAGACATAAAAAGTGTAGTGTAGATTCATGCTTGCAGAAAAAGGAGTTTATTATTTCATATAACTATAATGCTCCATGAAAGGCTCATGTGATTAATCAATATTAAATTTATAAATAACATATGTAAAAGAAATAATTTGGCATGCATGTATTGATGATGTGCTAGAAATTCTTACAATGTTAATCTTCTTAGATTATGGATATATAATGTTGATTAATTTCATCTAGTTGTTTCTCAACATGTAATCGTGAAATATATTGCAAAATTCTAAAATGTGAGACGTCAGGTTTCTTACCAGTGAAAACCTCTTTGGTAGTTTTGGAGTTCAAGGCGAAATGAGGTCATTAGTTTTGAATGTATACAGCAGTATTCGTAGCTTCTCCCCACAGAAAATTTGGTAGACCCTGGTCACATAGAATTTCACAGGCAGCTTCCACAATGGTCCTGTTCTTTCGTTCAGCAATGCCATTCTGCTCAGGAGTATAGACAGTAGTAGTCTCCCTCTTAATGCCAGCTTCTCTGCAAAAGTCCTTGAACTCATTTGACTCATATTCAGTGCCATTGTCGGTCCTCAAAATCTTGATCTTCTTCCCTGTCATATTTTCTACCAAGGCTTTGAAGGTACGGAACCACATGAAAGCCTCATCCTTCTTCTTCAAGAAGTATATCCAGGTTTTGTGGGAGAAGTCACCAGTGAATGTCATATAGTAAGAACATCCTCCCAGGGATGTCACGAGTAGCATACCAAATAGATCAGAATGGACTAGTTGCAAAATATCAGATGTCTTTGTGACACTTGAGGGGAAAGTTCCCCTTGTATGCTTTCCTTCGGCACAACCCTTACATACACCTTCATGATTATTTCCAAAATCGGGCATCCCTGTCACCACCTTCCTTGATTCGGGAAGGGCCTTGTAATGAAGGTGTCCAAACCTTCGATGCCATAGTTCAGTTTGTCGGATAGTATCACATGTTATAGCTCCTAGTGGACTTCCTTCAGCTTGGTAGAGTGTTCCAACTCTAAAACCAATCACGATAGCTTCCTTGAGATTCTTCTTCCACAGGCGCACCTTTCCATCAGTGAATGTAAAACCATAGCTCCTTCGGTGCCATAGTTCAGTTTGTCGGATAGTATCACATGTCATAGCTCCTAGTGGACTTCCTTCAACCTGGTAGAGTGTTCCAACTCTAAAACCAATCACGATAGCTTCCTTGAGATTCTTCTTCCACATGCGCACCTTTCCATAGTTCAGTTTGTCGGATAGTATCACATGTCATAGCTCCTAGTGGACTTCCTTCAACCTGGTAGAGTGTTCCAACTCTAAAACCAATCATGATAGCTTCCTTGAGATTCTTCTTCCACATGCGCACCTTTCCATCATATGTGTAACTTCAAATAAATGTGCATTCATTAATAGCAACAGATATATAAGTATATCGATGCATTAACACATAAATATAACATCACACAAGTATATCACAATTCATAAAAACTCTTCTCTTTATTGATATGTCTTAGTCAGTACAGTAGTCTTTTCCTGCACACACAGCAGTAGGGTCGTTGCACACAGCTCAAGACTAGGTCTTCGCGCACACAGCTAGCAAGAGCCTATCCAACCCAGACTAAAACAATTTTCCCAAGATCACATCACATAAGATGGTTCATTCACAACATAAGATCTAATATGATTTCTAACTCTACTTGACTCATACACATTTATAGGACTAATATGCGCAAATACCATGGTCTCAAACCATCGGTTGAGCCCCATGTTTTCCCTTTAACTCGCTACAATGATGAAGGAACTTTTACCCGCCCCAAAGTTCCTTGACTTTTATGTGTGCAACGCATTTTAACAAAACTTAACCAAAATTTTACCCAAACTTGACCATAGGGGACCCTAACCCAACAAGATCCATATTGATAAGCATAATTATAAACATCATCATGTCCAACATTGCCAAAATTTCTTATTCTTCTACAAGTAAACTCTATCTCTCCACTAGATCAGCGCACAATGATTGGAGGCATTCAATAGGACACCACGAAACCACCTCTCTGAGGAATATACTCCACTTAGGTTCACCAAATTATGTCCTCCATAGGACCACTTCCTAATCCATTGTCACAATACTTGACATAAGGAAATTTTTGTCCTCCAAACCATTCTTATACCAGATCAATATACTTGACTTACATATGTTAGTCCTGGTCATAGTACATGTCTAAAAAATTTTGGTCCATGATGCTTATCCAATCTACCATTCTCCTTATATATGTTCTTGTAATTGACTTATGATTATTAGTCCTAGCTATAGTACATGACACATGGAGAACAAGGTGTCCATCCTCACTACCTTTCAATCTGGGAGTAATCCATAAGCCTAAGATTGTCTCAGAAGTACTCATACTTCCCTTACGTCAACTACCTATGCATGCATGGATATATGTTGTAGCTTATCTGCTCCTATTTGCACCATACTCTCGAATCATAAAGTGATTCTATCTTCCATGAAAAACCAAGTTCTCTGGAAATATTTATAGAATATCGCAATCAAATCCAACATGTCAAATAGTCCATAAAACATTTTATGGAGCCAATATACTTCATAAATAATTGTACAAACTGAAATATCATCTACCTCTGCATAATCCTACTTCATGCTCTTACAAGAAACCATATCAAATCCCAACCATCAGTAATACCTCTATTCATCATCAATACTTCCAACCTAATTGATGTATCCTCAAGTCCCAAGTTGTAAGATCCTTCAATATCAAATTTTGCTTCTAGCTCCCTCTGAAGTCAATATTTCTTCCTTTCACTCATGAAACATGCTTTCCCAAAGTATGAGGTCTTCTTTAATCATGAGGCTTCTTCAAAATATGGGTAAAATCTTCTAACAGATGAAATTTTCTTAACATGATCCTCTCACTTTTACTAGGATGAGATTATTTCTTTCATGTTTCCATCTAATGCATGCTTAACCTCTCAATAAATGCATATTTCAAACTAGTTGTTCTTCTTGTATTCAAGAGCGACCTCTTGCTCCACTACTTTATTTCAATTCTTTCATCTACTATCAAACCCTAGGTAGCTCTTATCATTAACGTGAAACCTTCAAGGTACATAGCAAATAGACTATCCAATTACAACAATAGTAATCAAAGAGAATATATAGAATACATATCTTTTGAAAAAATCCAGCTCCCTCTTCTTCTTGGACTTCTTGTAACTTCATTATCCTCAGCATCAACATGATTTCATATCCTTCTTGCAAAATATAGGGTTTCTTCTTTCAATGAAAATTATTAGCCCTAAGGTTTTATTCTTAAAATTTTCTTATTCGTACGTAGGGTTTACAAACCCTATATGCATCATTATCCAAATTTTCCAAAACATTCCAACTTTTATATTTTTAAGGTTTTACAAGCGTTAGCTATAAACCTTATAATTATCATTTTAGTGCCTTCCGTACTGGAGATGGAGTTATTTTATTGTTTAACTTTTTTTATACCATAAAAACTAAGTCTTTGTGTGAAAGGAAGGATGCAATCACTTATCATATTTGTTGTGATTTTATTCTTAAGAGAGAGAGGACAAGACCTCTCAAATAATAGACTCATTTTGATGAATTTAGAGATATTTGAAATACGTTTATGCTCTAGATTTCTGCTAGCCTAGCTTCAGAGATATAGAAACAAAAGATTACACATACCTTTTAAATTGAAAAATGTGAGGAGTAATATGTAAACACTACTTGTCTTCTTTTTCTACCTTCAAGTATGGTGCCAAATCACAATGTTTTTAAGCTTCTTCAAAGAGATATAGATGAGCTCCATGCAATATCTGGGATAGAAACTTCCTTCAACTAATTAGAGATTGGGACAAAACTTGGTATAAGTCTATAGGGTGACCATGTCAAAATTTCCTTACAAAAGATTCATACCATGCCACATAGATGGATCAAGCCTAAGCCTCGGTTCAAATATTTTTGGATTTAATTAAAATCATTGAACTCATAATTATATTTTACACAAAGATCTTACTTTAAAGTAGGAAGGATGGTCAATTCTGTATGTAAAGTAATCTTTGAACCTTTCTTCAAATTTCAGATAGTAATTGCATACCTTGAACCTATGCTCGTAACCCTTAGATATTTCCTCAACCTTAGAGACCACAAACTTCTCATTTAGTTTCATTTTGATGACTAGTAAACTTCAGATTCTTTTCAATAGAAATGAGTCAATATTTTTGGTCTTGAATTTTGTCATTATTCCACAATAATGTATTGACTTGGATTTGTTTCAAAGTTGTCACTGTTGTAAACCAATCAAATTATACTTATGATATGGCTTCAAATTGAAGTTATACTTCAAACTAGATAGGGATCATGCTCAGAACTTTGGGCTAGAATTCACATTGTGATAATGTCTTGAACCAACTCGATTCTTCTACTTATCTAGGATATAATACCTTCAATCTGGTATTATAGAGATATCATAACTTTAATTTGGATGCCATTTACCACAGAGAGAATTCAAATACCATCCATAAAGGAAATACGAGAAAAAACTAGAGAAAGGATGAGAAAAATACGTTAGAAATTGAGAGAATGAGAATATCATGCAATTCAAGAAATTCATGAAAATACAGGTAATTTAGATTGTCTCACTTCTCATATTACTAACTCGATATTATATGCATTAGGAAATATGATTGAAAACCAGAAAAAAAATGGAGAATGAAAAAATAAAACTAAGATAAAATTAGCATTGAAAGTAATACCGTGATGTAAAAAGAACTAAATAAAACCACTTGAAACCATGCAAATTATTGAAAACCACTTGAAACCATGCAAATTATTCAAAATTACTTGAAACCATGGTTTATTGGAATTTTATGAAACCACTTGAATTCATGCAAATTATGAAGCACCTTTGAATTGTAATGGTTTAGGATAACCCACAAAAACTAAGGATGTGATTTAACCAAAGAAAACTATTGGAACATAATTTCCATATATTATTTACATGAATTACAATTCATGGAAATTTATTTACAAGAGGGATTAGAAAAAATTGATGTCACATAGGTGCTCCAAAACCTATAAACATTAGTTTGATTAATGTTTGATATATTTGTACCCCGATCAGGGTGTGAGGCTAGCTCAATCCCTCATGCAGAATGATTAAGGTAGTTGAGGCAAGGTCATCTGACAAACAGGCCAACCTGGCCGAGGGCAAGTGGAAAGGTATCACTAACGAGGGAAGCCGTGTGCGAGAGGGGAGGTGCTCCTTCCGAGGACAGAGTCATGCCTAGGAAAGGGATAAACTAGGTGGGATAAACCCCAGGGACTACATTTGCTTAGTCTAGCTCCTTGCATACATCTTGAGGAGGGTGGTGAAGCAGTGGGAATATGTGGCTGGAAGGAGATTAATCGTCTTCTGCAACCTGCGACAGTGCTTCCAGGCTCTAGGGTATGTGAATCTCTTTATTTATCCAATTCCCCTGCAAATGGGTCATTTTAAGGGTTGGGTGATGATTTATGTTAATAGGGTTCCTGGGGTGCATAGGAGTGTCTGGTTGCATGGTAGAGAGTCCAGGCAGGTTATAGGGGAAAGTTTGGGCCAATGTTAGTTGATTTCTCCCTTATTTGGGGTCATGTTTTGTAAGATGGGTGTTACACAGTAATTTGTCACCGTCCCTACCATTCCCCGTCCCGCACATTGGAGGGCCCGTTATGTGACCTGTGAGCAATGTCATGCCTTGAAACCATTATCATTTCATTCCTCTAAACATGAGCTTCAATTGCCCTGAAGACATTTGCTTGCAAATAATCATAAAAACATCCCCTTTTACATTGGCGCGGGTAGCCAGTTCATCACTCTCGCCACTGGGGAAAATCATACAAAGAGGTCGTGCCAACTGGCGCTCTGTCCCAGAGTCGCAGTCGTGCCAGTCAATTTAAGGAGTGTTTTTTAAATAAAATGGCGGAAGTTTCATTTCAACAGGCTCAGAAACTGTCATCCATCTTGAGTTGGGAGGTTTGGCTCCGGAAATTCCATGTAAGGGAAGTGGTTTGCCACCTCTCATGGAAGCTTCCTTGAAGATAGGGCCAATCCCACAATTATAGGGATCCCAACTCCCCTTCCTCCATCTATAAAAGCTTGTCCATTTCCATTGCAAGCTAGTCTTGAAGTGCCCAAGTCTTGAATCTCCAAGTTCTCAAATTCCCAAGAGCCTTAATGTTGCAAGAGCCCTCATTCTTCCCTTAAGGCCAAATTCAAGCAAGGAGACTATCTTCGAGAGACTCTAAGAGAGGCTTGTCCCATCCTTGGCAGGCTTTGCGAAACATGTTCTACTGGAGACCCCTCAGAAGGAGACCTCAGCGTCAGAACATTGGTTGTACTCTCTTTCGATTGTTTATTAATGAATGACTACTGGTTATGGTTCCACTTTGTTTTTCACTTATGATAATGATGAGTTATATCCTTTCTGACTGATATATAGTTGCGTATTCTGGATTTTATGCTTGTATTCGTATTGTTTCTTGCATGTGCAGGTGTCCATTCACGGAGATCGTGGGGATCGTGATCTGCCGAGGCTGAGGAATGGGAACACTGTCTCTTCTACGAATCATAGCGTTGGACTCCAGGTAGGCCTCCATCGTTGGTCTATTTATTCGCAATTAGGAACTTGCGCTGTAGCATTTGATGATTGTTGCTAGACCCGTTCTGGGCTAGTAGGGATCGCCTCTGTCCGCAGAGGGGATTTACCTCTCCAACAATTTGGCGACTCCACTGGGGATCGTCTAGTTTTGATTGTCTCGTTTTGATTGTTTCATGGTTTTCCTTGCTTGGTTAGCCTTCTGGGCTGGGTTCTTTTGTTATTTTTGCTTCTTGGTTTGCTTGGATATCATTGATCTGTTTCTGGAGTAGTTCTTTTTATTTTTGGCTGAGAAACTCGGCTGGCGCGCTTTTTAGCTCGACAGTCGTGCCAATTGGCGCAGGTTGCTTGTTTATTACCCACGCCAATTGATTTCTGGTGCCAGTTACAACCTCACAGTCACACCACTCCTGTGAGGCATTAGAGTTCGCTCAGTTTTGAGCTCTCTGAGTCTGGTCAGTGTGTTTCTTTTTGGTTTTTCGGCTACCTGAGTGTGTTGGAGTCCTGTTTGATTGGGATTTTGCCTTCATCCTTTGGTTGTTTTCTTTTCTCCATCGATTTCACGTTTTAAGCCCTAGGGCATCTAGTAGCTTTGTGTGTCGAGCCCTCCTTAGGAGTTTTGGTGTTTTGCTAGTCCAGTCAATTCTCTGGTTCCTCCTCCGCGTTCTCTTGGTGGTTGTTTACCGTTTTGTTGCGATTTTTTGGGTGATTGTTCTTCTCTTCATTCAAATTTCATTTGGTCTTGCTTTGGGCCTAGATCACACGGTCCATTGGAGCCTTTGGGACTTTTTCTTGGTTTTGAGAGACTTTGGTCGATTTGAGATCTGATTGTTTGTGCCATTGAGTGAAATTCGCTCGTTTTACTCTCTTAATATCATTTCTCGAATTGCTTTTCGTTTGTTTTCGGTTTGTTTAGTGCATCTAGCTATCAAACATTGAAAATAAAAAAAATCTCTTTTGCTTTTGGTTGATTAGTGCAAATTGAAATCTTTTCGATTTTTCTAGTAATTAGTGAATTTGAAGGAAAAGTTTTGCAATAGAGATATCATTGATTGTCTTTTGATCATTTTGTTTGTGTAAAAGCTCTCAACTCTTCAGTAGCTAGCTTTCATCGAACGAAATGATGTACTGTGGCATGTAGTTTTGCATTTAGGAGACTTTTTTGAGGCAGCACATTCGTTAGGGCCTGAAAACTGAAACGTAATTGAAGATCAACTTTAAAATCTACTCAATTTACACTATGGCAGCATTGAAATCTAACGAAACACATTTAGAGGTCTAGGCTAAGTAGGTCCATCTGGCTTGGGCCGGCAATGGGACTTGTGCTCCCATTAGCCGTCGGCGTATAAGGAGACCCCACTAGAGTTTCAATCCTTTATCCATAGGAAGCGAGTCTACCTCCCTATACCGTGATACACCGAACACGACATTCGGGGGAATTGCACACGTGCGCAGTCCTTGGTTGATTTCTCTTTAATTTTGAAACCAAGGTGTATATTGCGGTTCACGGTTATTTGGTACACCCTTTTGCCTAGTATTCCTAAGTAGTCATTTGATCTTTTTTGACTCCCTAAATTTGAAAGGATCACCAAGCGCTTGTCCTTTCACACTTGTGTCAAATCTGAAAGAGATAGAGTCACCTTTTTGAATTTCTCGACTCTTAAAACATGAAACGGTGAATTTTCTTATTTTTCAATGTGGTAAAAAATTAATCACCCACGATTACATGCCTTGTTAGACTTTGCTTGTTGACCATTTGATCGTGTGTCTTGACTCCTTTTCAGCCCATGTGTGGTTTTGTGTTTTGATGGCAACTTTTTCAGAGTTTACCAACCAAGGAATCCCCTCAGATGGGAATCCTGGTCATTTTCCTCCTTTTGGGAATGTTGGTGCTCCCTACATGGCAACGTTGTCCCTCCCTGGGTTAATTGTTGGGTTGCCCTTTTGGTTGTTTTCAACCTCTGTGGTCCCGAATGTCTCCACTACTGTTCAATCAGTTCCTCTGTCGGAACAACATCATGTTGATTCCCAGGTGGACCTCTCCCGTTCTTTGCCTATTTCTGCGTCCTCATCTTCTACTTCGCCTGGTGAAAGTCTGGATTCAAGTAACCAGGTGGCTAAGAAGAAGAAGAAGAAGACAAAAAAGAAGAAGTCTGATAAGCGAGAGGCTAAAAGTACAGCCACTATTTCTGAAATATCTTCTCTTGATAAACCTTCCAACCCTCCACGGAAAGTCAAGTTCCCTTGTATGTTGTGCATGGGAGACCATCTTCTCCGAGACTTCCCTGGCATTCCCAAGGTGCTTGAAGCATGGTTCGACGGTTTCCCGTCGTTGCCTTTGGATTCCAAGAGTCAGGTTGGGAGCACATCTTTAGCAAGTGCTGATAAGGCTCCTAAGAAGCAGGGTAACAACACCAATCCCTGTAAGTTGTGTGAAGGGCACCATGCCATTCACCTTTGTCCTTATATGGATGAAGCCAAGCGAGTGTTGGACAACCCTGCTGTTTCCACACCATGCCTCCCAACTGGTTATAAGCAGCTCTCTTTGAGTCTTCCACCTATTGGTGATACAATTGGTCAAGAGTCATCTTTGGTCCATCCCAATCCCTCAGAAATTCGAATTCAAGAATGCGCCCCTGACTAACCATTGGTCGTGGGATTGGTTGAGCTGGCCCCGTCCGCGGTGCACCAGGTCTTTTCTGTCGAGAGTGGATCTCACATCCCTCATGTCCTTCTGGTTTCTTCAAATTCCCTCGGACTTGGAGAAAGATTCTCCACGATCCCCCTGTACCTCAAGAAACGGCTCCTCCGCCTCCCGCAAGTGATCGAGGTCCCCAGGAGGATTCCCTCCACCTTCGAGATGGAGGTGGGTGGAGGATGATCCTTCTCCTTCAAGTAACACCAGGGGAAGACCATCTCGATTCGATGGTAGCCCCTCCGAGTAGTTTGGTCGCTTCCTTTGATTGGAATCGATTTTCAGGATACTGCCTTCCATCTTATGTGCCTTTCGAGATAACAATACAGGCCTTTGGTCTGGTCATACCCAGCACTGTTATAGACGAAGGTGTGTCTATTAGTGTTCTATCCTCAACTACTTGGAAAGATTTTGGCTCGCCACCGCTTGCACCTGTTACGCAGAATCTGTTGGCATTTAACAGAAGAATGAGTCAACCGTTAGGGATCCTTCCAAGGTTACCTGTTACTTTGGGAGGTAAAACTGTCCATATGGACGTGATGGTTGTTTTAGGCCCCTTGGATTTCAATCTGCTCTTGGGGCACAATTACACCTATACCATGGGAGCGCTTGTCTCCTCCCTTTTTCGTGTGGTCTGTTTTCCACATGAAGGATGGATCGTGACCATTGATCATCTTTCGTTCTTTGGTCTGAAGTGGTAGCTGGCCCTCCATCATCCCTTCTTTGGTTTTATCCACACAGTTGTATACACCCCCACCACAGATCAAATATTATGCTTCACCTACTGTGTTTATACCAGTGATAATGCTATTGTGCATCAGTCTTAGGCTTTCAAGGTTACGACTTCCAAGATGTTCTCCTTCCATCGGGAGTGGAAATCTTGGAGGCGATGACTTCTTATTCATTATGATGAGGTCGATCCAGAGCATAGTTCTTTTCCTGTGTCAAGCTCCTTAAAACATGAAACAAGGTTGTGGGAGCAAAGTTCCTTGTCTTGTGTCAAGCTCCTTAAAAAATGAAACAAGGTTGTTGGAGCAGAGTTCATTTTCTTGTGTCAAGCTCCTTAAAAAATGAAACAAGGTGTCTGAGGACAGTTCTTTTAGTGTGTCAACCTCGTTAAAATAATCAAACACGTTCCGATTCAATTCGAGTCTTTGATAATATCTCGTAAAATCCCAGTCGAGTCTTTCTCAGATCTCATAACTTGAACCTTCACTCCATCTGCCTTCCATATGGACTGAAGCTTGGGGGGCATGCACCTCGAATTGAGTCACCATGCTAGGGGCATGCTTACTTTTTCGAGCATAGTTTGTTTTCGTTTCAAGCTTGTGTAAAAATGAAACCGGTTTCAAGCATAGTTTATATTTGTTTCAAGCTTGTGTAAAAATGAAACCAATCTCAAGCAGAGTTTCTTGATTTCAAGCTTGTGTAAAAATGAAACCATTCCCATTTTACCTCTTGTGATTGCCATTTTATCAGCCTGTTTTTGCCAGATGAGCCTTGGTTTTCTCACTCCATCGTCACTATCTGCTTGGTCGATCATATGCCTTCACTTGGTTGTTTTACCCGTTCCTGAGGAACCACTGAGATTAGTGGTCTTGTTAGCCAACCCCTTGAATTTTTCATGTTTTGAGCAGTTCCACCATTACGAAACCAGTAGATACCACCCCACCACTCGTTCTCGGAGGAGTCACCTTTCATCTTTCAGCTCTTTTCTGACTCTCTAAACATGAAAAGATTGCCGAGACCCTTGTCGTTTTGATCTCGTTAAAGTGGCTGCGAAACGACATCTACCCAGTATACGTTTACCCCTTTTTCGGGCTCGGATAGATTATTTACGAAAAAGGAATACCCTAGCCTATCGCTACTAGGAGGTTTTCTCAAACATAGTTTTCTACTTTTTCGGATCTGAGGAACTATTTACGGAAAGGGACCATTGGAGTTTACTTTTCAGCTGCCTTTTCAAACTCTCTAAACATGAAAAGACGCCGTTTTCTTCCTTTGTTAGACTCGTTAAACCCTGATGACCTTGGATTCAGTCATAATGATGTTGCTCGAGTTTCTCCTTCCTAGGGCTCGTTAAACATACTAGGATGGATTTGTCAGAGGATAGTTTATATGACAAGCATATATCCTTAGAAGCTTGTGTAAAAATAAAGAGAGTACTCAACTTTGAAATGGTGGAAAAATGGAACCAATCGTTGTCGTGTTGGCGGTATGTCGCTCTTGAACATGACCTTTCGTCTACACACCATGTCGGGTTAGGGGACATCTCATCTCGTTTTCACTTGCCTCGGGGTTTGGGTGATCCTTTTTGACCTCTCATCGCTCTTTGCCATAAAATGCGATATTTTGATGTCAAATGTTGCCAAAATCACAGCAGTGCTTCAGTCAATATGTTCAAGAGAAGTTGACCTCTGCAAATATCAACCTTCCTCTGATTCTCATATGATCTTGATTCACAACAAAAACATCATGTTCCTCTGTCTCGTGTCGATGATGTGGGAAACATTATGGCCCACCTTCGATCAAGGTCACTTCCTGTCGACTTCAGCTCATTATCCAGGAAGTTGATCTAGAGACTCCCTTATGGTACCTTGGAGCCTGCATGCCTCAATGGTAGGTTCGTCGCATTCGACGTGAGGTTTTCATCATTGGCCTCTGATCGAGTGATTCTACGGGTGTTCGACGCCGGCTCATTGATTCACATGCCGTAGATTGTACCTGTAGTACCTTGAGGGCCATCGTCATTATTGGTGGTACCTCTCACGTTTGTTAATAGATTTCATCATTGGCTGGTAATCAGACGATGTTCTTGCATGTTCGACTTCAGCTCACATATTCGCATGCTTGAACTTGTACTTTGTTCGGGTCGAGACAGAGCGTAAGACCCTGGATTGTGTCTGTTGTAATCCAGGCTGCGATTTTGTGGATTATTATGATTATTTACATGACTTATTCACTGGATGGCTGCGACCATACCTGAGTCTATTTATCGATCCTCACTGGATGGCTGCGTCCATACCTTGGATATGGATTATTGTATACTCTGTTTTGGATGGCTACGTCCATACCACATATACATCATGTACTTGAGATATCAGTTGTATTTCTCCACGCAGGTTTTTCGACGGCGGAGTTTCATTTGGACACGTTCTCGTAAAGCATTTCACCCCTCTCTCTCTCTCGGGCCTCATGCTTTAGGGGGCATCTGTTACACAGTAATTTGTCACCATCCCTACCATTCCCCGTCCCGCACATTGGAGGGCCCATTCTGTGACCTGTGAGCAATGTCATGCCTTGAAACCACTATCATTGCATTCCTCTAAACATGAGCTTCAATTGCCCTGAAGACATCTCCTTGCAAAAAACCATAAAGACACCCCTTTATGCATTGGCGCAGGTATCCAGTTCATCACTCGCACCAATAGGGAAAATCCTACAAAGAGGCCGCGCCAACTGGCGCTCTGTCCCAAAGTCGCAATCGCGCCAGCCAATTTAAGGAGTGTTTTTTAAATAAAATGGCGGAAGTTTCATTTCAACAGACTCAGAAACTGTTATCTATCTTGAGTTGGGAGGTTTGGCTCGGGGAATTCCATGTAAGGGAAGTGGTTTGCCACCTCTCATGGAAGCTTCCTTGAAGATAGGGCCAATCCCACAATTATAGGGATCCCAACTCCCCTTCCTCCATCTATAAAAGCTTGCCCATTTCCATTGCAAGCTAGTCTTGAAGTGCCTAAGTTTTGAATCTCCAAGTTCTCAAATTCCCAAGAGCCTTAATGCTGCAAGAGTCCTCATTCTTCCCTTAAGGCCAAACTCGAGCAAGGAGACTATCGTCGAGAGACTCTAAGAGAGGCTTGTCCCATCCTTGACAGGCTTTGGGATACGTGTTCTACTGGAGACCCCTCCGAAGGAGACCTCAGCGTCAGAACATTGGTTGTACTCTCTTTTGATTGTTTATTAATGAATGACTACTGGTTATGGTTCCACTCTGTTTCTCACTTATGATAATGACGAGTTATATCCTTTCTGACTGATATATAGTTGCGTATTCTGGATTTTATGCTTGTATTCATATTGTTTCTTGCATGTGCAGGTGTCCATTCACAGAGATCGTGGGGATCGTGATCTGCCAAGGCTAAGGAATGGGAACAATGTTTCTTCTACGAATCATAGCGTTGGACTCCAGGTAGGCCTCCATCGTTGATCTGTTTATTCGCAATTAGGAACTTGCGCTGTAGCATTTGATGATTGTTGCTAGACCCGTTCTGGGCTAGTAGGGATCGCCTCTGTCCGCAGAGGGGATTTACCTCCTCAACAATGGGGATGGGGATTCGGGTAAGCATTTAGGGGGCTGGGTCAACCTTGACAAGCCCAGGTTGACTAAAAGTAATCCGGGGAGGAGAATCGATTTTCAGAATTTGATAGGTTATAGTGATTCCAAGGGGCATTTGGGTCTTTTATATGCATGGCACTGATAGGGGAGGAGGTTATGCCTCTGAAGGTGGTTGTCTGATCAATCATGGGTCTTGTGTTGAGGAGGAGAGACTCGAGTATCAGTCGAGAGTTTATCCGTGTAAATGGGTCAGTCAGGATAATATTGGAATTTTTTTGCCTAATAGGGGGTGTCAGGGAGTTGGGTTGCATTGGGAATTTATGAGGTGAGTTGGGTATGTCTTCTAAATATTATGTGCACTAAATTGCAATGTTATGTTCTATGAATTATTGTTATGTCTATGTGACAGCCTCTGAAAGGCTTATCACGACCTCCAGTGGAAAGCTACAGGCATTCAGAAGAGAGAAGGTCCCAATTACAGTCAGAAAATATCCAATGGCCTCAGAAAAAATAGTGAAGGAGGAAGCAGGAGGGGGAAACCATCTGTAGACATGGAAACGAGGCCAAAAAAAGGAGAAGGCCGAGAGATCCTCACAAGCTCCACGGCAGATAGGGCGTAAGCCTCAGGCCAACCATATTATTGATGTAGCCCTCACTTACATTCAAGAAATACCGACGTCATTGAGGAAGATTATAGCGAAACGGGAAGAAACGCTTACCAGTCAAGATGAGGAGGAGAGAATAAATCTTGAAGAATAAATGATAGTGCCTGATCTAGACAATAATAGAGGCATAATTTCCCAATATCATAAAACTCTGAATTTAAACTAGTGAATGAATCACCTGGTTGCAAAGGCCATTATGTACACCACTGAGTTCATACAAGTTGATCTAGCAATGTAAGAAATTTAAAAGGATTTTTAGCTATTGTAATTCCAAGTCCAGCGACAGAGCATCCAATTGAATAGAATTGAGAAATTTTTGAAGAATCTGTAGCAAACGAAGATTCCCGAGTCCAATGCTAAAGAACTGGCGTCGATTGGCTCCTCTAAGAGCTTATATGAATGCAATCATGTTGTCTATTTTGTTTATGTATATCTATGTTTATTTTTGTGTTGATAAACTATGTAAGTAGTAGGCTTGTGTCCATTTTGTAAAACTTTGTCAAAGTCACCAACATTGCGACTATAAAAGCTGAGTATGCTAGACTGAAAGGTTTTTTTTTTGGACGGATTGCAATGCCTTCTGATGGCCAACATATCTAGTTTCCTAGTAGGGAAGATTGAGGCATTGGAAGATAATATATCATGTAATATTCCCTTTTGAAAATGAATAGAAAAAATAGGTACTAGTCAGCTTTCAAAAAAAAATGTTTGATATATTTGTAGGAGTCAAAAGAGAAAAAATGTGTCAAGATCTAGAAGGAACAATAATATCCCTACTTCCAATATGCATGAACTAAGAAGACATTATTTGTTAAACATATATAACGACATTAAATTTTTGTAACATTCATCATCATATATAACATTTAATGGCTCCTTGAATCCTAAATAATGATCCCTACCTTTGAAAACCTCACAAGTTTCTTCTTTCAATTCTCACATGAAGGTTATGAGAATTTTTTAAAGAGAACAATTTTTTTAAAGACATAAAAAGTGTAGTGTAGATTCATGCTTGCAGAAAAAGGAGTTTATTATTGCATATAACTATAATGCTCCATGAAAGGCTCATGTGATTAATCAATATTAAATTTATAAATAACATATGCAAAAGAATTAATTTGGCATGCATGTATTGATGATGTGCTAGAAATGCTTACAATGTTAATCTTCTTAGATTATGGATATATAATGTTGATTAATTTCATCTAGTTGTTTCTCAACATGTAATCGTGAAATATATTGCAAAATGTGGTTGAAAAGTAAAAAAGAGGAGTTCCTTATTTTAAACTTTGTAAAGATTTGATAAAAATAATTGAAACCATAAAACACATTTGGTATCCATCTTTGCACCTGCATAAAAATGTTCCTTGTAGAAACATATAGTTTTTAAAATCCTCTTACCCCTCCTTGTGCCCTACTTGATTTTTGTGTTAAAATTTCCATGTAACAAATCACAACAATATACATTCATTGTTGATAAGGCCTTGAAGCATCTTCCTTGTTCTCTAAATCCACTAAATCCTCTATCTCTTGATTTATTTATCTTCTTATCAACAATTTCATTGCCCTTCTCATACCTCTCTTCCCACATTTCTTCCATTTTTTATTTGGAATTGTGAAATCTTCAGTAATTATGATAAGCTCTTCCTTTAAGAAAGATATTATTACTATTGTTTTATGGTAATTTTAGTTACACGTTTTAAAATACTAAATTACATGATGCTTTAAAAAATTCCAAACTAATTTGATTTTGTACAGTGTTATCACAATTTAAGTTTCATGGGAAACTTAATTGAATCTGGTGTTCTAAATTTAAAAAAAAAAAAAAAAGGGCACGTTGTCAACATTGATTTAACAATTAAACGGAAAAGAAATTTTTTTGGTAATGAATGGTTTAATTGCTAAACAAGCGAGTGCTGAAAAATCATTTGGGAGCATAGCCTATTATCATCCGACAAGTGGCGCTAACAAATCAAATGACAACACTTTGTTTTTTCATGTTTTAGTAACCGCATTTAAGTGTAGTTTCTGAAAAATTGGAAATGAAATTTTCAAATATTAAAGAGGATTTTGTTGGGATGCTCTCATTTACAAAAAAAACTCTTTCAGTTTTTAAACAAATATAACGGTTTTGGAGATTCTAATGGCTCTTTGAAGCCTATTTTTAGTAAATTCACCATATTTAAATTTTTTCTATTTTTATAAAATACATAGTTCACTAATTGCCAGATGTGTCATGTTTTGTGACCACCAACTTTCAACAAATCAAAACCAATTGCAACCATAGTCATATTTAGTGTATTTCTTATTATTTTTATTTTATTTTTTTCCACAATTTTAGAAATGGTTTTGAGAATGTATTTGATTACATATTTTAGAATTTGTAATAGAAAAGGGGTTAGTATTTTGTGAGACAATAGACTGATTTATGGTGTGAAATTTATTATTAATAATCAAAATTGTCTCAAAGGAGAAGTACTTGTGAAATATGTTCTCGCAAATTCTACCAATTATTTTCTTCCAGTATGTTTTTTGAGTGAATGTTCTCCTTTGAGTGATTCATTAAATGTTATCTTCAACATTTGAATAAGAGTAAATGAATTAGATTTTATTTCAGGTGTTGTTTTTCATGGTATTCAAATTCTTACACCTAATTCATCTAAATTTTCTTATAGAATTCCTCTTAATTGAAGCCCTATTTGAGATGGTATATATTTTCTCTTTCCTTTGTTCATCTACAAAGATTTAAATTTTGAAATATTGTAATTTTTTCCTACAAATGATCCATGTTACTATAACCAGTCTTTGAGCAATCTAGATTAATCCCAAATCGGATCTATGCCCAACGGTCCTTTTTTCCATTTTCCAACGAAATTTTTCACTATTTTTACATTAGATCTGGCCATTGAGTGTATTAGTGACTTGCTACTGTAGTGACCCTGAGTAGCAGAGACATAAATAGATCCATCTCTAGATTGAAGGGCCAGTTTTCAATCCTAAAGTGGCTTGAAGGTTTCCTCAAAGTTTCTCCCCACAGTTAGGGTACTTTCTAAGTGATGGAATTTTGGTGTTGTTGTCGCGGATGTGAAGCTTCAACTCAACACCTCGGAAGAAGGAAAATGAACATATATTCTCTATGATGGTGAATAGAGGACAGATATAGAAGGGCTACACATCATTCACCTAGCGACTCCACTCTCGACAGGATCCATAAATAAAAGTATCACTAGCGACTCCAATGTATCAAAATGAATCCACAATTTGAACAGAATGCTCCTATGAATCCTGCTCATATTCCCAGCTTTGCAAATTGTATTCCTCATATAGATTGGAAAACATACCTGCCAAGTTTCAAATATTAGGAACAATATGATGTTGTGTTCCATTTTGTCAAATTTCACATGCACGTACATAGGTATGGGTTGAATTGCATGAATATTTCTTGATGAATATGCTTATGGCAACCTTAGAAGGATTGCTATGAAGTTTTACCATCTCCTAGCATATATTACTTGAAATATTCTATGTATTTTTTTGTAAGAACTATAATGAAAGTTATGTTAGGGTCCAACCCTAACCCCTTTATTTATGTAATAAGCACATGAGGGCATAGTCTGAGTCATAATTAGTTGGTTGAGTCAATAAATCCAGTAAGCGGTTATCCGCATTAATAATAATTGTAAGTGGTCGACCCACATTCTAGAAAAGGGACCACAATTAGTTATAAACAGGACTTAGTTAATAAATAAGGTGGTTAACCCATGATTATGTCAGGGACCACTAGTAGTTAGGGTTGTGGATGTCATTAAGCTATAAATAGCCTTTGATAGAATGAAGAATTATTGCATTGTATTGTAATTGATCTCTGCTCTGTTGGAGGTTTCCCCCTCGAAGAGGCAAGTGAATATTGCATCTAGTTTCTGCATAATGAAATATCTCTGCTGCTTGTCTATTTTTAGGAGATATCTATCTGTCTCGACTATTTTGTTTCGTCTTTCTTATGTTTTGGCTTTTCTAATAGGTCAAGTGCATAACAAGTGGTATCAGATTGTTTTCCAGGGCCAGCGGGACCTCCAGTTTTCGAAGAATTAAGTTTAGGCTAGAGACATGTTTTGACGTCTTTAAACCACGGGATTTGTCGTTGAGCGCATAAACCTGCAGATTTGGAGAGGCATGAACGCAAGAACTACAAGAGGTAGTCACATTTGTTGGACTCTCTTGTAACCCCTATGGGTACATGCACAGACTGCACTTCCACATACCCTTCGATATATAGGAAGCCCCCCAGGAAACCCTGAAACCTAACGTACACTGAGAATAGAACTTGGGGAGATTAATCATGCGTACAATAGGGTAGTCAGATAGTATGGCTAAGGGTATGGTTGATCCTCCTTAGTTGGTGCCCTGAAAGATTGGGCCAAGTACTATTGTTGGACCCTGCATATATTGCGATCTATAGCACCTGACACTCCTTGTGACCATAGTTCCCCATATATCTGAAGCTCTCTCCTATGCTCTATCCTATGCAGATATACCAGTTTTGATCCATCGACACCGTCCATATAGCTTTTGGGGTATTGATAACATAGATTTAGCTCATAGTCCAGTAAGGGTTTTGCTTGTCAGGCTTAATTTTAGCTACTCTAGTCCATAGATTTGGGGTATTCACAACATAGATTTAGCTACTCTAGTCCAGGCTTAATTTTCGTAGGACATTTGGCAGTATCAATCTTTCGAGTATTTGGCCACTGCAGTATTGATCAACGAGGATTAAAGTTCCTTTCAGAGTATTAAAAAAAAAAAGACCATTTCGGGACGCATTCTGGAGACCTAGCCCATAAGACTCAAGTCAGTGAGCTAATCGCAATGGTATCATTAACTTATCAGCCCAAATTTTTTTAGGCATTCCAAAATTATGGGCTACTACATGTACGGAACCCGCTCTCAAGTAACAGCTGCAGAAAAGGTGAATGACAGATTCGACAACCTAGAGACCAAAATTACAGCACTTTCTAGCCAAATCCAGGAAGCTCTGTCTTTATTGGTATCATGTAGCAAGGAAGACACATGTGTGGAGGCATATGAAGAACGTGAATCCAACCATCACCTTCACTTCCATAGAGGGTCTCACTTTTTGGGTCAAGGGGTGTCCAAGATAGGCATGTACAAAATTGATGGCTCGAACCCAGCAGTATGGTTGGCTCGAATGTCACAATACTTCCTCCTTAATAATATCCATGAAAATGAAACTAAACTAAGAGTGGGAGCACTTTACTTGGACTAAGAAAGATGGAAATGGTGGCACTAGCATCAGAAATGTTACCCATTGACAATAACTTAGAATGTCTTCTCAAAAACTATTTGTGACTTCTTCTATCAGGATTGTCATTTCTTTTGGGACAGCTCGCTAAGTTCCGACAAATTGATACAATCAAGGACTACATTTTTGCTTTTGAAAATTTGGCCATCAGAATTAAAGGCTTAACAGATGCCTTTTATTTGGAATGTTTTATTAGTGGCCTGAAGGAAGCAATCCAATCCCATGTTCGGATGCACCACCCCTATACTTGGTTGGACACATGCCAAAGAGCCTTAGAGGTGGAAGTTTCCTTACAAGCCCAGTCCAATCGCCCAAAATTTTTCACAAAGGAACGTCCCACCCAGGCCATGGGCCCCACCCAAACACTAAAGGTTTAGAAGGTGTCTCCGGTAGAAATGGTCGAACGATGGAAACAAGGACTCTGCCACTAGTGTGATGATAAGTACACCCCAAGGCATAAATGAAAGGAACCAAAATTCCTGAAAACAGATGCCACTGAAAACAGTACAGCAGAGGAAGCCCCCAACCATGACATGGATGAGGAAGAAGTGGGTGACACGCAAATAGAACCAAACCAGGATCTCACAGCTTCGACAGATGAGCCAGTTATATCACTACATGCCTTGGTTGGAATTTATTCACCCGAAAATCTTAAAATTTGTAGCTTCATTAATCATAGTCTAGTAGTGGTGTTGATTGATAGCAAAAGTACTCATAAATTTTCCCATAAGAGTGTAGCAGAAGAAACCCATTGTTTTATAAGGATCGTCTCTAATTTCCAAGTACTGATCGTTGATTGGGGGACTATGAAATGTGAGGGCTGTTGTGAAAACATTAAGCTTCAAATGGGGGATTATCACCTTAAATTACACATGTTTTCCATTGAAATGGGTGGTTTCGAAATTGTCTTAGGTGTAGAATGTCTTCGCCCACTAGGCCCTATCACAATGGATTTCCAAGAGTTATATAGGAGCTTTAAGCAGGAAGGCCACACACATACACTGAGGGGACTCTAGGTGGGTGCTGCTACTATCACCATCTCACATAGAATGGAGAATATTTTAAAGATGGGCCATCATGGTGTATTAGCTCAATTTAATGACATCCAAGCCATTAAATACACCCCTCCAAAAATTCATCCAAATATGAAACATGTATTATATCGCCATCAATGGGTCTTTTCTGAACCACAAGAACATCCCCATTCTCGGGGTGAGCATGATCATAGAATCCTTCTGATCCCAAGAGCTCAGTTGCCAAATGTTTGTCCATATCGCTATATTTTTTAGAAAAAGAATGAGATTGAAAAAATCATCAAGGAGCTTCTAGAAGCATGGTTATTCATCCTAGCACGAGCCCTTATTCATCTCATGTGGTCATGGCTTTAAAGAAGGTTAGAGAATGGCACATGTGTTCTGAATTTAGGGCCCTTAACAATCTCATTATCAAGGACAAATTCCCTATTCCCATGGTGGATTATTTGCTTGATGAAATCCATGGTGCTAAATTCTTTACCAAGCTTGACCTTCGCTCATGCTATCATTAAATACGCATGAAGGAAGTTGATGTCCCCAAAACATCTTTTCGAACTTATGAAGGCCACTATGAATTCTTGGTCATGTCATTTGGTCTTTGTAATTCTCCCTCCAATTTTCAGAGCCTCATGAACCACCTTCTAAAACCTTATCTCAGAAAATTTGTCTTGGTATTTTTCGATGATATTCTCATCTACAGTCTCACCTGGGATACACACCTTTAGCATGTTGACCAAATACTACAATTTCTCCAAGACCATAAATTTGTTGTCAAACTCTCTAAGTGCTCCTTTGGAATGGAAGAAGTTGAGTATTTGGGACACATTGTAGGACTCGATGGAGTAAGGGTTGATTCGAAGAAGATTCAAGCAATGTAGGATTTTCCCCAACCCAAAACCTTGAATAATTTGAGGGGATTCTTGGGTCTCAAAAGTTACCATCGAAAATTCGTCAACAACTATGGACACATTGCACGAACCCTAACTAATATTTTGAAGAAAAAATCATTCTTATGGATTGACACCCGCACAACTGGCTTTCGTGGATCTCAAACAAGCCATGTGCTCCACTCCATTTTTAGCTCTACCTGACTTCACCAAATCTTTTGTGATTGAATGTGATGCTTCCGGTACGGGCATTGGTGCAGTATTAATGCAAGAAGGTAGACCATTGGCCTTCACTAGTCAACAACTCAGTGGAAAACATCTGGGACAATCCACATGTGAGAAAGAAATGATGGCCATCTTACATGCAGTAGACACTTGGCACCCATACTTATTGGGGAGACAATTCCAAATCCATACTGACCATCATAGTATGAAATATTTTCTAGAGTAGTGTCTATCCTCACCACAAAAAAATAAATGGTTGGAAAAATGTTGGGATATGATTATGAAATCGTTTACAAAAAGGGACGTCACAATGTAGTAGATGGTGCCTTATCAAGACAATTTGAGGATGAGTGCACCCTTTTATCACTCTATCTACCCCGATCAACTTGGATTGAAGATGCACGCCAGGAATGGTTCTCCCACCCCTCCTTGTTCCAACCAATTAATAACTTGAGAGAATATCCCAATGCCTCAACTGACTACGCTTGGTAAGATGAGGTTCTTCATTACAAGGATCGGATAGTGCTCTCCCTAACCTCAACTCTAAAACCCCGCACCTTGGTTAAATTGCACTCCTCTCCAATGGCCGTACATTAAGGATTTCAGAAGACTTATGTCTGCGCCCACTACTCATTCTTTTGGACTGGCATGAAAAATGACATTCTTACTTTTGTCTCTGAATGTGATGTGTGCTAGCGCAACAAAGGGGAAGAAATAAAGCAACCGAGAACCTTACAACCTTTACCCCTCCCTGATTTAGTATGGATGGACATATCCATGGATTTCATTACTGGTCTCCCTACAAATTCCTGAAACAAATCAGTTATCATGGTGGTTGTTGATAGGCTTTCCAAATATGCCCATTTTTTTTCTCTACCCCCCCATTTACCTCAACATTGGTGGCGCAAATTTTCATGGACCAAATATTCAAACTACATGGCATGCCTACTTCTATTGTATCAGACTGTGAACCCACCTTCACCAGCAAATTTTGGCAAGAAATTTTCAAGCTCCAGGGCACACAACTCCAACTCAGTATAGCTTATCATCCTCAAATCGACGGTCAGATAAAGGCAGTCAACAAATTATTGGAGACCTATCTATGTTGTTTCACTTCTGACAAGCAACATCAATGGGTCCAATGGCTACCTCTAGTTGAATGGTGGTATAATACTAACTATCATGAAGCCACCAAGATGACACCTTATGAGGTTGTATATGGAAAACTTCCATCGTCACCAGTATCTTACCTCCCTAGTTGTTCCAAAGTGTAGGCAGTTGATCAACTCCTACATAACTGTGGCGCCATGATCGCTCATCTCAAAGATAATATACATCAGGACCAGAACAGAATGAAGCAATAGGTCGATCAACATCAATCCGAATGGTCATTTCAAGTTGGTGACCAATTATTCCTACGAATCCAACCATATAAGCATGTCTCTCAAAGAAAAATGATGTCAGAAACTCGCACCCAAATTCTATGGGCCTTATCAAGTACTTCAGCGTATAGGAGTCGCCACCTACAAACTAGCTTTACCAACCACTTCACAAATCCACCAAGTATTTCATGTCTCGTGCCTCAAGAAAGTGGTGGGGAACAATTGCAAGGTTCAAACAAGTCTACCAGAATTAAATGAGGAAGGGTCACTTTGGATCCAACCAGAACATGTCCTGGATACTCGTGAATGTCATCTTCATGGTAGCACAATCAAGGAAGTACTAATCAAGTGGGAAGACACCTCTCCGAAAGATGCGACATGGGAATCGGCCACTATTCTTCAGCAGTTTCAACAACTTTAGCCTTGAGGACAAGGCTTATTTTGATGGGGTGGCATGTTAGGGCCCAACCCTAACCCTTTTATTTATGTAATAAGCCCATGAGGGCCTAGTCTGAGTCATAATTAGTTGTTTGAGTCAATAAAGCCCGTAAGAGGTTATCCACATTAATAACAATTGTAAGTGGTCGACCCACATTCTAGAAAAGGGGCCACAATTAGTTATAAATGGGCCTTAGTTAATAAATAAGGTGGTTAACCCATGATTATGTTAGGGACCACTAGTATTTAGGGTTGTGGATGTCATTAAGATATAAATACTTAGATAGAACGAATAAGTATTATGGCGTATTGTAATTGAGCTCTGCTCTGTTGGAGGTTGCCCCTCAAAGAGGCAAGTGAACATTGTATCTTGTTTCTGCATAATGAAATATCATTGTCACTTGTCTATTTTCTGGTGATATCTATTTGTCTCGGCTATTTTGTTTCAAATTTCTTGTGATCTAGATCGTCTAACAGGTCAAGTGCATAACAAGTTACCCATCTATAATGTTGGTTGAAAATTTCTGTGGAAATTTTGAAAATCTTGAACATTTTATTCAACACATGGAAAACAATTTTGATGGTGAAGAATTAATGGATGAAGGAAACAAAGATTTTATTGAAAATTAGTTTCAAGATATATTTGAGGATCGTTGCCATAACACTCAAGAAAATTCTTGGCATGACTTAGATTCTTCTTTGACTATAAACGATAGAGAGCAGAAGCTTAATGATCAAATTCATACTCTTTGTCCTGTCAACAATGAGGAAATCCAACAACCTCTAGAATTTTCAAGGAAACAAGAGAAAGAAACAGATAATTTATTAGATATTGAATCACTTCAATCATATCTTTAATCTTTATTTCAAGGAGAAGTTTTTCAAAATATATTTCCAAGGTTGCATGCATATAAGCATTAAGCAGTGAGTCAATTTATGAAAATTTTATCTGAAAGCTCCAAGAAAATAGTGAATCATTTTATGATAGTTACACCACAAAGTCACAGGAGGAAAGTGAAGAGGAAATTATGGTCTTGAAGCCTTATGAAAATTAAGTTGTTCCAGAATATGAACCTCTTGAAAGAACAAACTCAGAATTTTTAGAATGTTAAGATGATATTCTAGTATATGTTGCAATTGAAAGTGTTCAATAACATACAAAATTTTTCTTTGATGTGGCTGATAAGAAAGAAACACAGTTTGTTGCCATTCCTTTTGAGAAAAATCCTAAGTTTCTTAATGGAAATAATGAGGATATAGGAACAATTCCTCATTATTCTGAAATTATTTTTAAAGTTCATCCAGATGGAAAGCCTCCTAACACAGAACAACTAGCCACCGCATATAAATGAAGCCATTCTCTTTTTTCTCATCAACAATAAGTGATGGTACATATTCTCGAAGATCCTTTTTCAATCTTGTTAAATTCATCATAAAAAATGGATTTTTCGATATTAATAAATCTTGGAGAAGGATTCAAATTTCATGCTGAGTTTTAATTCTGTAAGCTTTTGTTTCTGCTTACAAAATATAATGCAAGTTTCAGTCAAAGTATCCATTGGCTTGATTGGTTACATTGGCAATTTTGCATTACTTAATATAACAAATATTTTCAGTTGTTAGAGTAGGTGTGATGAATAAAAGCTCAACACTTTGAGCATCTATTTTAGCAGTGTAACAATTTTCAATAATTAGTTTTCAGCATTTAGTTTTGCAATTTGCAGTGTGAAAGTAGTTGTGAATTAGAGAGCGGTGTTTACAGTTGGTTTCAATTTAAGGGCAAGTCACAAGTTTCATATTAGGAAAGTAAATTAATTTTCAGAGTTTGGGAGTCACCCAATGACTAGGCACCTGGTCTACAAGGTCCTTTGATGCCTCTCAAGGTGACAACATCGTTATTGGATCTAATTGTTATCACAGTTTAAGTTTCATGGGAAACTTAATTGAATCTAGTGTTCTAAGGTTTAAGAAAAAAATGGGTGCGCTAACATAATTCACCAGCACTGATTTAATGGTTAAAAGGAAAAGTGGTTCCATTTTTTTTTGGAAGTGAATGGTTTAATTTTTGAACAAGCGAGTGATGAAAAGTCGGTATCATATCCTATTATCATCCAACAGGTGACGCTGACAATTCAATGGGAAGCACTATATTTTACTATGTTTTATCCCATTTTAGTCACCATCTTTAGGCACAGTTTCTGAATAGTTGGAAATGGAATTTTCAAATTTGAAAGAGGATTTTGTTGGGGACGGTCTCATTTACAAAAAGGTATTTTATTTTTTACATAACTGTCATAGTTTTGGAGATTTGAATGGCTCTTTGAAGATTATTTTTCAAAAATTCATCATATTTAATTTTTTCTATTTTTATAAAATACACAGCTCACTAAATGCCAAATGTGTCTTGTTTTAGAGTGTCAAGATGGAGTGTTTGATATAGTTGACAAGTGGATTGTCGCGCAATCATCTAAGAGTCAAAGGGAATGTCAAATTCATCTGTTAGAGGAGAAGGATCAACATAGTAATTTTCAAGATTCAAAAATATAGTTGGTAGTTCCACATTTTAAGTAGTCAAAGGGGCACAGAATCAACATTTGAGGTGGCATAGGATTATTTTTCAGATCTAGATTTGTATTCATAATTTGAGTAATCTTATCCTTAATAAATTAATTCAATTTATTCCATATTTAAATAAAATGAATGACTTTGTGGCAGAAACTCGACATGTAGAAGATTTCTTCTAGATTTTCAAGGCAAAAAATCAGCAACTTCGGTTAGTCATAGATATCCCAAGTACACTTGGCACAAAAAGAAGATGAGATGTCAACCAACATTCCATAGTGCTAGAAGTTTTGTGACAATAAACTTTCAACAAATCAAAACCAATTGCAATCATAATAATATTTAGTGTATTTCTTATGATTTTTATTTTATTTTGTTCAGGAATTTTAGAAACGGTTTTGAGAATGCATTTGATTATATATTTCAAAATTTATAAGAGAAAATGGGTTGGTATTTTGTGAGACAACGGACTCATTTGCGGTGTGAAAGTTATTATTATTAATCAAAATTGCCTCAAAGAAGAAGTACTTGTGACATATGTTTTTGCAGATTTTGTCAATTATTTTCTTTCAATATGTTTATTTTAGTGAATGTTATCCTTCTAGTGATTCATTGAATGCTATATTTAGCATTTGAATAAGAGTAAATGAATTAGATTTCATTTCATTTTATATTTTTTATGGTATTCAAATGCTTACACCTAGTTCATCTAAAGTTTCTTATATAATTCCTCTTAATTGATGCCTTATTTGAAATGGTCTGCATTTTCTCTTTACTCTGTTCATTTACAATATTTTAAAGCATGAAAGATTGTAGTTTTTTCCTGCAAATTATCCATGTTACTATAACTAGTCTTTGAGCAATCTAGATTAATCCCAGATCGACTCCATGCCCAATGGTCCTTTTTTCCATTTTCCAACCAAATCTATCATTATCTTTACTTTAAATTTGTCCACTGAGTGTATTAGTGACCTGCTACTATAGTTACCTTGAGTAGTAGTTTTATAAACATATCCCTCTCTAGATTGAAGGGCCAACTTTCAATCCTAAATCGGTTTGAAGGTTTCCTCAATTTTTCTCCACACAACTAGGGTAATTTATGAGTTATAAGATATAGTACGCTTTCAAATATTATCATACTTAACTAGTTGAATAAGTTCCTTATTGTATCATGGAGTGTGTATTTATGTATTGTATGGCTTTTTAGTCAAGATTTATATTATAGTTGATTAAATTTGTATAAATTTATAGATACAGATCATGGAATATTTTAAGAACACCCCTAAATTTATATGTATAATAAATGGGTGAATACCCATGATACAAAGAAAAAATGCAAGGCGATTTTATCAATAATATCATATTTATATATAATTTTTTTGGCGAATCTCTCACCATATTATATTATCTTGTAAAATCATGGAAAATATTTCACTGAATTATAAATTCTTGTAATGTCTTAGCGAATATTTCACTGAATAATAAAACTTTGTATAAGTCTTGGGGAATATTTTACTAAGTTATAAAACATTGTGAAGTATTGGTGAATTTTTTGATAAAGTATATATGATAATAGGAAAACATATTCATTAAATTGTAATATATTATTGATGGCGTTGGAAATCCATCAACCAAGGGGTATCCTTGATGTGAAGTGCCAATTAGACCTCACACCGTTTGGATTAGGAGCCCCATCCAGAATATCGGCTCGGTTGCCATGTATTCTTACAGATATGCATTGGCTCTAACTACCAGCAATAGAGAGGAGTGAAAATGTGACTTCGAAAAGCAAGGGGGGTGTGCCTGGTGAGTGTTCGATTGCATGTGTGTCAAATTTCTCTCACTGCGGAGGTCAGGAAAAGTGAGCCTCTAAGAGAGAGAGGTAGTAGAACCACCCTAGTAGAGACACACATGAACAAGAAAGGTATGCACAACATCAAGCATAATAGTCCATAGAGATGCGATGGTCATTAAAACCAATATGAAAAGGAAGGTTTGTCTAATATCCAGTGGAATAGTCCACAAGGATGCGACAATGATAATAGAAATTACAACACATTCTCAATATGATAAGCACCAAAATAACCAAAATAGTTCAACTACTTTAGCACAGATGAAAGAAAACATGAATTACAAAAATTCATAGAAAAATATTACAAATATCCATAATACATGCATCAAGAACGTGTTGGCCCATAAGGATTTTGATATTAAGTAAAAGTTCCAAGACGCGTGTATAAAATGAACACCACTAGATCTAGTAGTGGAGCGTTGGAGCCACTCCTTGCTCCTCAAAAGAACTAACTTATCTCTATAATGACCTGTAGGAGGATCCAAGGTGAAAATTTATTTGCTCATACAATGAGGGTGTGTATATAACCAAGGGGTGATGCTTCACCCTCCTTGTGAGTATTTGAATACCCTCATGATTGTTTGACTTCCTATGAATTTTCAACTTACATGTCTCTTCATATTCCATGTGTGTCCTTTGGACTTCCACTTTACAATACATTTTGAATACAATTTACATGATACAAAATCATGATGTGGCATATGATGACTTGTGACAGGACATGGCATGACATTAATGACATAGATTCCATGATGGTGTGACAGTGAAAAGATGTCCTCTTGTTGCTTATTTCTTTGTGTATTATTGAAAATATGATACATGTCCTCTTCTTCCTTCTCCTTATGACTTGAAGATGAGGAGTCTTCCATAATATCTTCATCTTCATCTTCTCTTATACTTTGGTTCCTTTGTCTTCTCGCATGTTGATCATATTACCAATTCATATCCATGTGTATCTTCTAGCATGTCCTGCTTCTCCATCTCCTTCATCATCATCTTGCCATAGCATGATAAATTTCTTTCATCTGAAATTCACTCATGACAAAATGAAATCAATTCGATAAACCCCTAGTCTAAGATGGTGCATGATGATCCACTAACTGAGTCAGAACCGGGTGGTAGGCCAAGGGAGAGACTTAGTGATTGCATAGTTGTGTATCTCAGGTAATCAGGGGTGGATCTTGGGCTCTGAGACTGTGCAATGTGCAGTTCAGACTAGACTGAGGAAAAATATTGCACAATTTTAGAGATCAAGGTGATAGGTTGAGGGATTTTTCATTGTTTCAGCCAATTGCATAGTTCTTGAGGGAATATGAGCTTAGGTGATTGATAAATTGCACATTTCAATAGCTCAAGGATGAGGCTTGAGCCTTGAGCCTACACAGTGTGCATTTTAGATGGGATTGGGGAGACAAACTGCGTAGTTTCTGGACTCAGTGAGCTCAATTGCAGGGTTTTTCACTGCTTAGGAAAATTGTGCAGTTTCTGTAGGCATAGGAGGCTAGGAAATTATGCAATTATGAAGCTAAGGATATAAAGGGGTGAGATTGAGGCTATGGATTTCATAGTGCACAATTGAGGCCAGGCTAGGAAGATGAATTGTGCAATTTTGGGAGGCAAGGTCAGGCTTGAGCACTGAAATTGTGAAGTGTGCAGTACTGGAAAGAAAGAACTATGCATTGCGCTATGTCAAGGGAAAAGGATGCAGCGTGAGGGTTGAAACTGCACAGTGTGTGGTTGAGGAAGGTCATATGAGGCTAGGTTGTTGGGGAGCTTCTGAAAATTGGGTATGTATGGGACCGAAGAGACTGATGTGACCAGTGATATGACTTGACAGTGATCACACTGATGCAGGAGCATCCGGCTCTACAATTTCATTGTAATTTAATAGATATAATGGGTCTTGTATTTCCTAAGAAATTGGATTCTATGTAACAAATTAAAATTATTTGTTTGGAGTTGAGTGATTTTAATATTTTAAAATAGGATTTATTAAATATTGAAAGGATTTTTGAAAATGTTCTCAAAAGAGAATATGAGATATTTGAGAATTAATTGTAAATCCTAAATTAGAATTGGTTTTGAATCTGGGGATTTATGAGAATCCTTAGGGATAAAAGAGAGATTTTATGATTTAGAAGATATTCAGGATTTGATTGAGAATATAGTGTATCTAAACCAAAATTGGTTTTAGAATCCAATTGTATAAATTGTAATCCTCAAGGCATTAGAGAGAGAGATTTAGGATTTAGAGAGGTATAGTTTGGATTGGAAGCCTACGGGCAGTAGGAAGAAAGAGGCCACTGATTCGAATATCAGGCCAAAGAAAATATTGAGTATTTGTATAGAGACTCGATTTCTGAGTTTGTTTGATTCAATTCGAACTATGTTTAAATCAACTCTTGTGTGTATAGTTTCACTTAATTTCTGCATCACATTGAAAGTGAAATATTTTTCTGAGTTATTAAGTGTAAATTGATTGACTGAGTTATAATTAGGTATATTCTCTATGATGTGCTAATGAGTGAGAGGCAGAGTTAAAATTGGTGTGTTGAATTGGAGTTTGCATAGTATATTTATGCAGGAGAATTAAACAAAGGAATATTGTGTAGAGGAGGTTATAGAAGACAGATCTAGTTGAATTCAATTACAATCAGAGCTAAGGAGAATAAACACATAAACAGAAGAGCACAAGAGGAACTGCAATCAGAGAAAACACAGCAGAAGCTTGGGCAGATTCGAGAAGTGACAAAGGTCTGATTTTTTTAATTCAATTCAACATTTTAAAAATGAAATGGTCTCAACTGACCACAGATTAGAACCATGCACACAGCAATAGAAGGCATGTTGGATTATTCAAATCGATGGAGATTGAACGACGGGTTTAAATCTCTGAGGAGCAACAGAGGAATCAAATCTCTATTTTTCATGAACACATTGTATGTTCACTATGGAAAATAATATTCTGTAAAGGAACCGTGACAGAAGGCACAATGAAATGTGAACTCAGCGTTTAGAACTTTTTCATGTTTGGAACCAAGATTTGATTGTATGTGAAATTGTTAGTCAATGATACAACAGAAGAGTGGTCGGTTTTGAAAACTAGAAAATGGTTTTTGCATGGTTTTAAAATGGTAAATGGTATTGAAGGAAAATGTGTGATAAACCTCCGGGAGTGACACGTAGCTCCATCAAAATACCCATTTTGCATAACTTCAAATCATTAAATATCATGCATATTGAAATGAGATTGTCGTAGGATGGACGGCATGGAGAGATCATCAATGCTAAGTGGATTGGTAAAGCTGTGGGCCCGAACATTAATGTATGTTGGCACCTTTGGATTTTAAATCAAGGTCAAATTCATAAATATGAATTTCCATAAGGTATGTATTTTCATATTGTTTTAAACTTGAATGGTATGAAGAGGAATAAATTCTGCATATAAGGTTTCCACGGTTTGGTTTATCATGGTTTATAACCATAGAATCTATGTTAAAAAAACAAAGTTTTCTTAAACTTGAAAAAGGAATTTCCTGTTTACATATGTGATGTGCATTTTTATATGAAAATTGTGGGTAAAAGTAGTTGGGGTTGCGTCAAGTGGTATCAGAGCTGGAAAAGGCTCTTCTGAAGATTAATTTTTTTTTTATTAAATTAGACAGAATGCATGTGTGATGGATGAAACATGAGGAGATCAGATATTAAATTTGATAAGCAGCAGATACACAGAGTTGATGAGTAACAGGCATTTGCAGAAATAAATGAGAACAATCCATTCAAAGTACTAGCGAATGAGAGAACAAGGTCATGTAGAGATCTTGAAGGTGAGATAATGTGTTTTATTTTAATCTAGTTTGAAGGTTGTGGTTGCAGAATTCTGGTTGTAGACAAGATGAAAAAAAAGAAAGATCAAGTCTTAAGAAGCAGTGATGGAGGAACTGGTAAAAATTTATGAAAGAAGGAAGGTGATTGAGTGCAGCAGCCAAAGGAACAGCAGGTTCAAGAGATTGAACCAAAAGAATACCTAGGAAGAGGCCAAGCTCAGAAAAGAAGCTTGATAAGGTATTGAGTAGCAAAAGGAGATTGCTACAAGAGAAGGTTGTGTTGCAGATTACAATTAAGAATTGATGAGTTCCTGAGGAAGATGGTCATGGAGGATTAGAGAAGAGGTTCTAAATAATTCCATAAAGATAAAATAAATGATGAGCATTGAGAGAGAGATATTTCAGTGATGAAAGTACAACTGGAGGTACTACAAAGATGGCTACAAGAAACATGGAATGAATGCCAAAGACATGGATGGAGAACGAAGAAATGGGTTAGATGGAACCTATTACAAAATAAATGGAATGCTAAGTTGATAAACAAGTTCAGATAACTTGAAAAAATACATATTTCTTTGTTAGAAAATGAGGGACTCAAATGAATTGAGTCACATCAAATAGGATTTGTTGGAAACCAGAAAGTACATTGTGAAATATGGGTGCTTGAAGAAGCAGATGAGACTGAAAAGTCTTGTGTTTTTAAAACTAATGATTTGTGGATGATTGCAGGTACATCACAGGATGATGAAAAAGCTTTAGATTTTGTTAAGGAGAAGGAGTTGAATCAGAAATATGTTCAGATTAATGCTGAGATAGCAAGATCTCAGAAAGAAAAGGAGACAGAGGGGTCTCATGGAAATATGCAATATAATATTGAAGCAGAGGAAGAAGGACCATCTGATGATTGGTCAACAGCAAGTGAAGGTGTGAAAAACTGTGTAAAGTTTCCAAATTCTACCCCAATTGAAATTTTTGAGTTATATAGAAAGTTAGATCTTCAAAGAAGAGAGTTGGAAAAGCAGAAGATCTATACTCAGGATGAATTGTTGAAAGAGAAAGACAAAGAAATTGTCGTGAATGATAGTTAGGAAACAAAGAGTAAGAATGCAAGAATGATAACGAGATTTCAGCAAATTGAAGGGGTTCATTATTGTGAAACAGAGCAGGGAGACATTCATGAAACAAATGATATGAAGGAGAGACTAGCTGACAGTCTCATGGAGAATTTAAATCAGCATACTGATGTGCTGACAAAGGAGTTAAGTGAAAACTCAAAGCAGCATACTGAGATGTTTCCAGAGGAGGAAGAGGCATTGAGACCTTGTATTTTTAATACTAATAATTCATGTGTTAATTATGAAGGTAAAGAAGGACAACAAATGGAAAATGTCAGAGAATCTAATGAAAGGGAAACTATGTTAGCTAAAAACATAGTGAAGGATCATCATTATATCATGGTGATTGGCACAATGGAGATAAGATTGGAAGTTGAGAAGAAAGACAGTAAAAAAATTTATGAGTCCTGAAAGAGACTTAGAATTGCAAGAAGAAGATTTGGTGACTGGATCATTAAATAATACCATTAGGTCTTGTGATTTTGAAATTGATAATTTGAATGTGTTTACAGGTGTTGTAGAAGGCAATCCATCTCTTGGAGTTGTCTTGAATGAAGATGAATTGTTGCAGCAGAAGGAACCCATAGATTCCTTATTTAATAAGGAGAGCATCTACAAGGAAGGTGAGATAGTCATGTCTCATATGAAGGAACTTGTTATTGTTGATGACAAGGAGAAGTTGGCTTATCTTATTGGCCAATAGAATCCTATAGGACAGACTCTTAGAACTACCACAGTGGTGAAAAATCAGAATTCTATTCTGATAGAGCATGACGATATAGAGTGAAGAAGCTGAATTTATTGTCATAATCAATCAAGGAGGTGAAGGACAATCACTGAAGGTTGTCAAGGAAGAAGAAGAAGGATATGTTGAAACTAAATTATAGCATATTGATGATATGTTTGAGATGAAACAAGTACAAATGGAATGGCTGAAATTCTTGCTAGAAACATTTGAACAAAAGAAAGGAATTGCAGACACTTAAGTGGCAATGTCTAAAGTTATGAAAGAGACAGGAGCAGATACTAGTTTGCCAAAATTGATTATGCTTACTAGTATACAAAGAAAGATGAATAAGTATATTGCTACAGTTAAAGAATTAGAAAATAATTTATTTTTTGAAAATAAATTTGCAGATAGTAAGTAGAAGAAGGATGTTGCAGAGGGAGATATCTTAAGAGATATTCAGGAAGTTTAGGAAGCAGCAACAATATTTAGAGCAATATCTACAAGAGTATTTGGAGTAATATCTAAAATATTATTTGGAGCAATATCTACAACAACATTTGCAGCAGTAATTGGAGTAATCCAAAGTAAAAAAAATAGAAATTGAAGATGACTGGACAAAGGGCAGCAACAAATGGCAGAGTGGTTACCTGACAAAAGAAAACCTGGACATAGAAATAAAAAAAAATAAGAAGGTTGATGATGAAGGTGTCTCAAAAGAAGACAACAGCAAGAAAGCAAAGAAACAACAATAAGGAAAAGACAAAAACAGACTGTGAAATCATAGCTAGTGGGAAGATGCAGAATAAAGTATGGAAGCCTGGAAAAGTGCAGCAGAATAATGATGCAGTTTATGGACAGCAGCAAAATAGAGTATGGGATCCAGGAGGCAAAGGTTGGAGGCATATGATCAGGAGATCATGATAAATTTTTACTTTGGGAGTCTGATGCAAGAGCATCTGACTCAGAAATTTCATTGTAATTTAATAGATATAGGGGGTCTTTTATTTCCTAAGAAATTGGATTCTTATGTAACAAATTAAAATGATTTGTTTGGAGTTGAGTGATTTTAATATATTAAAATAGGATTAATTAAATATTGAGAGGATTTTGTAAATGTTCTCGAAAGATATTATGAGATATTTGAGAGTTAATTATAAATCCTAAATTAGAATTGGTTTCATGAATCTGGGGATTTATGAGAATCCTTAGGGATAAAAGAGAGATTTTAGGATTTAGAAGATATTCAGGATTTGAATGAATATAGTGGATCTAAACCAAAATTGGTTTTAGAATCAAATTATATAAATTGTAAGCCTCGAGGAATTAGAGAGAGATTCAGGATTTAGAGAGGTAGAGTTTGGATTGGAAGCCTACGGGCAGTAGGAAGAAAGAGGCCACTTATTCGAATATCAGGCCAAAATAAAATATTGAGTATTCGTATAGAGACTCGATTTCTGAGTTTGTTTGATTCAATTTGAACTCTGTTTAAATCAACTCCTGTGTGTATAGTTTCACTTAATTTCCGCATCACATTGAAAGCGAAATAGTTTGCTAAGTTATTAAGTGTAAATTGATTGACTGAGTTATAATTGGGTATGTTTTGTGTGATGTGCTAATTAATTCCTATCACCTTTGCCTTTACTTTTCCCTCCATTCCCTAATAAGAGGAAAAGTTAAAATCGGTGTTTTGAATTGGAGTTTGGATAGTATATTTATGTAGGAGAATTAAACAAAGGAATAGCGTGCAGAGGAGGTTATAGAAGACAAATTTGGTTGAATTAAATTACAATAAGAGCTTATGAGAATAAACACATAAAAAAAGAGCACAAGAGGAACCACAATCAGAGAAAACATAGCAGAAGCTTGGACAGAGTCGAGAAGTGACAGAGGTCTGATTTGTTGAATTCAATTCAACATTTTAAAAATGAAATGGTCTCAACTGAACACAGATTAGAACCACACACACAACGATAGAAGGCATGTTGGATTATTCAAATTGAATGATGGGTTTAAATCTATGAGGAGAAACAGAGGAATCGAATCTTTGTTTGTCGTGAACGCATTGTATGTTCACTATGGAACTTAATATTCTATAAAGGAACCGTGAGAGAAGGTGCAATGAAATGTGAACTTAACGTTTAGAACTTTGTCATTTTTGGAACTAAGATTCGATTGTATGTGAAACTATTAGTCAACGGCACAAAAGAAGAGTGGACGGGTTTTGAAAACCAGAAAATGGTTTTCGCGTGGTTTTAAAATGGTAAATGGTATTGAAGGAAACTGTGTAATAAACCTCTGGGAGTGACACGTAACTCCATAAAACTACCCATTTCGCATAACTTCAAATCATTAAAGATCGTGCATATTGAAATGTGATTGCCATCGGATGGACGACATGGAGAGATCATCAATGCTAAGTGGATTGGCAAAGCTGTGGGCCCGAACATTAATGTATGTTGGCACCTTTTGGTTTTAAATCAAATTCAAATTCATAAATATGAATTTCCATAAGGTATGTATTTTCATATTGTTGTAAACATGAATGGTATGAAGAGGAATAACTTTTGCATATAAGGTTTCCACGGTTGGTTTTATCATGGTTTATAACCATAGAATGTTAAAAAAAAACAAAAGTTTTCTTAAACTTGAAAAAGGAATTTCTTGTTTACATATGTGATGTGCATTTTTATATGAAAATTGTGGGTAAACGCAGTTGAGGCTGCATCACACACACTTGAAACACTTTAATGACACAAAAATTTAGATCACCTAGACACAATGACAACATATTTCCCTCAATGTGACGACCTTGTGACAACTTCACGACAAGTGCGACACTAAAGATATACCTTGCAACAACCATGATGACACTTGTGCGACAATGCTTAAAACTTTGGGAATGAGTGCGACTGATGTTTACATGGTTATAAAAACTCATTCACACAAAGATAACCCCTTGAAACCACCATAATAGGCATGCATACATTGTGCGAAAACTAAAATTTTAAAAGACACCAATTTCTAAAGTGTGAACGACTCTTGCAATATGTGGACGATAGTGAAAGTAAGACATGACAGAGAAAAGGTAACATTAACACAACACTAATTGGATTAAAGGCAATTAAAATCAGTATCTGAAAACATGAAAATGACACTCATGAAAACAATTGTTCTTGAAAGCGACAATTTTCAATACTCGCCGAAATGGAAGTACAAACGCAGCTAGAATGTGAGAAACTTTCATTGTTAATGTGAATTGAAGGTCGACATAGATTGGACATTGCACAGGCAATGCCCTCGATGGAATGTGTTATTCTTGTCCAAGATTACATATAGAAAGGTTCTCATGAACTTATTGTGGATGAGAATGTGTGTGCAAGTGATGTCAACACTTCCAATCCAAGAAGGAGCTAAAAATCATCAACTGACCAAGAAGTGACTATGGCATGATTGATCACAAGATCCTCGGTAGGCTCGTTAGGACTTTGTATGAACGCCTATTTATTTATAAGAGAAAGAGGGATACCAACTTATTGAGAATAGGAGAGGTTGTCCCTTTAGAGAATCATATATAAGACCTATGATATTGGTTTGATCATTTATATTTTCCCTTTTTCCTTCTCTACTTGATTGGATCAGCTTGAAAACACTGAAACATAAAATCAATTGCAGGCATGAGGTTTCCATAATAGACAAGGAGGTCATGGTTTGACACTAGGCTTTCTTAACACAAGGATCGCATTTTCCGTCGGAACATCATTGACCAAAATATGTAACCCAAACAAGGAAGAAGGAAAGAGACTTGGCCAAATTTTGTAGTGTCACAAAGTTGTTTTCTATTTTTCCACGTTCCCTTTCGGGCCAACAGAGCATCTTCATGCAAGGCCTTATTGATAGAATAAAAATAAAAGACACCATACAACAAGAAAGAAAAACTAAAGGAAAAAATAGAAAAAATGGCTAAAGAAAAACATGATGTGAAATAAAAAAGAAAACATAAGACAAACTACAAGAAACAAATGCATGATGGATATGCAGGTAAACTACAATGTAACTAGACCTTCTCCTAACCTAACCAACTAGAACGTTGGAGTCACGTATAATGGAATTTCCAATTTAGCCACCTTAGTTGTTCCTGACCTGAAATCACAAAGATATGATTGATTAAAATAGATATAAAGTAAGGTGCAACAGAAAAGATAAAAACTTGAATAACTTGCACAAAATTTTGAAGGTCTTTCCTGTGGGCATAAAGATGTGTCACAACCACTACTTTCATCCAATTCACATTCTTACCTCTATGATGGAAATCATAATCATAAAAAACTCATAAGCTTCTCACGAATGAGTCTCCATATGCACCTAATTTCTTAGCAAGCGTGAGGAAATATTGCAAATTTTTATTTGCGATAAAGCTTGCTAGGTAAGATTGTTCCAATCATTCAGCGATTGGATTGCAAAATTCATGATGAACCTCTTGAAAACCCCAAAATATTTAAAAAGATGAATTTTCAATTAGAGGCGTGGGATTACTATGAGAACATTCTGAGGGAAAATGGATCTGATCATATTCAACAGTCATGTCAAGACTGTGAGGACCTGACGTAACCATCAACGAAGGCTGAAGTGCCTCATCCGCTTGACAAAAAACTGAATAGTGAGATGTTTAACGATGAAGATTGAAGTATGTAAAATAACTATCATTGGATATACTGGTGGGAGAATGATAAATTTAATGATAGATATGAAATACAAAATGATGATCGGATGAGTTGATTAAAGCATCAAATTCCCAGTTTGCAGTGAACGAAGATAAATTTATTTGAATAGTTTTGCAAATTCTATGAATAATAGAAGCATCTTCCTCTCGTGATGAATGTGACAAACTATTTATTTGTAACCAATAACACACTACACTAGCATCGTAACCAACGAAAGAAGTGAGAAGGAATTCCAATACAACAAACACATGAAACCAGTCAAGATGTAGTGAACGAAGAAGAATTTGATTCGCGTGATAACTCATGCATTCATTATCACTCAAGAGGATTTCAGATGTGATGAAGGGAACGATCTGCAATCTAACATTCACAAGAAGAGCCAAGAGTTGATCATTAAGGAATGAATTCGATAAGCATGATTCCTTCGGCCGAAGATAGTCCTTGGAATGATCAACTTCGCAATTCCATGACTCTCCAAGAGATAAACATTCCAAACCTAAGTTTTAAGTGAGATATTTGCATGAATATGAATGAACTAAAACATATTCTTGAATTCTATCAGAAGTAAAATCTTGGAAATTCTAAAGATCTACTTCACAATACCAAACATTTTTCAAAAGTAAATTTTAATCAAGTGAGACCATGCAAAAAGAAATATTGTGTGAGATAAACCAGATCTGACATAGTTCGAGGGGCTTACCAAATTCATGAAATCTTGACATAACCATCAACGAAATTTTAAGTGCCTCGACTCCCTGGCAGGTTTTGAAACTTTCCAAGATTGTAAAATCGCATTTTGAAGATTGAACCAAATCATGCATGGTTTGAGGATAGATGCTACCATTGGCTTCAATAAGGTCATTTCTCACCTGATGATAGTTGTCTTTGTCATTTATTTTACCGTATTTTCCAAATTCAACAACCAGGTTACTCAAGTCAAAAGATTCTTTTGATCGTAAATTCGAAGATCAATAAATTAGGGAAATTTCATAAGAAAGATTTTTTGAAGAGTTGTTTTCATGCGAGATAAGAGATGATAAGGATTGGGAAGGGTACTCAAAGATTTTATTGTTTTCATTTGTGTCATGAATAATCTCACCAACTTGTGTCAATTAGTAGGTTGACTCATCTGATGAAGGACTTGAAGAACATGGAGTATCTTCGTCTCAAGTAGATGCATCGCAAATAGTAAAGCACAATGGATAGTAAGATGAATAGGAAGTTTCGATATGCACATCTTCTTTGATCGAATCATATTGTAGATCTAAATTAGAATTTTCATGAGAAACCAAAAGATTAGATGATGCACTTGGGAATTCGTCACCACATGTATCAAAAAAATCATATTCATCAGAATGATTTTTTCCCAAGGCTATGGATTGATCAAAAGAACTGATTAGATTTGATTCACTACCAAGATTAGTGGATTAAAAATCATCCAAAAATGGAAGTGAATCATCTTCACATGGAGGATTTTGGAAAATATAAGAAATATTGAAATCAACTTCTACTTCCTACTCCCCTGCCTATGTAATGTGACTACCTTGTATCTAATCACAATTTGAAACAACAACACGAAAATCAAGGGAGTGTGAAAAACTAGTTGGAGGAATAGATTGTTCACGTGGATCATGGCACAAAGAGTCATGGCCTATAGGTGATAGGGGATAACATAAATTTAAATCAGATTCTAGACTCAAATTAGGAACAAAAACATCACCTTGTGAAATGGAGGAGCTAGTCTTCACTGTAGGCTTCATGGTCCATTCTGGAATTTCCTCCATTGAATCTGAATCATGAAAAATAGAAGAAGAATGATAATATGGATTAGGCATTTGATTTGCATATATTTCAAATATATTACCATCACACGAATGCACCCTCATCGAAACTAGAAAATAAGGAGGACAAAGAAAAAAAGGAGTTGTAAATTCCTCCTACGAAATTAGAGGTGTCTCATGATTCACAAGAGTTCAAAGAGTAGGAAAATAAAGGGGTTCAAATTCACCATGTAAATATCTAATAACCAAGCACTCAAAATCTTGTTCCAAGAAATCCCAATTCATGTCTTCTTTAATAATTTCATAGCAAAGGTGAAGGAATCGATCAGAAAAATCCTCAACTGATTCATTAGGCTTCATTCTTAAGAGATTTATTATTTTACAAACATCTCAATACTTATAAATATCAAAGGCTTGATGAATCTCCCCAAGGAAATGATGAAGGGAATTAATGGAAGAAGGTGGTAAGGTATGGCACCATCGATTAACACAACCTTCAAGGGTGAGGAAGAAATGCAAAAAAGAAAATTCGTCATCATAGATTTTCTAACATTCACAAAATTTAAGAAAATCATAAATGTGCTCAGTTATGGATGATCCTCCCTCACAATTAAAATTTAACTGAGGCAAGTGATAGAGAGGCTCATCGAGGATTGAAAATTTGTAAATGAGAAAATTAGAGAAACACCATGGGAGCAAGATTTGAGGATGAGCCATTTTAAATAAGAGGTTCAAACCAGATTCAATGGGCTCAACTTGTCATCTGGACCTCCTTTTAGCACCATTGTTGACGGTGTTTAAAATCGGTCAACCAAGGGATCTCCCTGATGTGAAGTCCCAGTTAGACCTCACAATGTTTGGATTAGGAGCACCATCAAGAATATTGTCTTGGTTGTTGTGTATTCTTATAGATATGCATTGGCTCTAAATGTCAGTAAGAGAGAGGAGTGAAAATGCACCTTTGAAAAGCAATGGGTGTGTGACTGGTAAGTGTTTGATCACATTTGTGTCAAATTTATTTCACTACGGAGGGGAGGAAAAGTGAGCCTCTAAGAGAGAGGTAGTAATACCACCCTAGAAGAGACACAAATGAACAAGAAAGGTTCATACGACATCAAGAGGAATATTCCACAGAGATGCAACGATCATTGAAACCAATATGACAAGGAAGGTATGTCTCATATCCAATGGAAAATTACACAAGGATGTGATAGTGATAATATAAATTACAACACATTCTCAATATGATAAGCACCAAAATAAGCAAAATAGTTCAACTACTTTAACACAGATGAAAGAAAACATGAATTACAAACATTCACAAAATAGTCTTACAAATATCCATAATTCATGCACGAAGAACGTGTTGGCCCATAGGGATTTTGATATTAAGTAAAATTTCAAGGACACATGTATACAATGAACACCACTAGCTCTAGTAGTGGAACATTGGAGCCACTCCTTGCTCCTCAAAATAACTAACTTATCTCTTTAATGCCTTACGGGAGGATCCAAGGTGAAAAGTCATTTTCTCGTAAAATGAAGGTGTATATATAACCAAGGGGTGATGCTTCACCCTCCTTGGTTGGCAATATGATGCAAAGTGTTGTCTTGATGGCAATACTTGATAAAGTTGATGGCAACTTGGTGAAATGAGATTGTTGGCAATATGATGCCATGTATTGTCCTTGATGGCAACCTACTTGATGAAGATGTTCTTGATGGAAGCATTCTTGATGAGTTACCTATGATAAGCAACCTATGTGTCAAAGATGTAAGAATGATGTATCTACAGATCAGTTCAGATGTGACAGAGAAAAGAATTCCAGTAAGTGCCAGAAAAATGATAAATATAATATGTCACAATGTATATGCTACTTTTGTGAAGGCAACCCGCGTATATACTCTACTTTTGTGAAGGGAACCCACGTATACATTCAGGGTTAGCATATACGCAGTTTTTATGAGGCGAAGTTGCGTATACACGCGGAAGAGAACACTCCAAGTCGCGTATGCCCTTTTGCGCTCTAAAATTATGATACCAAGGGGCATTACCATGGTATTGTCCCATTGTATTGAGCGCTGGATTATCTAATTGATCCCGTCCAGGAATACCATCGGAGGTTGAGTGGTTTTGACTCATGGTATTGAAAAAGGCTAATCTATATAAGGAGAAGAAGATCATTGTGCAAAGGGGGTGCATGAGTCTGGGTTTGAATGAGTACTTCATTATGAAGTATATCTGTATGGAAAGGGTAACAGTTTGATGATCTGAATCTTTGATGCACCTATGAAGAAAATGATGAAGAAGTGAATCTAGATCTGAAATGTATTTGTATCTTCTATATCCGTTTATGGAATGTTCTGATCTGAGATGAGGCGAACATGTTTCTGAAGTAAAGGGTAATATCTGAGCTATGCATCTGTTCTGAAGAAATTGCGCTGAAATGTCTGAAGAAGTATACGCTGGTTCGTTTCGGTAAAAGCGCGTGTATACGCGGATCTTATGAAGGAAAAGCGCGTATGTCCAGTTAGGGTTTTCTGAAGTATGTGCAGAGGTATACGCGGGTTTATATGCATGAAGGCGCGTATATACGCAGGATCAGTGAAAGAAAAGCGCGTATGATAAACTAGGGTTTGCTGAAGTTGTGAGATGTCTGATCTTTTCTGCTGTCTTGCTGATATCTGTTTCTGATGTGTTACTGCTATCTGTCTATGATGATCTGGGTTGTTCAAAGATTGATTATGCTACTATAGATCAAGTGGTTGGTTTGATGAATGTTCCTTGAGCTTAATTGTATGGGTTGGATACAGTGTGAAAATTGATGAAACGTGGTTCATAAAGGTGCTGAGGGTTGTAGCCTTCAGTCAGGGGGTTGTAACTCCCTTCCAGGTGAGGCTGGTAAGCAAGATCGGGGGGTCGTAGCTCCCTTCCAGGAGAGGCTGGTAAACGAGAGCAGGGGGTCGTAGCTCCCTTCTAGGAAGTTTAGTGAAAAGCAGCCAGCAATTGGGTGCACTGCATCTTTGTTAGATCTGCTATTGACACATATGTTGTAAGATGTTTTCTCTATAATAAAATATTGAAGGCTGAGCAACTACAGCGGTGGTTTTCTCCCGACTTGGGTTTCCACCTAAAAATCCTGGTGTTCATGTGTGATGCTTTGTGTGATGGTTTATTCTGTTCTTACTACACATGTTTACTGTTTATTAAACATCTGATGAATGAATGATGGAATGATATAAGTGAATAATTAATGACATAATTAGATCTCTGTGTATACGCGAGTTTCATAAAGGGTATCTGCGTATATACGCGAGTCTGTATCAGGAAAGTAGCGTATGGGTTTTAGAAGCAAGAAAAAGTAAAAGTTTTGAATATGCAGTAAATACTGATTCACCCCCCCTCTTAGTATTTTTCCCAACAATTGGTATCAGAGGAGGTCCTTCTGCAGAAGCTTGATCGCTTGAAGGAGATCCGTCGCAATGGGAAGTCATGAAGGAGTAATGTCTATAAAGCCACCTCTATTCAATGGAAGCAATCTGATATTCTGGAAGGTACGAACAAAAGCATATCTACAAAGTCTTGGTGCAGATGTATGGGCAATCGTGGAAGAAGGTTATCAATACCCGGCAAGTATTCCTACTGATGCAGCTGAAAGAAAGAAGTATGAAATCAATGCCAAATCATTGAATGTCTTATTGGGAAGCATGTCTGAATCAGAATTTGCTAAAGTGATGCAGCTACATTCAGCAAAAGAAATATGGGACAAAATAATTCTAAGCTATGAAGGAGACACAAAGGTAAAAAGTGCAAAACTCCAAACTCTTAGAATTGAATATGAAAATTTGAAGATGCATAGTGATGAGAGTGTTGCCAGTTTCTTTCTTCGTCTGGATGATATTATAAATCGAATGAGAAATTTGGGTGAAACCATAACTGATACTACTCTGGTGGAAAAGGTCTTAAGATCCTTGACTTCAAAATTTGACTCTAAAGTTTTAGCTATTGAAGAAAGGCAAGATCTGCAAACTCTTACTATTGTTCAATTACATGGTATTCTGACTGCTTTTGAAATGAGACAAGGAGGTCCTTCTCAAATCAAAGAAGCTACTTTTAAGGTATCTGCAAAAGGAAAAGAAAAGGAAGTTGTCAAAGAATCCAGCTATATATCCGAAGAAGAAGAAGCGAATTTCGTGAGAAAACTCCAACTAGGTATTGGAAGATTCAAAGGTAAGCTTCCCTTCAAATGTTTTGAGTGTGGAAAAGTTGGTCACTATGCTGCTAAATGTCCTTATAGAGAAAAACATGGTAAAGGGAAACAATTTGAAAAAGAGGAAGAGTTATTATACAAATGAAGATGATGATGAAGTGTCCAGTGAAGATGAAGAAGATTCTGACCAAGCTCTACAAGTGCTCATGGCAAAGAAGCAAAAGAAGAAGGTTACTAAAGGAAAGGAGATACCTCAGAAATCATGTATAGCAGAAATTGAAGAAGATGAAATAGGTATTGATCATTGTTCTTGTATTTTACTCTCTTGTGCATGCAAAGGTAAAGATAGTGAAAGTAACAGTATGGATCTAGAAGAAGCTGTCAAGATTAAAGTTGAAGATCAGCAAAAATCATCTAAGGAAAGTGAATCTATAGACAAGTATCAAAGGTTTCATGCTTATGCATCCAATCGAATGAAAAGACTAGAAGCAGAAATCAATGATCTAAATGCAGATCTCGAAATATCAAAAAGGAAGAATGAAGGTCTTGAAGCTGGAATCATCTCTCTACAAGCTGATCTTGAAGCATCAAATAAGAAGAATGAGGAACCTCTACAATCATTTGAAAATGAAGGTCTTGAAGCAGAAATCATTTCCCTCAAAGAAGACCTGGATAAATCAAATAAGAAGAATGCAGGACTTGAAGCAGAAAACATATCTCTGAAAGTAAATCTCGAAGCATCGAAGAAGAAGAATGAATAACTCTTACAAACTTTTGGAGAGCAAGAAAATGGGTTGAAAGAAGAGATTCTAAATCTGAATAACCAAGTAGAAGACGGAAGAAGGAAAGAAGAAAGCGTGAAGAAGAAATGCCAAGCCTTGGAGGTGGAGGTAAACATTCTCAAAGGTAAATTAGAAGAAAAGGTTAAACTTTTGAGGTTTCAAGATAGTACTAAGATTTTGGACAATATTCTTAGTAGTCAAAGGTCTCCTTCTATCAAACTTGGTATGGGTTTTCATGAAACGGTTAAAGGAGAATCTAGTTCACAAGGAAGTGCTAAAGATTCAAAGGATGTCAAAGAAAAATCTGAAGTGTTGAAAGAAACAAAAGGTCAACCGACAATCATGAATTCTCAAAGGAAATCATTCAATAATGTTGAATGCTTTAAATGTCATAATCATGGACATGTTGCAGCCAATTGCAGAAGCAGATTGTTTCAGCCACAAACAAACGGATCCTACATAGAAAGGTACTCTGGTTTCTTCAAGGGATATTGTTTTTCATGTAACAAGTATGGACATAAAGCAGCTGATTGCAAAAGAAGGAAGATTAGAAATACTCATTATGATTCTTATGCTTACTTTTCTGGTCATGCAAGATGTTATGCCTGTAACAAATATGGACATGTGGAAAAAGAATGCAGGATGAATAGATCTGAGAAATTGGACAATTTCCAGCCCACAATAAGAAGTTTCAAGTAAAGCTGGAGAAAGAAGGAGGACCGGTCAGAAACGTAGGGAATACTGACCCTACAGCAGTCATCCGCTTCTAAAGCTTACTTCTCTGACTGACTGCAAGAAGTGATGTGAGATACATTATAAGGATTAGTAATTTATCGTCATAGGGGGAGCAATGTATGATGATTCTCATGGTTGTTTTGGTTATTCTGGCTATATTTATTTCTGACAGTGCATCTGGTGTGAAGAAAAGACAGGAACAGAAGGTTCAAATTCAGGGGGAGATGAAGGGGTGAAATTTTCTATATTTCACTTTCCATACGTGGGTTCGATGAAACAAAGTCACGTATACACGCGAGTTCCAGCAGACACAGTCATGTATGCATTGATGATAAGAGAATTGATATGACATCTGAAGATCAGGAGCAAAGGTTCAGGGGGAGCATCAGTCTGACTGTTAATGATTGTATTATTGACACTGTATTTGCTTATTTCTCAGTTCTAAATGATGATGACATGTTACATGGTTTCTTATGGTGAGATTATGGATGAGCCCTAATTGCTTTTTGAAGAGTATCCTTTGTTTTCACACATGGATGAGATGGAAGCTTTATGATTCAGAGATAAGGACCGATCATACAGAGATTGTTGCTGATGACTTGTTTTTGAAGGTATTCAAGTTGCACATGCTAAGGAGGAGCCTTGGTCATATGGAAAGGATGCTTGGATGCACTTTTTCAGGGGGAGCATTAGTCTTGCTGAGTATAATGCATTGTTGGCATTATGATGGTTCTGAAACATGATCTCCCTCTTGAGGTCTTTCTGGTATTGATCATAAAAAGTCATATTTTTATTTTGATGAAAAGGTCATGATGAGACCTATGATGTAAAATTGTAATATTCAGTCATGTAAGGACTTTTCAAATTTGTAAACCCACTTGGTTGGGTAGTTGAGTCAAAATATGTAAACCCACTTGGTTGGGTAGCTGAGTCAAAATGTGTAAACCCACTTGGTTGGGTATTTGAGTTTCATATGTAAATCCACTTGGTTGGATCTTTGATGTATGTATGAGTCCTTGGTGATAGGAAAAGTCATAGAGTCATGTACTTCATTGAAAATATAGCATGAACTCAGGGGGAGCATGGTAACTTCAATACACATCAGATCTGCATGGGAAGAAAAACCTTGTCTTGGTTTTGATCCGCCCTTTGCCCTTGATGTCAAAGGGGGAGAGTGACATGGTGTTTGAATAAGGGAAGAATATCATGATGCTTAATGTATCTATCTCCTGTGGTGATCAAACACCATCGTGGTTGCCATCAAGTCCAAAGGGGGAGATTGTTGGCAATATGATGCAGAGTGTTGTCCTTGATGGCAACCCACTTGATAAAGTTGATGGCAACTTGGTGAAATGAGATTGTTGGCTATATGATGCAATGTGTTGTCTTTGATGGCAACCTACTTGATGAAGATGTTCTTGATGGAAGCCTACTTGATGAGTTGCCTATGATAAGCAACCTATGTGTCAAAGATGTAAGAATGATGTATCTACAGATCAGTTCAGATGTGACAGAGAAAAGAATTCCAGTAAGTACCAAAAAAATGATAAATATAATATGTCACAATGTATACGCTACTTTTGTGAAGGCAACCCGCGTATACATACAATGTATACGCTACTTTTGTGAAGGGAACCCGCGTATACATTCAGGGTTAGCATATACGCAGTTTTTATGAGGCGAAGTTGCGTATACACGCGGAAGCGAACGCTCCAAGTCGCGTATGCCCTTTTGCGCTCTAAAATTATGATACCAAGGGGCATTACCATGGTATTGGCCCATTGTATTGAGCGTTGGATTATCTAATTGATCCCGTCCAGGAATACCATCGGAGGTTGAGTGGTTTTGACTCATGGTATTGAAAAAGGCTAATCTATATAAGGAGAAGAAGATCATTGTGCAAAGGGGGGCATGAGTCTGGGTTTGAATGAGTACTTCATTATGAAGTATATCTGTATGGAAAGGGTAACAGTTTGATGATCTGAATCTGTGATGCACCTATGAAGAAAATGATGAAGAAGTGAATCTAGATCTGAAATGTATTTGTATCTTCTAGATCTGTTTATGGAATGTTCTGATTTGAGATGAGGCGAACATGTTTCTGAAGTAAAGGGTAATATCTGAGCTATGCATATGTTGAGAAATTTATGTGAAATGTCTAAACTAGTATCTATTTGATTCGTTTCGGTAAAAGCGCGTGTATATGTAGATCTGACGAAAGAAAAGCGCGTATGTCTAGTTAGGGTTTTCTGAAGTATGTGCAGAGGTATACGCGGGTTTATATGCATGAAGGCGCGTATATACGCAGGATCAGTGAAAGAAAAGCGTGTATGATAAACTAGGGTTTGCTGAAGTTGTGAGATGTCTGATCTGTTCTGTTGTCTTGCTGATATCTGTTTGTGATGTGTTACTGCTATCTGTCTATGATGATCTGGGTTGTTCAAAGATTGATTATGCTACTATAGAGCAAGTGGTTGGTTTGATGAATGTTCCTTGAGCTTAATTGTGTGGGTTGGATCCAGTGTGAAAATTGATGAAACGTGGTCCATAGAGGTGCTGAGGGTTGTAGCCTTCAGTCAGGGGGTTGTAGCTCCCTTCCAGGTGAGGCTGGTAAACGAGAGCAGGGGGTCGTAGCTCCCTTCCGGGAGAGGCTGGTAAACGAGTCAGGGGGTTGGAGCTCCCTTCCAGGAGAGGCTGGTAAACGAGCGCAGGTGGGTGCCTGCGTGCTGGTCAAGTCTGCGCCAGCACATAAGTTGTAAGATGTTTTCTCTATAATAAAATATTGGTGAGACCATGATGGCGGTGGATTTTCCGGAAGCAGGTTTCCACCTAAAAAATCCTGGTGTTCATGTGTGATGGTTTATTCTGTTCTTACTGCACATGTTTATTGTTTATTGAACATCTAATGAATGAATGATGGAATGATATAAGTGAAGAATTAATAATTAGATCTTTGTGTATACGCGATTTTTATGAAGGATATCCGCATGTATACGCTAGTTGGCTTCATCAGAGTAGCGTATGGGTTTTAAAGAGTTGAAAAGTAAAAGTTTTGGTTAAGTCCTAAATACTGATTCACCCCCCCCCTCTCAGTATTTTTCCCAACACCTTGTGACTCTTTTACTACCCTCTTGATTGTTTGAATTATTATGACTTTTCAACTTACATGACTCTTCAAATTCCATGTGTGTCCTTTGGACTTCCACTTTACAATATATTTTGAATACAAATTACATGATCCACAATCATTATGTGGCATATGATGACTTGTGACAAGACATGACATGACATCGACTGCATGATGATGTGACAGTGCCAATTTTTCCTTCGTGTTGCTTCTTTCTTTGTGACTTCTTGAAAATATGATACATGTCCTCTTCTTCCTCCTCCTTATGATTATAAGATGAGAAATCTTCCATGTGATCTTGATCTTCATCTTTTGTTGTAGTCTGGTTCCTTCATCTTCTCACCTGCTGATCATCTTACCTCTTCAGCTCCACATGTGTCTTCTATCATGTCCTCCTTATCCATTTCCTTCTTCATCATCTTGTCATAGTATGATAAATTTCCTGCATATGCAATCCACTCATGACAAGATGACATCAGTTCGATAAACCCCTAGTCTAAGATGTTGCACGATGATCCACTGACTAAGTCAGAACCGAGTGGTAAGCCAAGGGAGAGGCTCAATGAATGCACACTTGTGCAGCTCAGGTAATCACGGGGAAAAAAATGAGCTCTGAGACTGCGCAATGTGTAGTTCATGCTGGACTAAAGAAAAATATTGCGCACTTTTAGAGCTCAAGGTGACAGGTTGATGGATTTTGCATTTTTATAGAAAATTACGCAGTTATGGGAGGCGGATAATTCTATGGAATTTTGAAAATATTATATATAAGTAGATAAAGGGATGAGCTTGAGGCTATAGATTCGAAAATGTGTAGTTGAGGCCAGGTTTGGAAGATTAATTGCGCAATTTTGGGAGGCAAGGTCGGGATTGAGCACTGAAATTGCAAAAAGTGCAGTATCGGTAATCAGGAACTGTGCATTTCATAGTTTTAAGGGACAAGGATGAAGCTTGAGGGTTGAAACTACGCAGTGTGAAATTGAGGAAGGTCATATGAGGCTAAGTTTTTGGGGAACTTCTGAAAATTGCTAAGTGTGGGACCGAAGAGACTGATATGAAAAGTGATATGACTTGACTATGATCACACACTTCAAACACTTTGACGAAACAAAAACATAGTTCATCCGAACACATTGACAACACATTTCCCTCAATGCGATAACCTTGTGATGACTTCACGACAAGTGCGAGACTAAAGATAATCCTTGTGAAGACCGTGACGACACTTGTGTGAAAGTACTTAAAACTTTGGGAATGGGTGTGATTGATGTTTACATGGTTAGACCAACTCATATACACAAATATAACCCCTTGAAACCACTAGAACAAGCATGCATACATTATGTGACAATTAACATGCGGAAATGCACCCATTTCTAAAGTGAAAAACTCTTGCGATATGTGGATGACAGCAAAATTAACAAATTCCAGAGCAAAGGTAACATGAAAACGACACTGTAATTGGAATAAAGGAAAGTGAAATCAACAACCGGAAACATGAAAATGACACTCGCAAAAACAAATGTGCGCGAAAGTGACATTTTTCAAAACTCAGCGAAATGGAAGTACGAACGCAGCTAGAATGTGAGAAACTGGCATTGTTAGTGCACACTAGTTGTTGACATGGATTGGACATTATACAGGCACAACCCTGATGGAACGTGCTATGCTTGTCCAATATTGTGTAGAATAATGCAATCATGAACACTTATTATGGATTGATCACGTGTGTGCATGTGAATTCAACACTTCCAATCCAAGAGGGAGCCCAAAAGCATCAGTTGACAAAGAAGTGACTATGGAACGACTGATCGCAAGATCCATGGTAGGATCAAAAATTCAAGTATGAGAAAAAATTTGGAGGGCGTTTCTCGATGATATAGTGCAATCGCGAAATTTTTCATGGATGAAATACATCTAGTACAAAACTTGTGGCTCAAAATCAGCGTAATCCAAAGAACCAAAATCCAAGGGTGGCATCAAATAAGTTGTTATTAATTTTGACTCCAAAGCAGCTATAAGAGGAATTATCTGGATATTCTTCACAAAGTTAGCAGCTTGGATTCCTCCAATTTCTATTAATTGTTGGTTGGTGTCTACCATCCTGTCAAGTTTATTTTTTAATTTTGGATTATCAACATCCAAGACATCACGAAAACTCCTTCTTTTTGTTCGATTTTTCTGCATCAGTCAGAAAAATACATTGCTGAAATCCATCCCAAACAAAACATCACTAAAACTTAATTTTAGACACACAAAATGGCTTCTGATTATTGTGATCTATATGAAACTTCTAACCCACCTCAATGATAAAAAGCATATCGAAGTATTTTGTGTTCATTCCAATGCCTTCATAAAAAAATTTCCTTTGGAAATCACTTAGGTACATCAGCACATAAACCTTCAAAAGGAAAGCAAGTGTAGCCAAAAGAAATCATTCACACAGAATAAGAAACAGACAAACCATCCAATAAATATTGAATGAAAATATCAAAAATCATATTGCCTAGATATTTAGGATGTATTAGATGTAATTCAATATTAACTCACTAAGATACAAAAAAACCTTGACCAAAGCTTGGCCTTCCAGTCATTCAAAAACAGTGGTTGTGCTTTCAATAAAGTTGAGAAAAAGTCACCATGCATATTCTCATCGTGACACTAGTTCTCAATGTACTTGAATATAGGATATTGTTGATACTCGAGGTTTTCTCTTAGGTGCCTATAGATGGTAATATATCTTCAATAACCGGTCTTCTAGATAATTTAGTGGTATAGAATATGAACTTAGGCATGAAGAAATTATATTTGTTTTCTTGAGTTAAGAAACCAAGATCCAGTGCAACATTGAAATTTGATAAACCCTTATTCAGAAACTTGTAACCCAACATGTCAAATATTGAGTTGAGAAAGTCAATAGAATTATTACATCATAAAATGCAATTACAATCGCAAAAAAATATATTCTAGATAAATACTCTATCCAATGTAAATTTAAAATGGAAATATATCCAATATAGTAAACAAGAGTGCCAATAGACATAGGGAGTTGTGAAAGGGGAGCCATTAGCAGCTACAACTTTGATCTAATAAACCATTCCTACAAAGTAATAAAGCATACCCTGCATGGTGAGATTCAAATTTGGACATGAGGGAAAATATCTCAGCCACATCTCAGTTAGTTTTCTGCAAAATAACATTTGAGTTAGGTTAGTTTCCTGCATACCCATTCACCAAGTCATCTCATAATAGGACACAAATGCATATTCATCAAATCCAATTTTTTAAATCAATTGTTTCTTGTAATTCCTTATCCATATCAAACAAAGGAATCAAAATATCAATCCAAGTATGTAACAAAATCCATCAAACCACGTTGACTTGAGAGGAAAAGTGATTGTATTAACCCCTCCATTATATCATATTTTTCAATATGTATACATATTTGAATTTAATAAAGTTTACTAAATTAAATTCACACAATGTATCATTTTCAAGAGGATATAATATGCCCCTGGATGTAAGGTGTACAGGAGAGAAGTCACTGTCAATTTTTTGAAAGTAGCAGCTTGTGCTTTTGTCTGCAACTTGACACAACCAATTTGGTAAGTTCGCAGGTTGTGGGTAGGTGTTTGTAATCATTTAAAGGAAGCATTATAGGGTTCCTATAAACAACAACTAATGGAGGGGAATTCACAGGTGTAGCATGATGCTATTGTGGAAAGTTCCGTTTCAAGGTGTAAATGGTGGAGAACTGTTGACTGCCTTAAAGAGGCTCAAAATATGTGTTAAGAAACTCAGACTTCTCCTTTATTCAAAGCATCTGGAGAGAAAGCCATAGAAAACTATCTTGCTAACTTTAAAAAAAATTATTTGCGGGTTTGATTTCTAAATCATGAAGCCTTATTCTTCTGACTAGAGAAAGAACAAATGGGTTTGTTAAACAACTATTTCACTTAATACCTCATTTTAAGATTTTTTTTGCCATTAAAATTTGTATTTGTTGCAAATATGATAAAATTTATTGAGGAAGACCCTTGGATTTAGGGAAGTACAAGATTTATTTTTCAACTCTGGTTTCTTAATATTTTTCTAGCGTCTTTTATTCCTCTTCCATCCCAATATGATCAAGGCTTCCAAACCTGCTTATGCGCCTTTGACTAAAAAATGTTTTAGAAGAAATATAGAAGTACATTTGGAACATAGATTGAGTTGGATCTTCATAAAGGTTGGATGGGGGTTAATTTTATAGAGTTTCAAGGCAAAAATTAGAATAGGACTCACCGAGTCTCCTGTTTACTTGCAAGTTACTCAGATCAGCAGAAGAAAAAAAATGGGAGGACATGGTTAATCTTGTCAAAAGTTCAAAATATTCATTATTGGGTGAGTTTGCACAGGGTTTGGCCTATCCCTGGAAGACTCGTTGATAATTTCAAGAGTCGACCAAGTTCAACCTCATGCACTTGATAAGCATCATATAGATTTAAAAAATCATTTTAAAAAATTACAACATTTCTTCAATGGTTTTAGACTTATTTTTTGTTTCAGGTAGAAGAATTTACAAATTTCTCCATCAAAACGCATCAGAATTCAATTTTGTTTTGTGGATTTTCAATCCATGTGAAGGGGTTAATTTCTTGGACAACATATTTTGGGAAATTTGAAAGGATTGTGCAGTGAAATTTCTGAAGATATATACTAAAGGTGTGGCCATCCTTGTGTTCTAGGCCAACATCCTTAATCATAAAATATTTTCTTAGATATTGGAAGCAATTTTTGGCTTATGCAAATTTTGGATTATTGTTTTTGAATATTTGTTGGTTTTTTTCTTTTTCATAAATCCTTAAGGAGAAAAATAATGTATTTTTCCTCTGTCTTGGATTAGTTTTAATTTTGGAATGTCTTCTTCCCTCTCTCAAGTGGGTTTAGGAATAATACCTCCCTCTTGTCCCATGTCATTTTGTAAATCATTTTTCCTATCACAAGTTGTTTTTAAGTGGGTATATTAGGATATTAGACCTTAGGAGTTGCTTGAGACCAACTTGTTCTAATGTAATATAGTCACGTGTGCTTTGGATATGCAATTGTGATTGTTCTATCTCATGCATAGATGCTCTGATGGTGCTCATGTGTTAGGTATTTATGACAACTAAATTATGTCCTATCACCTAATTGGTCAATTATATCTATTTAAAGATAATAGATGTTCACTTGTCTTACATGAGGAAGAGTAGAGTATTATATTGGATATATCCCTTCAATTCTTGTGTAGTATTTCATTCTATTACTTCATGGATGTCTCATTTTGAGGGTTTTTCCATGTAAATCTTGGTGTCTTAGTTTATGGTCAGCATGAGTTATTCCTAAATGGTATCCATCCTTGTGAGTAACCCACTTGTGATTTCCTAATATGGTATCAAAGTGCTTGTGAGTTTCACTCCTCATTCAAAGATCAAGCTAGTTTTGTTGGATATTTGAAGAGCTTTAGATCCCTTCTTTTGGTTTTGAGGCCAGTCCAGTGGAGCTCGAATTATTAGGTCTTGAATAACTGGGGTGGTTGTTCTATTTCAACAAAACCTATGTATTTTTTGGAGATCTGACCACTCCGTGTATTACAGTCAAATTTAAATTCTTGGTATTTTGCTTATGTTGGGGAACTTAAGGCTCACTTACATTTTAGGTTATTGGGATTCATGCAACTTCTTATGGACACAACCGTAGATTTGTAGATAGTCGTAAGTGGACCCAAGGTTTTCCTAAGGGTTGCGTCTACCTTAGTTGCACACGCTATTATATATAAATGTAAAGCTTTGGGCTAGTTTTGGCATATAATATAGATAAACATATGCAAAACTGAGTATATCTTTGTGTGTCCATATTTCATTTCATGATTAATGATACAACTATTATGTTGCTTTGTGGGTGTTTCCCTCTTTGAGGGTTTTACCACATAAATAGTGGTGTCTCATTTTTTTCAGTATGATTTATTCCTCTGTGGTGTTCATCCTATGAGAAGACCACCTATAATTTCTCATTATGGTATGAGAGTGCTTGTGTGGTTAACCCCTTTTTTTATTCAAAGATTGAGGTATTTATGTTGAGTATTTGAAGAGATTCACATCCTTTGTCCTAGTTTTGAGGTCAAGATTTTGGAATTCTCCACATTATCTCTTGAAGTTCTAGATTTTTTGTTTTGTTTCAACAAAATATGTGCTTTTTGGGAATATTTTACTACTCCATGTATTGTGTAGTCAAGGCTTGGTATTTTTCTTCCTTTTACTGCAACGACTCTTCAACATCGTTAGGCATACCAAAATTTTCACTCACCGACCCCTTTATTACCTAAAATACACTCAAAAACACCCAAACTAATCCTTGTTTCAACTCTCTGCCTTCGTAGTCTATTAGGTAAACTTCCTAGGAATAAACATTACATTGTACTATTGGTCCCTTTAGAAACTTAGGTGGCGTATTGTATGGAATAATCAAGATGTAAGGCACCATGAACTACAACTCTCTTCTTTGTTCTCCAAATGAAATTTTGTTCCTCCTAATATGGTGAATAAGATTTCAAGTGGACCAATTCCTCTCAATTGCAAAAGAAAAAACAATCTGGAAAAGTACCTAAAAAATAAGTTGATAAAGCTCAAAAGCCCCATCCCCATCCATCCTATTAGGTTCACCTATGCTATGTTTAGTAGTTATCCCTTGCATCCACTTTCTAATGTGTTGAAGGGGCCATTAAATTCCCCAAATGAAAGAAATTGTTGCCAAAGAATCATGTCATCTTCGATTATGGACATCCTAATAAAAGTGATTCTTAACTCCACCTCCTAATCATTAATAAGAAGAAACTATTTTGAACTCTTTTGAGAGCATACATTTTGTTTATTTTCCTACTATTTCCTTGTTTATCAGCAGTCATCAGGTTAGGTCCATAATAACTACCTTTAGGTATACTATGGTGTCAAAATTCTGCTCTTGGATTTTTTATATGGAAGTTTGAAACTTAAATTGTATATGGAAGATAGATTCTATTTAGGGCTACATGTTATCCATGTTTTTGTTTAAAAATGTGGACTTGGGAGGATATCTAAAAATTAATTTGTCATTTCCACAAATGGTATTTTGAGTTCCTAAAGAAACTTTGGGATCTGTAAAATGTTTTCTTCCTCTCTTTTTGATTGGAAATAAGTATTGGTATTATAAGGCCTTGTGCTTAGTTTTTTGGACTAATATATTTTTTACATTCACTAGAAATCAAATTTGAGTACTTTTCTTTTAGTTTTGCAGTGGATATGTTAGGACTAAATCCTTTTTTTAAGGAAAACCTTGCGGGAAACTAGAGGGATGATTTCCCACATTCATGGATGGCACTCCTAGTAAAACCATCCACGTGGACTAATGCACCTAACCCAATGGGATTCAAACCAGGTGTCTATCGGCATGGAACTAGCTAATGACCAAAAACGTTGGAAACAATTGGTTGAGCTAACCCCTTGGGTTTTGTTAGAATTAAATATATCAACTAACAACAAAAATATATGGAATTTTCCATTTTGATTGCTTTATGAATATTTTCTAGAGTTCACTCTGATTTATTTTTATGAGAATATATTTCATCTTATAGAAGATACCATTGGTCCAAAGAATGTATACTTATTATTTACTTGAATTAATATCTCTCCAATGTAAAAAAAAAATTGTATTCATCTTGTCAGTCTAGCAAACAATTATTCCACAAATGGCTCCAACATTAGAAGTAAGAAAAGGATAATTACAAAAACAAAAATTAAAGTTCAGAAATTTTCATAAAACCAATTATTTCATGAAAAATTGAATCTAGAAAATATGTACGTCCACTGAGCTTATGATTTCATATTTATGACTCTCTATAAGATGATTATTGGCAAGGTACATACCAATATGGGAAAAACAATGGAATACACAACATCATACAAGTCAAAGCAAAGATGTCCATTGTCACCCATACTCTTTTAGCTTTATATTGACGAGATAGAAGATCTCATTTCAAAGTGATACAGGTGGTTGCCTTCTCTATGGTATTTCCATCAGAAGAATTTCGTTTAATAATTCCACTTCTACATATATGTCAGAAAGAGGCTTGCATTCATTCAAAGTTGCAATACCAGAAAGGATAAGTACCATTGAACGTAGTAAAGCCACCCATTCCTATAGATACATTTAAAAAATGTTAAATGGAATGTTTACCTAAAAAATATTTAAGATGGTGACATACAAATTTACAATAAGAAATAAAAAAAATATCCTTTGGATGGAGGTCTCTGAACTCATAATACCCTTCTTAACATGTGTGAGAAAAATTGTATAAATGACATGCTTAACATAGACTTTATACCAATTTCTACATCCATCATTGATGCAACAATAAAGCAGTCATTGCTTCACCATGTTTATATGATTAGGTTTCTTCTCAGTTTTTAGGTCATCTTGCTTCCTGCTACATTACCTCTTCGCTTTATAATAAAAATGGAGAAAATTGTATAAAAAAAAACAGCCAACTAGAGGCACTATTCCTGAGTGAGGACTTCTGATGACATATCATACACACAATGTGAGCGAATAAGAAAGGCATATTTCTCAACTATATGGGAGAATAATTGAGGGGATATTTTCTCATAATGAATAAGCCTCTTATAATAATCATATTCTTCAACTGTAGATAATGATATTGCATTTAAATCACCTACCAGTTTTGCCTTCAAGGAAGCAACAAGAATTCAGGTCAAAAATTAATAACATACTTTAACAATATAACCAATGAATAAAAAAACAGAGTCACTGTAACATGAGATCATGGGACATCAAATAATATCAAACTTTGGTTCAACAAAACCAAACAAGAACCATTATATTACAAGCAAGGCCAAGGAAGGGGCAAATTTTGAAATCCCTTTCAAGATATCACAAATAGCCACTCAAAGATCCAATGTAGACAAAGTTAGCATTTTAATAATACTTGTGTCACCCAGAGTTGGAAAAACCTCTTTCATAACACATAAAATTTCCATGAAATTCTCTACAAGTCACATTAATTACAATATGTTAATAAATATCAATTATGGAACATTAATAAAAATTAAATCTGAAAAATAGATGCAATCTCTATAAACTATTTTTTCCCATGCAATTTACTCACCATTCTTGCTGACTTTTTTCACATCAAGGAATGGTAACAAATAATCAACAAATTGATTCTCTACATCAAAGAGATGTAAAGAAATTGTTCAATAGTAATAACATCTACAACTAGAAACAACATGCTATTGTGGCCTAATATTTTCAATGGATGTCCCTGGATTAGTGTTTGAAACTTTAAAATTGGTTGCCAACTCTTTCAAATGAAAATTGTAATAATTTAAAATATTAATCCTTAACATTTGAATTAAAATTACAACTTATTTTCTCAAACATCACACGACTCCTACATGATTAAATTTTAAAATGTAAGCAATGTATTGTTAACAAAATATTTTATGCCTGAGGTAGATCATTACGAGAAAATAATATGAAATAACATTGAAATCCAAAATTGAGAATTATTTCAAACTGAAGTTGTGACCTATAGTAGCAATCATATTGTAGAAGAGCCATCTGAAATTGTAGAGGTGCCATCCAAAGTTATCTATCTTACACTATGAAGAGAGCACTTGCAAATCGCACTGATTTCCTTTGCACTTCACTCATAAAGGCAACTTCCAAAGTCACTCAAGCCAAATTCTGAATCTCATAAGGGCAACTTCCCCAGTCATTCAAGCAAAATTCACATGGATCAAAAGTAAAGGAACTCTAAAAATATTTGGAAAAACAGCATGTTATGTCCCCATATTACTAGTGTAGTCCCTTATTTTTATTAGTGTAGCCCCCTTATTGTTATTGTTGTACCCCTGTAACCCCCATATTGTTATTATTTTTTACTTACATTATTATTGTTAGGTCGGCTAGGATTATATTGTGACCTCATGGACCCCTATATATAAAAGGGGGTTTTGTCATTTGTATCATCCAAAATAATTTCATTTATGTAATTTATTGGAGGTTTCCCCCTCGAAGTGGCTGATTTCTAAGGTGTTGATATCTCTTTTCTTCTATTTTGGAGTTGGTTTCTTAACATTTGGTATAAGAGCTTTGGATTCTAGGGTTTCGCTACTCCAAAAAGGTCATCATGGAATTTTCGCTATAACTTTTTTTTCTGCGAAGGTTCAAAAGCTGAAACTTTTACAGAGCAAAGCTGAAATCCTAAAGACATCGTGGAAAAATTTCAGATCTTGGTTCACAATATTTTCGGAGATATGATCTGTGTTAGTTAGGGATTTTTGCAGGCTCCTAAATTTAACCTAAACAGGTCATTGTGGAATTTTCACTATAATTTTTTTTCTCTGAGGGTTCAGAAGCTAAAATTTTTACAAATCAAAACCGAAATCCTGAGGCATGTCATGGGAAAATTTCAGAGCTTGATTCGCAATATTTTCGGAGATAAGGTCTATGGAATTTAGGGTTTTTTCAGGCTCCCGAATTCCATCTCAAAGAGGTGACCATGGGAAAATCATCATAACTCTCTCTATGAGTATTGGATTGGAATTCTAAAAAAAGTGGCCCCAAGTAAACGGACTATAGTTTCCTTTGTATCAATTTCAGAGCCAAAGGAGGAAACAGTGACATGTGGCATGCCGTACAAATTCGCTCTACTGAACTAGTCCATAATTAGGTCATTGTGGGAGATTGAGCATAACTTTGTCTTGAAGAATCCAAATCAGTTCATACCTCTGGAATTTGTAAGAATATTCAAAGGGCTACTATAGGGCCAAATTTCAGATATTGAAGATCCGAAATCACAAAGATAATTCAGTTTCAATACCGATCTCCTCAAATCAAGAAAAATGTGTGTATTTTTTTTTTCAACTTACATAATTCTTATTTGAAAAATCAGTTTTAAGTGATTCCAAAGACCTATTGAGCATATATATTGGGTTCTAAAATGCCTCCTAAAAATAATTCAACACCCATTAAGCCCTCAGAGTACTCTACTATGACTCATGAAGATGAAGAATTGCAACATGATCTATCAAAATTACAAGAGCAAGTGCACCATTTTTCACTCTCGCAAAGACAAAAAAAAAATGAAATGGAAGTTTTGAAGAAAGGCATGGAAGTGAAGATGGATGGTTTGAATAAATCTGTGGAATCTAAGATGGATGGTATGGAAGCTAAGATGGATGGCATGGAAGCTAAGATGGATTACATGGAAGAAAAAATGAAAGACAACATGGAAAACATGAAGAATTCTCTAAAAAGAGACATGGAAGGTTTGACAAAGTTGATACAATAAATGTTTCCTAATAGCGAAAAGATAATAGAGGAAACTCATGATGAGAAAAAAATAAATGTTAATCGTGATTTCAAAACTATAATGTTGGATGGAAAAACCACAATATTCCAAAGATGGATATGAGGAAGTTTGATGGCAAGGATCCCGTAACATGGATACTACAAATGGAGCAATATTTCGATCTCAATAATGTGAAAAACACACAAAAGGTATAGATTGCAACTTTACATTTAGAACAAAATACATTTGTATGGTATCGATGGCTTTGCTCCCGTAAAAAATTGTCACTTGGTCAATTTTTACGGAGGAAGTGATAGCACATTATGAGTATACAAAGAGAAACACCTTCTTTAGCCAATTAATAAATCTCAAACAAAAGGGTTCAGTGGTGGAGCACATTGAGGACTTCCAAAAATTGAATATAAGGGTAATTGATATTCCAGAGGAACACAGGATTGATGTCTTTATAGGGACTTTAAAGGATAACATCCAACATGAAGTTCACGTTTGGGAACTTGATTCATTGGAGAAGGCACTCAAATTAGCAAGAACAATTTAGTGTAAAATTATGGTGACAAGGAAGCCTACCACTCACATATATAAATATGGAAGTGTTGCTACTCCTAGACTTCCACAACCTACAAGGTTGACACCACAACAATTGGAAGAAAAAAGAGCAAAAGGGCTTTTCTACTGTTGTGATAGCAAATACACTAAAGGTCATACGTGTGTTGAGAAGAAATTATTTTACATAGATTGTGAAGAGGAGGAAGAAAATGAACAAGAAACTTCAAAATAAGAGGATATACACCAGGAACCAACCCTAGAAGAAGAATAAATGAGTCCGACCATATCATGTAATGCATTAGCAAGAATTACCACTCCTCAAACTCTCAAGATAGAAGGACATATCAAGAAGAAAAAGGTAATAGTGTTGATTGATTCGAGTAGTACCCATAATTTTATTCATTGTAAGGTAGCCAAGGAATTGAATTTTTTCCTATACCCAGCACCAGAATGTCAAGTGATGGTTGCAAATGGAGGAACTATAAATTTCTCTGGAAAATGCCATAATATCAATCTAACCATGGGGTAATATGTATTGAATAGTCCAATGCTTTTCATTCTAATGGGAGGTGTTGATGTTGTACTAGGAGTACAATGGTTACAATCTTGGGGACGGTAGCTTTTAATTTTCAAGAACTTTCCTTGAATTTTTTTTCAGAAGGAAAGGAAATTGAATTACGGAGTATCACAGGGAAGCTAGGAAGATAATAAGCTCTAATGTCATGAAAAAGCTTCTGAAGAAAGCCTAAAATGAGGCGTAATTGTGAAATTATGCTCACTAGAAGTTCCAACATCAAAATCATCTATTTCTCAATATCTCCAAAAAGTCTTGGAAAATCATTCCAAGGTGTTTGAAACTCCTAAAGGACTCCCACCTATTCGTGATCATGATCATGCTATTCATTTGATTCTAGGAAGTATTCCTCCAAACATCAGGCCTTACAGATATCTTTATGTCCAAAAGAGCGAAATTGAACTTATGATTGCAGACATGTTAGAGGCTGGTATAATTCAACCTAGTCAAAGTTCTTTCTCTACTCCAGTAGTATTGGTGCACAAGAAGGATGGATCATGGTGCATGTGTCTGGATTATAAGGAGCTCAATAATCTCACTATTAAAGATAAATTTCCAATTGAGCTTTTAATTAAGCATTTATTATTGTTTATATGATGTTTCACATGGATTACACTGACATTTAGGAAAGATATATGTTGTACAACTAGATTTATGTGCATGTCTCTTCTTGATTTCCAAGTTGAAGAGGAAGAAGGGTTGTTGGGGGTTTGGACCCCGCGGGATCTACATCAAACGTAGGATCTATGGGTGAGTTATACAATCTATAATATATAGATTTTAGCATACAATTTTGGTTGTGTGAGTCCTTCTTGAATAGCATGCCCTGATCTGTGGAGGTTTTTGACCCAACGACCTTTAGGGAGTTATTTCCCGAAACAGAACTGACGACTCCGGTGGGGATCACATTCTTGTGATTCCCCTGTTGGGTGTTTTCATCTGTTTAAAGGTTTTCGATAGTTATAATCATTATTTCCAGTCCAATTAGTTTTTTCTCAATCAGACTAAAGCCGTGGTTTTTTAGCCAGGATTGATCATTTTTATTTTTCATTATTTACTTTTCCATATGCTATTTTTCCTCTACACGGACACGTATACACTTGTTAAAGGAAGTCGCGTATACGCGTTTTTCCTTTGCTACAGTCATGTATGCACGCTTGTTTCAAAACTGATAAGTAGCGTATGCCTGGGAAAATTTTGAAATTTTTGATTTTTTGACCTTTTGGTCTTGTCTGCCTATGGAGACCTGTTCCTGCAGTGTCCTTTTAGTCTCTGGATTGTGTTGAAAGTGGTTATTGGTATTTTTCTCTCTTGTTTGGTTGAAGACTGGCTCATTTGGAAAAAAAAAAAATTTAGTGCTTGCATTTCTGGTTCGAGTACCAAGATCTCTTTCTGGAGATTCTTGGTTGTTCTGCTTAATCAGGACAGAGAGCTTCTGCTCATATGCTCTTTCCTAACTTTATGTCTTGCTTTGCACTTTAATTTTTTCCTTCTTTTTGGTTGGTTTTCTTGAGTTCATCAGACTAGGTCTTGTTGCAATTTTTGAAGAGTCATTGTTGGTTCTTTGAAGTTTTGTTTGCTGCAAGATTGTGCTATTCTTCTGGGCTAAGTTATTGAGTTTCTTGTCTTCCTTTTGCTCGTATAAATATTGCTACTAAGTGGCACTATAAGATTTAGAGCATTTTTGTTGAAGTTTTGCTTGAAATTCAGAGATTGTTTGGCTTGGGAATTAGATAGTTCTTCTTGGTCTCTTTGAAATCTTCTTTTTATAAAATTCAAAAGCTCAAAAACATTTTGTTTTGCCATTGCCTTTGTTTTGCATTTTTGTTTTGGTTTCTTTCCATCTTTTGAAGCCTTGTTGAGATTTCTTACCTTCGGTTTCTGACTTGATTTGGGAAGGGAATTTTCATTGGTTTCTTTCTCTTATTTCGAGCATATTTTGGTGTCTTTATACTGAGAGTTTCTGATTTGGGAACTAGCTTTGTGGACAACCAGAAAAGTGATAGAACTGGGGGATTCTTGGAAATTTCTCTTTGCTTTGTTAGATTTTGCATCTTAGAATTGGCATGCTCTTAGTAATTTTCATTAGGTGCACTTGAACATTTGTAGTCTTTTTCATAAATTTTGTGAGTGTGAGGTTTGATATCTGAAAAGAAAAAATAGTCTCGTAGAACCCGTGTAGAAATTTCTTTTCATCGAAAGGCAATTACTGCATCTGCATGTAGTTTGGTTTTCATTAATTTCTTTTCTGCGTCATAAAACATCACGAGTTTCATTTCCATATTCCCTTGACTTAATATAACAGCCAACTAAAATAAGCACAATAATTTAAAAACAACTAGCAAGTTTTTTATTAAGTGTCATACATCAACTAGCTAGGTTGTAGGGCCTTGGATTAGGTGAGTGGAGAGTTAACTCTCCAAGGCCGCTCAAACTAAAACATAGAAGTTTATTAAATGAGCGAAATCCAACACCGTTAGGTGGACCAGGAAAGCTCTCCTCCAGAGAGTCAAGCGCGAGGGGAAGTGAAGGTTGAGAAGAGAGATACCCCCTCTCCGATTTACTGGATATTGCCTTAAGACTGTTCCACCCGGCTGCTGACACGGATTGGTGCCCTTAGTTTCCATTCCTAGGTACCACATAGGTGAATGCGGGGGGGAATACCTGTGGTACTTGAGGCAGACGTCATATCACTTTCAGCAGTACTTCTGGAGGGTGCCCCGGCGAAGCTTAGGTACTTTCATCGGCAAAGGCTATTGTTATGAGGTCGGCGTAATTGTTTATGTTACCTTCGCTAGTAGGCCTGGGCCGTAATTATCCTAGACTACTTTCGAGAGGTCCTATTTTTTGCTTTCTCGTATTTTGGTGTCCGGTCCTAATCACCCGGAGCGGAAATACCTAAAGGCTGCTTGCTTGGTTGCATCTTAGGGATTTTTTTCGTGAGTGCTCTTTGCTCCTAGCTTGCTTAGCTTTATACTTTTTTGAGTCTAATTAATCTGTTAAAGTGGCTGATCAAGCGCCTCGTCGATCAAGGAGAGTTCGGGGGTTATCTCCCGAAAGTGTTGAGCCTTCTTCAAGAAGGCGTAGGAGTAATATAGCAGGTGAATATCACCCAGTGGTATCTGACGCAACAGAGAGAGATACTCCGCTAGGGATTGAAGGTGTTGTAGTTGGTTCTAGTGTTGTTTCCAAGAGGAGAACTCCGCTCACCTCGAGAGTCTTATTTCCAAGAGAAGCAGAAGAAGAAGTAGAAGTAGAGGAAGTACCTCAGTCTCTTGAGTCACTTCCATCTCCTCTTCTTTTTGATTCTCCGTTTGTTGTTGAGTAAATCAGATTTTAGTCAAAAAGAACAGAAAGTCCTTATCCATCTCATGCATACCTTTTGATGGCCACAACTGGGAATGCGGCTGCAGTTGTGAGTGCTGCAAGCATTCAGAATCCTTCTTCAGTAGAAGGAGGAGGCACAATTGCTATATCTTCGATTGATTCTAGTACTAATGTGTTTGGCTCTTGTTTCACCCAAGCACAAGCTTCTCAATCTGGTCCCTTTTGTTTTGGAATGCCCATTAGTGGGATTCCTTCGTTTTCCTTTTTGGCTGCTGCAACTGCATCTGCACCCATGTCTTCCATGGCTAGTGGGTCAGCTTCTTTTCAAGGTTTCCCCTTCGAAAGTGGGCATATTCCTAGTTCGAATCCTTCCTTAGGGTATTTTCCTTTAAGTTCTCAGACTCAGAGTTTTAACCCTTGGTCTGGAGGTCAGAGTTTGACTACTTTTATAGGTTGGAACCCTGTATTTACAGCAGTGGGGGCAGGGAATCATTTTCTCGCTGGTCAACAAGGGAATGTTTCTTTCCCTTCGTCGAGTGCTTATCAGGCTTTTTCCCTCTTTCTAATGCTTGGAACCCCTATCAGGGGGTTTCCTCTTTATTCACTACTTCGGGGGGGGGGGGGATTGGTCCGGTCTATGGTAACTCTATGTTGGGAGGGGGTCTTTCTCCAAATGCTGGGTCCTATGGCCCAAAATTTTCTACGAGTTCTTTCTAGAAACCTGGTGCCTCATCAAATCCAGGTTATTCTTTTCAAAATGTTGGGAATTCATCTCACCAAGGATGGAATCCTCGGGATCCTCCTCGTTTACCTTTTCTAGCAATGTTGAACTTGCCAGATTTGTCGAAATTGACGAATGATCCGATCCGATATAGTCTAGGGTGGCCTCCGGTTCCTACCAAACTACCTTCAGAAATTCCAAAGTTTGAAGGCAAGAATGGAGAGGACCCGGCTGATCATATCACCACTTTCCATTTATGGTGTTCATCTAACTCCCTAATCGAGGATTCGATTAGGTTGAGGTTGTTTCAACACACCTTGACTGGAAATGCTGCCAAGTGGTACATTGAGTTAACTGGGGGCAGTTTTGCTACTTTTGGACATCTGGCTACTATATTTCTAAATCATTTCCAATTGTCTGTCCGTTATGATGCCGGGACTGAACTCCTAGCTAATTTTAAGCAGGACGATGCAACCCACATTTCTGGTCATATTCAGGAATGGCGGATAAGGAAGAGGCTCATCAAAGCTTATATTTCGGGAGAATTTATTTTGGAATGGTTTTTGAAATCTCTGCAGGCAGATATTTCTAAGGATGTATCCCTCTCAGGGGTATTTTCTGAGGAGTAGGCTATTTTTAGGGCCCAACAGCTTGAATTGATATATTCTCAGTCTGGTGTCCTTCATAAATATTTTCCTAATGCTCCTTTCTCCAAATTAGACATATCCAAGACTAAAGTCAGTCCTCATGGTGACAGACTTATTGGGTCAATCAATAGTGGTGAAACTAACCTACTTAGTCAATTGCAGAAGTTGTCTATAAAATCTGCTTCTTCTAGTCAGGTTGTGCCTACTGAGTCATCGCCTTCTCAATATTTGTCGGTAAATGTCATTCAGACTTCTAACCCTAAAGAAAATCAACAATCCGAAGGGAAGAAGAAGGGACAGAACAATAATAAGAAAAAGGGCAAGAATGGGAAGGGTAATGCAAATAAATCCAACGAGCATGTTGGTGAGGGTCCAAAGGATAAAAAGAAAGTGAAGTTTCCATGCAAGTTATGTGTTGGAGACCATCTTACTCACCTTTGCCTTAAAATTCAGGATGCGCAGAACTTGTTAGCTCAGCAGGGTTCTTCTTGTTCCCAGGCTATGTTGACAAACCCTTTTCCCCAAGGGCAACAACTAGTTGTTGGCGCAAATCAAAATACTGGGGCTTCCTCTGGGGGCACCCAGGAAGGGTAAAATCCATCAAACATATACATGATGAGTGCTCATGTGGATATCACCACGATATCCCGTGATTATGGCGAAGATGAGTCTTTGAAAGCCAAGGGTGCTCCCGATGGTACTGAGCCGCTTCATATTACGAAGCCTACCGTTGAGCCTATACCTCGAATGCCAAAAGCATATACCAAGCATACGATGATTAATCCAAATTCCAGGGTTGCCCAGAACTACTCTATTGTGGGAGATCTGGCGCAGAGTCCTTGTGCCATGTCAGCTCTTGAGGTGCTCCAGTCTTGTCCAGCTCAGCCCAGTGCTCTGCTCACTGCTATTGGGGCTGTCAATCCAAAGAACTCTCTTGTGATTACATTCGATATGTCTAATTTTAAAAAGATACTTCCCCATCATATGGCTTTTCATATCAAATCGTCGTTTCAGAAATTCAATATCTTTCGAACAGTCGTTGATGAGGGTGCTTCCACATGTGTGATGTCTCTCGCACGCTGGAAGGGAGTTGGATCTCCCACAGCTGTTCCATCTGCTACTCTTCTGACTGCGTTTGATGGTCATTCTCACAGACTGCATGTTATTGTCCCAGCTTTGCCCATCTATGTTGGGGGAAAAACTGTAAATATAGAGGTTGAGATAGTTGATGCAAGCTTGGACTACAACCTTCTATTGGGGAAAAACTGGATTTATGAGATGGATGCCATTGCATCCTCATTATTTCGAGTTATTTTTTTCCCTCACAAAGGGAGAATTGTTACAGTGAATCAACTGGACTGTTCTCCTGTAGACCCGAATGCATCTACTGACTCAACTATTCCAAAGGTGGATAATGCCAAGCCGCCTGTTGAGAATTTAGGGGTTGGAATGTATTCTTCTTTGATGGAACTTTTGATATTCCACCTCCTACTATTCATATAAATGCAATTTCATCATCCAGGGCTCCTATTCGAAGAGAGTTCTTCAGAACTCATTATTTTTCGGATCCTTGGACCTTCCCTTCCCCTACGTCCACATTAGCAAAAGGTCAAGTGGGTGGAATGGCATTTCTGATGTCTGCAGCTGAGATTGCTTATCAATCTATTGTAGACTCTGCAGAGTCCATTCCAGCTTCTCTTTCTCCGGAGGAGTTGGATGGCGATGTGGCTCCGGCTTGGACACTTATTTATTCTTCCACCCAGGATTGCCTTGATACCACTCTTCCATCTAAAGAGGCCATCCTGGAAGCTATGATTGGTATAGATAGACCGTGGGATGATTTGCATCATCGGTCTTACTTTTTACCTGATTTGAGCAAAGTTGAATCAAGTTTTACAAGTCCTTTGTCTCCTGGTCCTGTTCACCCAGTCCTGAACCCTTTAGCACCAACACAGGTATATGTTGAAGGGACCATGGCTATGATTTCTCCAACTATCCCGGTGAACATTTCCAGGGATCCCAATGTTATAGAGAATGTCTTCATCGGAGCTGAATGTTCCCCTAAAGAGATTCATATTTACACCAATCTCTTTAAAGAGTTTAGGGATGTGTTCGCTTGGTCTTATGAGGAAATTCCTGGTATAGATCCATCTATTGTCTAGCATGAGATCAAGACTTACGAAAATGCTAAGCCTGTGAGGCAAAAACTTCGTCCGGTCAATTCTAGGAAGGCTGCAGCTATCAAAGCCGAGGTGGAGAAGCTGCTCAAGGTGGGATTTGTTTTCCCTGTTCCTTTGACAGAGTGGGTTTCGAATCTTGTTCCCGTGGATAAAAAACAAGGAACAATTCGATTTTGCATTGATTTCAGAGACCTTGATAAAGCATGTCTGAAAGATAATTACCCACACCATTTATAGATCAAATTATCGATGAGTGTGCCGGTAATGATATTTTCTCCTTCATGGACGGTTTCTCTGGATACAATCAGATTAATATCCGTCCTGAAGATCAGCATAAGACTGCCTTTATTTGTCCCTGGGGTACTTTTGCTTACAAGAAGATCCCTTTTGGTCTTAAAAATGCTGGGGCTACTTTTCAGCGCGCCATGTCATATGCCTTCCACGATATCAAACATATTATCGAGGCATATTTGGATGATTTAGCTGCTCGTTCTCGAAAGAGAATTGATCATCCTACTCACCTCCGTCAAGTATTTGAACGATGTCGTTTCTACAATATTAGGTTGAATCCGAACAAGTGTGTTTTCGCGGTTACATCCGGTCGGTTATTGGGATTCATTGTGTCTTCGGAAGGGATTAGGGTATATCCCTTCAAGTTTGAGGCAATACTTCGGTTGCCTCCCCCGTCATCTATTCGTCAACTTCAAAGTCTACAAGGAAAAGCTAATTTTCTTCAGAGATTTATCATAAATTATGCTGAAGTTACCAAAGGATTTATGAGATTGTTGAAGAAGGGAGTTCCATTCTTTTGGGATGACTTCGCTCAGCGCTCATTCGATGCTTTGAAAAATGCATTGACCTCTACTCCTATATTGAGTCCACCTGATTATAGCAGGGATTTCCTTTTGTATCTTGCAGCAGTAGAATATACCATTGGTATGGTTCTGGTTCAGGAGGACAATGCTCTTGCAGAACATGTTATATACTACCTTAGTCGAGGCTTGGTAGGACCTAAACTCTGGTATACTCCGATAGAGAAGCTAGCTTTAGCAGCTGTTCATGCTGTACAGCGACTCAGACATTATATTCTTCTACGAAAAACTTATGTTTTGGCAGCAGCCAATCCATTTCAGTTTGTTCTCAGTAGGCGAGTGATTGGGGGCAAATACAATAGATGGATTGTGATTTTGCAGGAATATGATCTTGATTTTATGTCTGCCAAGTCCAAGAAATCATTAGTTTTCGCGGAATTAATCTCTGAGTTGCCTTGTGGAGTAGAGATAGTTTATGATGAATCCTTCCCGGATGAACATTTGTTTCTCATCTCTCCACAGGATCCTTGGTATGGAGATATCATTGTGTATCTTCAGACTGCGAAGTTTCCCTCTACTTTTTCGAAAGATGAGCGTCGTAAGTTGCGTCACTTGGCTAAGAATTACTTGATTATTGGTGATGCTTTATACCGTCAAGGGGTTGATTCAATCCTGAGACGTTGCTTAACTCTCGAAGAAGCTGAGGCTGTGCTGAATGATTGCCACAGTGGAGCTTGTGGTGGTCATTTATCTGGGCTTGCTACAGCCCAACAAATCTTGCGTGCTGGATACTTTTGGCCTTCAATTTTCAAAGATTGTATGGAGTCAGTCAAAAAACGTCATCCGTGTCAAGTCTATACTCGAAAAATGTGCGCTCATCCAGCTCCACTTTTTCCAGTCATTACTGTCGGTCCCTTTACAAAGTGGGGTATTGATTATACTACTTGTAACCCGCCTTCGGCTAAAGGTCACAAGTATATTATTGTAGCAGTAGACTACTTTACGAAGTGGGTCGAGGCTATGCCTACTTTTGGGAATGATGGTGAGACTGCAGCTCTTTTTCTTTTCAACCAGGTTATTTCTCGTTTTGGTATTCCTAGAGAGATTGTCACTGATCATGGTAGTCATTTTCAGAATAGCATGATGGCTGAGTTGGCTCTAAAATTAGGTTTCCGGCAGGAGCATTCATCTCCTTATTATCCTCAGGCCAATGGGCAAGTGGAAGCCGTGAATAAATCCTTGAAGACAATTCTTCAAAGGACAATCAATAAAGCTCGATCCAACTGGCATATCATGCTATATCCTACACTTTGGGCATACAGGACGTCAGTGAAAACTGCAACTGGCTTTACTCCGTTTCAGCTAGTTTACGGGTTGGAATCCGTATTTCCCATTGAATGTGAGATTCCTTCTCTTAAGTTAGTTGTTGAACTTCTTCCTGACACTTCTAGTCTTGAAGAACATCTCCTTCATCTGGAACATCTCGATGAGCAGCGTCGGGATGCCGCCACGATGAATGAAGCGCATAAAAACCGAGTTAAAGTTCAGTACGATAAGGTGGTCAAACCCAGGGTTTTTTCGGAAGGTGACCTTGTCTTGGTCTATGCCCAAGAAAAAGATGCCCTGGGGGCAGGAAAGTTTAAGTCTATGTGGTATGGCCCCTTTATCGTTAAAAAAGTCCTTAAAAAAGGAGCATATACCTTGGTTGATTTTGAAGGGAATGAGTTGCCGGAGCCTAGAAATGGGCTCTATTTGAAAAAGTATTATGCCTAGGCTTCGACCTGGCATTTTTCTTTTGTATATAGTAGTTTTGCTTTGTACATATCTAGTTTTTCGATCTTTGATGGGATGGTGATGTTTTTGATCTGCTTTGGCAGGTTGTATTGGATGTCATGAGTCATTTTGGTTTTGCCGATGGTGCTAGTAGACACACCCGAAACTTGGCTTCCGCGGCTTGGGTGCTTCATCATCCATCCGGTCAGCTGTTAGTATCAAGAGGAGTCTGTATTGGTCCTGCTTCCAATAATATAGCAGAATACACTGCAGTTATTTATCTACTCTCGGAGGCAATATCTTTGGGTGTTGATTCGTTGGTAGTTTTCTTGGACTCCCAGCTGGTGGTGTCGTAGTTGAACAATACTTATCGGGTTCGAGATCCATTTTTACTCCGGTTGTTCTTGAGGGTACGTTTGTTACAAAGATCATTTCAATTTTTAACATTCATTCATATTCCTCGAGCAGAAAATTGGATGGCAGACTCATTAGCTAATCAAGCAATTGATTGGCATATTAATCATTCCATACAGTAAAATTTAATCATCAAAAACATCATGCATTTTTATACATTTGTCACATCACATCATAAATCGTTGTATATATATCATCAGAGTGTTCAAAAAACTATACAAAATTTGGATCCATAAGTCATACAAAATTAGGGCTTATGCCCGATCATGTTCAATATCAAAAATATACAGTCATCCGGTAATCATATCTATCTACTCCTGTGGTCCCTGCCCAAAATTCGTGTTCCTATAGAACATGATCGCGGTGGCGACACGGCGGATTAATCGTACCCAGTCACGTGGTACTATCACTACCCATCTCTGCATGGCCTCAGGAAGATCTTCCACTGCAGCCATAGGCACTTGGCGAGTTAAACCCTCCAAGTTCCTCTGTACAGCATGGAGGGTCCTGCCTGGGTCTTCAGTATCCGCCTCGCCTCTGCGACGCTTATGCCGTGGGTAGCCCTCAGGACGGACTGGTCCAATATCTGTATCATGGTCATCATAATATTGTAATTCATTTTGAATCCAATCAAAAACATGTTTTGTTTTCACATTTTTTCATATATATTGAAAAAATCATAAAAATCACATAATTTAAAATTTTCAATCTTACCGATTGCGCCCCATGCCGCGCCAGGTGGAAGGACGAGGTCTGGATCACCCCGGAAATCTATCCCGACATAGGGGTAGTCCTCCACGGAGATGACTTGTTCTCCCCACCATTGGAAGAACTCGTTGTCCCAGGTGGTTCGGGGAACTTCACTTCCCCCTAGTCTCTTCATCAGATCTGCCCATCGAGCAATTCTTGGGTCTCTTGGGTTGTTGATGGAAGAGATCACTTTGGGTCGAAGCCTAGGAATCTTCTCAAAGAAGAATGTCATCAAAATGGTTCCATACCCGAAATGTTTTGTTTTTGCTTTCAGGATGGAGGTCATTTGTTGCTTCATATTCATTAATAGAGCTGTGCACCAATCATACAAGTGAGCTAGGCATTCCACAGTTATACTCATCTGGGTCTTGGATGCCTGATGCAAGGAAGCAGATCCTGCTACCCTACCGATGGTAAACAAAAGAATCTTCATGTGTAGATCTCTCAAATATTTTATAGCAATCTGATTCCCTACTTTTTTGGACCCCTCTACACAGTAGACGTGGACATAGTCATCCACAGTAAGCCCTCCCAAAGGCTTGCTGTGCAAATCTACTGGGTCTCCCCTCCGTGAGAGTCCAGTAATGAAGTAGATGTCTTCTACCTCTATGTGTATGGGCATTTGATCTATCACGAAGCAATCTTCCTCTGGTTCCCAGTAATTTACCAGCATTTCGAGCAACCAGACATTACTCTTCATATTTGGCATTTTGAAAAATTTGAGCAATCCGCAATTTCGGAGGATATTGAGCGATTGTTGATCTTGCATTACTTCATTATCAATTGCACTATGCTCACGTTCCCTCCAAGTGATGGTCATCCTGAAAAAATTCATTTATTTGTTCATTAGATGCGTTTTTTTACATCGCGGGTTGCGCATACACGACTTACCCTGTAGACAGTCGCGTATCATACGCGGCTTGGTCCATACGAACCCGCGTATGCGCAGAGCCCTAAATTAAAACAAATGTTTTTAACGGTGAAATTTCCAAATTTTAACTCTATTAATGGACAAAATTGATAATAATGATGGATTAAGAGCTTACCTAACTGATTCGGCGAAGTTTGACCACTGATTGCTCCTGTTTTGACGAAAGAAGGTTTTTTCTCCAGAGCTCTTTTTCCCAAATCAGCAAGTAACAATGAACCAAATATGAGGTAACATGTGTATTTATGCCCAGAAATTGAAAATTTTTGCAAAAAATTGTTATGCTTATTTTTTCAATCCATCTTAAGCTGCATAACCCGGATGCTTGTAAGTGCCCAGATTGGTATATTTTCAGGTACATTTTGATGAAGTTGAGATTTTTCCAGTTTTTGATCCATGACTGCTGACCTGTCATGGCAGGTATATGATCTTCACTGGCATATAGGTTAGGAAATCCACTTTCCGTTGCATTTTTCATACTAGCCTCCATTCTGATCACTTGCCATAGGGTCGATCCCATCAAGTCATGAGTATTACACCCATTTCACTCGCCGATTATTTAATCATGACTTGGTGGTAGAGCCTTCCTTTACATGGGCTTCCTAGTTAGTTCCTCGCTATCACTTGTTGCCCATGCTGCGTTTTATGTAGGCTCGGCAGTCCTCTTTAGTCCCGCCATGACTTATGTGTTGAAGCTTCATTCTTTTTCTTCTTCACTATCATTTTTCTGGCTATTACCCTAGAGGCTCCCTGGTGTTGTTGAGTTGTATTACTGCATTGCATATTGGCTACTTGTTTATCCTGGCCTTTAGCCGGCTTCATTTGGACTCGATGTTTAAGCCATCTTTTGACCTTGACTGTCTGTACAAGTTAACCATTGCATGCACTTAGCTATCACGACTTGACACCCTTTTTTCCCATGGATGGAACATTCCTTTGAGTATCGCTTACCAGTTTCCGCCACATTGCATTGAGCATAGGATCGTTCCTATCCCAGGAACTAGTGCATCTATTTCTTGATACTCATTCTATCCATTGTACCATAGCATTCTTTTATTCTTTTTCAGGCTTATTATATGAAAAAGACAAAAAAATAAAATATAACAAAAAGAGCGGGAACGGGATGTATCTTCGTTGTTTTGATGGCAGTACAGAGTCAGTTTGTCGCCCTTGAACAAAGCACATATACTTATATATATTTCCTTCATTTGGGATGGTTTTAGTTTTGACCCAGGTTCAGCCTTTACCATGTTTCACTTGTCAGTTCTCCCCCGGTTGGTTATCTCTTCCAATCATATGGAGAGTTTGTTTTTCCTCCTGCATGACAGACTTATACAGTGTCACTTTTTACTGCCATGGTCATCACAGAGTCGTGATTTTGTTCAAGGGAAGTCTAGCCTGAGTCGGCCATTCTGCGGTGTCTCTTGACTCATTATTCAGTCGGCTTTCCCGGTCTTGTCAGTATCATGTTCTATCACATCAGATGTTTTGATCTTCTGCTCGTGCTGGTTTGAGAAGGTCCCCATTGACTTCTTGCCGGCGGGTTTGTCTCTTATCGACTACGACACATTGCTTTTAGAGCAAGCCTAGAGCCGCACCTTGGGCCTATTTTCATTATTGATAGGTGACCTCGTGCTCAGCATTTGATCATCATCATGGGTCTTTGACCGAGTGGTTTCCCCTGTGTTCGACGTCAGCACACATTATCACACTTGGGATTCGTGCAGTACCTGGATTTCCATTTGACCCTATCGGTGGATTTCTCGCCTCTGTGTCAGCTTTCATTATTGGTTGGTTCAGAGGGTTTCTTCCATGCGCTAGCTTCATCTTGTGCACGTCGGAAACGTACTTCGGTTTTGGTTCCATCACTCTACTTCATCCGATTCCTTCCAAATCTTGGCCTGCGGGTTACACTCGCGCTGGACTGATGTGGGATGCCTTAATGCCTTCCTTCCAGCAGATCTTTTTCCATCGACTCCGACTCATTGCTCTGGGAATAAGGTCTAGAGTCTTTTTGTCAGTACCTTAGGGTTTGCAGTCATCAGTGGCAGACTCTTCGCTATCGACAGTGGGGATTCATCATTGCCTCCTGATTGGTAGATTCTTTCAAGTGTTCAACTTCAACTCATTCATTCGCACTTTTTAGATTGTACTGGGGCACCTTGACACTCATTTTCATTATTGGTGGGTTGTCTCGCGTTGGTTAACGGTATACATCATTGACCGGTAATCCAACGATTTCTCACATGGTCGACTTCAACTCATTTATTCCCATTGTGTAGAATTGTGCCATAGTGATCGGTGAAGACCTCGGGTTGCATCAGCATTTTTTCTACCACCTTTGATGCCTCCACCTAATTTCGCCAGCTATGCGTCCACCTTTATATGTTGCAAAGGTCGTGATAGCAACATCCTATATGTTGGCTCCCGAGTTGCGTGATTGTACCATGTGTTCCACCTCTTATGAGTTGGTACTTGGAGATTCAGTTACTTTTGTCATCAGACATCCATTTTCAACATTATTGATCAGTTTGATATATGTGATACTTGGAAATTAATTCCAACTTGTCCTTCTGGGCCGTGCTCAGATGATTCATTGTGTACTTTAAGTTCATCTATACTTGTATACATTCTGGATCTATTATGTACTTTATATATGGATATATTTTTTACTGAGAATGGGTATGCCCGCCTCAGACATGAGCTGACTCTCTGTTTTCTTTCATTGGTTTTTGGTAGGCTGAAATCTGGTGAAGTCCTCTCTTGTCCTTGCAAAGTTCTTTCTATGTACATAATACATTTTGGCCCTCATATACCCCTTCTGACCTCATATATTAGGGGGCATCTGTTATAGCATCATTTTCACCCTCATGTGATTCATGATTGTCTCTTTGGCCTTGGGCACCCATTCCCACAGACTTGAATAAAATTTCATAAAAAACAGTGTTTAAAATCCCATACGTGGATATGCCTAGACTTTTCCGCGTGTATACGCGAGTCCAGAGATAATTTTCCGCATATTCCATTAAAATCATTAAAAAATATATGCATATCCCTATTTTCGATGGGCCGGGTTTATGGTTATTCTCTGCAATTCAACCACCTCACCTCGTGGCCAACTGCTTCTAACATTGAAACTAATTTGAGGGAGTATAAAAGCCCTCATATGCATGGCCTAAGGGAGAGAGGAAATTATAGACATTATACTCGTTGGAGCCCAATTCAAGCTCCGATTTCCCATGCCTCCTACACTTCCCGTGATTTTTACATGAAAACCCTTGTTTCCCGGAGATGTTCATCACCTTATATGTCATCTTGGTGTGCACAAGTCTTGAAATAATCCTAGTGAGGCAAGGGCGGGACGGATCCTGATTTGACTCAGTCTCGTTCAAGATCGTGGGAAAAGGATCTACCAGTGATCTTCCACCTTTCTATTATTGTAGATGTTGTTCAGAATAAGAAGAAGAACCATCTTGTTCCTCCCGAATTCACGTGACACATCTCGCTCGCATATGTGAAAAGATTGTTAATTAAGCATTTATTATTGTTTATATAGATGTTTCACATGGATTACACTCAACATTTAGGAAATATATATGTTGTACAACTAGATTTCATGCATGCTCTTTCTGATTTCCAAAGTGCGAAGAGGAAGAAGGGGTCGTTGGGGGCTTTGCGACACCGTCGTGATCTACATCAAACGTAGGATCTGACGGTGAGTCTCTACAATCTATAATATATATCTTTTAGCATACAAGTTTGGTTGTGTGAGTCCTTCTTGAATAGCATGCCCTGATCTGTGGAGGTTTTTGACCCAACAACCTCTAGGGAGTTATTTCCCAAAACACCAATTCCTGTGATTGATGAATTATTAGATGAATTACATGGAGCAATTTATTTTACCAAGTTGGATCTTCGTTCAGGATATCATCAAATTAGAATGAAGACTGAATATATTCTGAAAACAACATTTCAAACTCATGAGGGTCATTATGAATTTGTTGTCATGCCTTTTGGCCTTACCAAAGCACCTTCTACATTTCAAGGGTTGATGAATTTCATTTTCAAACCCTTCCTTAGAAAATTTGTGCTAGTATTTTTTGATGACACACTAATCTACAGCAGCTCTTGGAAGGATCATGTTCAACATGTTGACAGGGTGCTCAAACTATTGGAGGAGAAACAATTATATGCAAAAACATCCAAATGTTTCTTTGTATTACAAGAGGTGGAATATCTGGGTCATATTGTATCTCAAAAGGGTGTTAAGGTAGACCCTAACAAAATTAAAGCCATTAAGGAATGGAAATTCCCCACAACCATAAAGCAGTTGCAAGGATTTCTCGGTTAACAAGGTATTATCGCAAGTTTGTTAAGAATTATGGGAGAATAGAAGCACCTATAACAACATTATTGAAGAAAGATGCATTTTCATGGACTCCTGAAGCAACTAAGGCCTTTGAGCATCTTAAAAAGGGAATGTGCATAGCACCGGTCTTAGCTATGCCAGACTTCACAAAAACCTTTATTGTTGAATGTGATGCCTCAGGAAATGGAATTGGTGTTGTTTTAATGAAAGAAAGAAAACCCATTTATTTTGAAAGACATCCAATCAGAGGAAGGTATTTACATAAAGCTATTTATGAGAAGGAAATGTTGGCAATACTACATGCACTAAATAAATGGTGACCTTACCTAATGGGAAGGCACTTCAAGATTAAAAATAATCATGATATTCTTAAACACTTTTTGGAACAAATACTATCTTTAGAAGAGTAGCAAAAATGGGTCACAAAGATGTTGGGTTATGACTTTGAAATCATCTACAAAAAAGGGAAGTTAAATGTTGTTGCAGATGCACTCTCAAGAAAGGATGAAGAGGTGAAAGCATTTCTTTGTGTAATTTATATTATTCAACTACATTGGATAACCGAAGCAAGGGATGAATGGAAGAAGGAAGAAGAAGTGTGGACACTCATTCAAAATTTGAAGCAAGATCCTAGTACATTTGATACATTTAGTTGGAAAAATGATTCCTTATGGTACAAATATTGCTTATATATTTGTAAGAATTCCCAACTAAAACAAAAGATTCTTTTGGAATTGCACACTTCTCCTTTATGAGGACACTCAGGATTTCTAAAAACTCACCACGGGGTGAAGAAATAATTTTTTTGGGATGGCCTTAAATATGATATTCAAAATTTTGTGGCAGAATGTTTGGTTTTCCAACAAAATAAAGTTGAGACAATTAAGACCTCGGGTCTTCTACAACCTTTGTCCATTCCAAGTCAACGTTGGGAGGAGATTTCAATGGATTTTATCATAGGTTTACCTAAGTCCGAAGGAAAGAGTGTCATCATGGTGGTAGTTGATAGACTTACCAAGTATGCACACTTTTGTGCATTATCTCATCCATTTAAAGAAAGTACAGTTGCTACTGCATTTATGGAAACGATTCAAAAGCTACATGGAAACCCAAAGATTATGGTAAGCAACAGAGATCCCATTTTTACTGGAAATTTTTGGATGGAATTATTTTCTTGTTTGGGTACTCAACTAGCTCATAGCTCATCTTATCATCCTTAATCTAATGGTAAAACTGAGATAGTGAACAAATATTTGGAAGGATATCTTTGTTGTTTTGTATCTGATAAACAAACATAATGGGTCAAGTGGTTACCTCTAGTTGAATGGTGGTATAACACTTCCTTTCATACCGCAGCAAAAATGACCCCATTTATGGCACTTTATGGATATCATCCACCATCCATCACATCATCTTTAAGATAAAACTCTAAGGTGCAAGTATTGGAAGATCACATCGAGCATCAATAGCAAGTTCTCCAACTCTTAAAGGATAACCTAAATTTGGCACAAAATCGAATGAAACAACAAGCAGATCAACATTGCAGCGAGAGAATTTTTGATGTGGGAGACTAGGTATTTTTACGTCTACAACCATACAAGCAAATTTCCCTCAAGCAAACTAAGAAGGATAATAAAATATCGCCAAAATATTATGGTCCTTACAAGGTGTTGCAAAAGATTGGTACTATGGCATACAAATTAGAGCTTCCTGCTTCTTCGTGAGTGCATCCAGTTTTCCATGTTTCATGATTAAGGAAGGTTATAGGTGATAAAATTCCAGTTCAAACAATATTTCCAAAACTTGATAAGGAAGGAAAAATCATATTGGAACTGAAACAGTCACGGAAACAAGAAATCGACAGCTACGAAATCGATCAATTTCAGAGTATCTCATCAAGACCCACTGAATATTCTACATGGGAGGATGATAATTTTATACAAAAGCATTCAGATCTACTCAAGCATTGAGGACAACACTTTTTTGAAGGTGAGGGGCATGTTAGGTCCCCATATTACTAGTGTAGTCCCTTATTTTTATTAGTGTAGCCCCCTTATTGTTATTGTTGTACCCATGTAACCCCCATATTGTTATTATTGTTTACTTACATTATTATTTTTAGGTTGGCTAGGATTATATTGTGACCCCATGGACCCTTATATATAGAAGGAGGCTTGTCATTTGTATCATCCAAGAATTTTTCATTTATGTAATGTATTGGAGGTTTCCCCCTCGAAGTCGTTGATTTCTAAGGTGTTGATCTCTCTTTTCTTCTATTTTGGAGCTGGTTTCTTAACACAACATAATAGGTAATCATATATTTAAGAATAATTTGTCTCTTCTACCACAAAAAGAATCGATGGACTCAAAAAAATTACAAACTTTGTATGACATTGAAATGGTTCCCAAGATCCAAACAATGGATAGAAGGGGATATTAAATATCCTCCAATGCACCTTCAACCACAGGCTTCTCGCTCATAAATTCTCTTCAAATTTATTCCAATACATTCAAGGATGAGAGTTTAAGTATTGTGGTGTCAAACATGGTTATAAACATTAATTAGAGTTGGTTTCTCAAGTTAAAATCGTTATTTTTTGGGGGCTTGATTGGCATCAAGACAAATGTATTTTGTTGGATGATGGTGCAAATGAAACTATTAACTGCAAAGAATTTAGCTAAGCATAACTTTCAGGGCCTTCATATTGTGCGTTACATTTTCTTGAATCCAAAACCATTCATCATGTGTCCTATGTGTGTGAACATTGTTGGGTCAAATTACTAGGTAAAATGACACAAGTATTTAATTACTAATCCGGGTTTGTAAACTTGGAAGAATGTCCAAAATATATGGATCTTAGATGTAGTCAATCTTTAGAAGAAAAAATGTTTAAATTAAAGGAAATGCATATTACAAATTTATTCTAAAGTCTAAGATTTAAGGAAATGCATATTACAAATATAAAATCTAAGTAATTTCTGATTCAATATGTAATAAGTGAGGGAAGAGGCTCCTAACTTAGGAGATCTTGTTTAAAATTCCCCACAGTACTACTTTCATGAAGAGAAACCAATTAACTGATGGAAAATAGCTTATGATGCATAAAGAGTAAGATAAGAGGCTCCTAACTGAGGAGGTCCATGTTGTCCTTCTTCACAATTCCGTTCATCATTGTTTCCATTATATTTAAAACTAGAAATTCAGAAAATAGCTTCAAACCAGGGAAAGAAAATGAATTTTAGTTATTTTTCTTATATCATATAGAAGGAGAGTTTAACTTGAGCACTTTTTTTTCCCTTCATATGAAGATTATAATTAAACCAAGATTCATTCGCAAGCATAAGCAAATAACTCAACAAGAAAAAGAAGATGAATTCTAGTTATTGTTCTTGGATTAGTTAGGATATTTTAAATTAAACACTTGTTTGTAGAAGTAAACCAAGATTCATCAGCAAACATAATAAATCTTCCTTCATCTAATTAACTCAACAAATCTGAAGCAAAACTAGTTCATGAAAATTAAGCTAATTTAACCAAGAAGTGTACTTAGCTTGGTGTGGGGGCTCTCCACCCTTGCCTTGCACACTTGAAGCACTGATCAGCTACTGAAAACTCAATCTTTCATACACATCATTGAACATCAAAAATAAGGGTGAAATGGTTCCTAAAATTAACTCACAAAATTCAGAAGTCTCAATATGAAATTATACAAATTCTCCATGTTTGAATGGTTCATAAGTTTGGTATAAATAGATAAATGATGAACAAACTATGCTACAATTTCTCTAACAACCTTTTATTATCCTAATCCTATCCATCTAGGTCAAACTCATCCATTTAGTTACACAAAATCTCGAAAAATCCCAAAAACTACTATTTATGCCCTATTTTCTAGGGATTCCTGAAAAACAGGTCATCTTTGACCAACATTGACAGGGCCTATTTTAGTTCAGTTTGACTGAACCAATAGATGATTTTCCATCTGTGGTTCTTAAGCTTTCTGAATCCATGCTCATCTTGTGCCCAGGTGTCCTGCATATATGACTTTTGTTATAGCATCATTTATCACCTTCATATATTTGATGACTTGTGCTTTGGCCTTGGGTAGCCCTTCCATTTAGACTTGGTCACATTACTTAAAAAACAATATTTCAAAATCCAAATGCGACTCTACCCAAAATTTTCCGCGTCTATATGTAGGTCCATACATTGTTGACCCGCGTATGCTATTTGAAATACTTAAAAATATATATAATTCCCTATTGTTGAGGCAGGGTTTAAGGTTTTTCTCGTAACTTAACTACCCAAGCCCATGGCCTAATTTTTCCCCAACTGAAAAAACTAATTTGAGGAAGTATAAATACTCCTCAAGGGGAAGGCCTAAGGGAAGAGAAGGGAGAGAATTATAGCTATTATATTCTATCATATCCCTGATAAAGTCTGATATTTCCCTAGTGACTCCTGCACTTCCCAGATTTCAGGAAACCCTTGTTTCCTTGTGATGATCACCTTTATCCTATGTGACATCCTTTGTGAACCATTGATGGAAAGATCATTTTGAGGCTAGGGTAGGACGAATTCGGAGGAAGGTTTTGCGCAAGGTCGTGGCATATCTCACGTGATTTCTCCATGATTATCTTCTATACATGTTATCAATTAAAGAAATACCATCACATTCCTGATGTTCAGGTGTTATGTATCTCTTATGCATGCTTAACAATATAGAACAATTTTATGTCATATTATTTTTATGATACCATATATGCTAACTTGCTAACATCTAGGACATATATGTTGTACAACTAGTTTTTGTTCTTGTTTTTGACTGATTTATAGGTTCTGGAGTATGAGGAGTTGCAGGGGGTTTGAAACCTACAGGATCTACTACAAATGAAGGATAAAAAAGTAAGATCCAAAATCCTCATTTTCTAGTTTTAAGCATAAAATTTGGTAGTTTGAGTCCTTCTTGTGATGACATGCCATCTAATTTGTTGGGTCTTTCAACCTATGACCTTAGGGTAATCTAGCCTGTAACAAAAATGGCGACCATACTGGGGAATTACATTCACCTAATTCCTTCTTTGGGATTTTTTATCTGTCTTGAGGGTTCCCTGATAATTTCAATCTCTTTGCAATCTAGTAAGTCTTTTCTCAACCAGGCAAAAGCCCTGATCCTCTGATCAGGCTTGAATCTTTATTTTTTTCTTTCATTTCAATTTCTATAGGTGTTTCAGGAAATAACTCCCTATAGGTTTGTTGGGTCAAAACCTCCACAGATCAGGGCATGCTATTCAAGAAGGACTCACACAACCACACTTGTATGCTAAAACCTAGATAACATCGATAGTAGAACTCACCTGTAATCCTACGTTTGATGTAGATCCCGCGGGGTCCAAACCCCCAGCAACCCTTATTCCTATTCAACCTGAAAACCAAGAAGAAACGTGCATGGAAATCTAGTTGTACAGCATATATTTATCCTAAATGTCAGTGAAATCCATGTGAAACATCATATAAACAATAATAAATGCTTAAATAATAATCTTTTCACATATGCAAGCAGATATTAACACATGAATTCAGGAACAAGATGGTTCTTCTTCATTACGAACAGCATGTACAGTAATAAAAAGTGGAGAGATCACCTGAATCCTTCCACGATCTTCGAACAGACCATCGTCCGGATCCATCCCACCCTTTCCTCGCTAGGATACTTTCAAGACTTGTGCACACGAGATGACATATAAACTGATGAACATCTCCAGGAAACAAGGATTTCCTGTAAAAATATGGGAAAGTGCAAGAGGCACGGGAAATCAGACTTGAATTGGGATTCCAACAGAGTATAATATCTATATTTTCTCTCTCCCTTAGGCCATGCACATGAGGGACTTTTATACTCCCTCGAAGTAGTTTCAATCAGTTGGAAACAGTTGGCCACGTGCTGGGGTGGTTGAACTACTAGAGTAACCATCAACCCAGCCCGAAAATAGGGAATTTTTATATATATTTTTAATTATTTTAATGGCATACGTGGAAAAGTGTGTATGGACTCGCGTATACACGCGGAAAAGTCTGGGCATACCCGCGTATGGGATTTTTAACACTATTTTTTATGAATTTTGTTCAATTTTGTGGGAATGGGTGCCCAAGGCCAAAGAGACAATCATGAATCACATGAGGGTGAAAAATGATGCTATAACAGATGCCCCCTAATATATGAGGTCAGAAGGGGTACATGATGGCCGAAATGTATTATGCACATAGAAAGAACTTCGCAAGGACAAGAGAGGACTTCACCAGATTTCAGCCTACCGAAAACCAATGAAATAAAACAGAGAGTCAACTCATGTTGAGGTGGGCATACCCATGTTCAGTCAAAAATATATCATATAGAAAGTACATGATAAATCCAGAATGTATACAAGTATAGATGAACTAAAAGTACATAATGAATCATCTAAGAATGGCCCGAAAGTACAAGTCGAAATCAATGTCCAAGTATCACATATAGAAAGTTGATCAATGATGTTGAAACTGGATGTCTGATCATAAAAGTAACTGAATCTCCAAGTACCAAATCATAAGGGGTGGAATACATGGTACAATCACGCAAATCGGGAGCCAACATATAGGATGCTGCTGTACTGACACTGCAACATATAAGGGTGAACGGCATCACTAGCAGAAATTGAATGGACTGTCAAAAGTGAACCGAAAAATGCTGATGCAACCCGGGGTCTTCACCGATCACTATGGCACAATTCTACATAATGGGAATAAATGAGCTAAAGTCAACCATGTGAGAAATCGTTGGATTACCAGTCAATAATGTATACCGTTAACCAATGCGAGACAACCCACCAATAATGAAAATGATTGTCAAGGTGCCCCAGTACAATCTAACAAGTGCGAATGAATGAATTGAATTCGAACACTTGAAAGAATATACCAATCATGAGGCAATAATGAATCCCCACTGTCGATAGCGAAGAGTCTTCCACTAATGACTGCAAACCCTAAGGTACTGACAAAAAGACTCTAGACCTTATTCCCAGAGCAATGAGTTGGAGTCGATGGGAAAATATCTACTGGAAGGAAGGCATTAAGGCATCCCACATCAGTCCAGCGCGAGTGTAACCCGCGGACCAAGATTTGGAAGGAATCAGACGAATCAAAGTGACGGAACCAAAATCAAAGTACGTTTCCGACATGCACAAGATGAAGCTAGCGCACGGAAGAAACCCTCTGAACCAACCATTAATGAAAGCTGACACAGAGACGAGATATCCACCGATAGGGTCAAATGGAAATCAAGGTATTGCACGAATCCCAAGTGTGATAATGTATGCTAACGTCGAACATAGGGGAAACCACTCAGTCAAAGACCCATAATGATGATAAAATGCTGAGCACAAGGTCACCTATCAATGATGGAAATAGGGCCAGGGTGCGGCTCTAGGTTTACTCTCAAAGCAATGTGTCGTAGTCGATGAGAGACAAACCCGCCAGCAAGAAGTCAATGGGGACCTTCTCAAACCAGCACGAGCAGAAGACCAAAACATCTGATGTGATAGAACAAGATACTGACAAGACCGGGAAGGCCGACTGAATAATGAGTCAAGAGATACCGTAGAATGGCCGACTCTGGTTAGACTTCCCTTGAAAAAAAGCACGACTTGTGATGATCATGGTAGTAAAAAGTGACACTGTATAAGTCTGTTATGCAGGAGGCAAAAACAAACTCTCCATGTGATTGGAAGAGATAACCAACTGGGGGAGGACTGACCAGTGAAACAAGACAAAGGCTGAACCTAGGTCAAAAATAAAACCATCCCAAATGAAGGAAATATATAAGTGTATGTGCTTTGTTCAAGGGCGACAAACTGACACTGTACTGCCATCAAATTACGAAGTTACATCCCGTTCCCGCTATTTTTGTTATATTTGATTTTTTTGTCTTTTTCATATAATAAGCTTGAAAAATAATAAAAGAATGCTATAGTACAATGGATAGAACGAGTATCAAGAAAGAGATGCACTAGTTCCTGGGATAGGAACAATCCTATGCTCAATGCAAGGTGGCATAAACTGGTAAGCGATACTCAGAGGAATGTTCCATCCATGGGTAAAAAGGGTGTCAAGTCGTGATAGCTAAGTGCATGCAATGGTTAACTTGTACATACATTCAAGGTCAAAAGTTGGCTTAAACATCGAGTCCAAAATGAAGCCGGCTAAAGGCCAGGATAAAAAAGTAGCCAATATGCAATGCAGTAATACAACTTAACAACACCAGGGAGCCTCTAGGGTAATAGCCAGAAAAAATGATAGTGAAGAAGAAGAAGAATGAAGCTTCAACACATAAGTCATGGCGGGACTAAAGAGGACTCCCGAGCCTACATAAAACGTAGCATGGGCAACAAGTGATAGCGAGGAACTAACTAGGAAGCCCATGTAAAAGAAGGCTCTACCACCAAGTCATGATTAAATAATCGGCGAGTGAAATGGGTGTAATACTCATGACCTGATGGGATCGACCCTATGGCAAGTGATCAGAATGGAGGCTAGTATGCAAAATGCAACGGAAAGTGGATTTCCTAACCTATATGCCAGTTTTAGTTTATAAAAAAGAGATTTCAAGAAGACCAATTGAACTATCCGGTAACTAAGTCAAACTAACTCTGAATTTCAAGTATAACTTCAACAAAATGCTCAAAGCCAACCATGCCACTCTCGCAGCGGGGCTTTATATGAGCAAAAAGGAAGACAAGAAACTCAATAAATCAACTCAGTACAATAGTATAAACTTGCAATAAAAAACTTCAAAGAATAAAAAAGAGACTCTTCGAAAATTGCAACAAAACTAGTCTATTGAACATCAAAGAAACCAAACGCACCAAATAGGTAAAAAATCAAAATGCGCAGCAACACACAAGGAAAGAGTAAATGAGCAGGATCTCTCTATTTTGATTAAGCAGAACAGCCAAGAATCTTCAAGAAAAGACCTTGGTACTCAAACCAAAATTGCAAACGTAACAACCAGAAATTTCACCAACCGAGAGAGTCTTCACACAAAGGAGAGAGAAATAGACATATAAACACTTTAAACACAGTCCAGAGATTAAAAAACACTATAGAAACAGGTCACCACAGGCAGACAAGACCAGAAAAGCTAAAAATCAGAACTTCAAAATTTGCCCCCAGACATACGTGCTTTAACAGTTTTTAAACCAGCGGGTATACGCGACTGTGGCAAAGGAAACCCACGTATACGCGACCACCTTTGATAAAAAATGCGTGTATACGTGACTGTGTACAGGAAAAATTGCGTATGGAAAGGTAAATAATGAAAAATAAAAAATGATCAAGCATGGCTAAAGAACTAGGTCTTTAGTCTGACTGAGAAAAAGCTAACTGGACTGGAAATAATGATTAAAACTGTTGGAAACCTTTAAAATAGTTGAAACCACCCAACAGGGGAATCACAAGAATGTGATCCCCAACGGAGTCACCAGTTCTGTTTCGGGAAATAACTCCCTAGAGGTTTGTTGGGTCAAAACTTCCACAGATCAGGGCATGTTATTCAAGAAGGACTCACACAACCACACTTGTATGCTAAAAACTAGATAACATCGATAGTAGAACTCACCCGTAATCCTATGTTTGATGTAGATCCCGCGGGGTCCAAACCCCCAGCAACCCTTCTTCCTCCTCAACCTGAAAACCAAGAAGAAACGTGCACGGAAATCTAGTTGTACAACATATATTTATCCTAAATGTCAGTGAAATCCATGTGAAACATCATATAAATCATAATAAATGCTTAAATAATAATCTTTTCACATATGCAAGAAGATATTAACACGTGAATTCAGGAACAAGATGGTTCTTCTTCATTACGAACAGCATGTACAGTAATAAAAAGTGGAGAGATCACCTGAATCCTTCCACGATCTTCGAACAAACCGTCGTCCGGATCCGTCCCGCCCTTGCCTCGCTAGTATACTTTCAAGACTTGTGCACACGAGATGACATATAAACGGATGAACATCTCCAGGAAACAAGGGTTTCCTGTAAAAATCTGGGAAAGTGCAGGAGGCACGGGAAATCGGACTTGAATTGGGATTCCAACAAAGTATAATGTCTATAAATTTCTCTCTCTCTTAGGCCATGCACATGAGGGGCTTTTATACTCCCTCAAAGTAGTTTCAATCAGTTGGAAACAGTTGGCCACGTGCTGGGGTGGTTGAACTACTGGAGTAACCATCAACCTAGCCCGAAAATAGGGAATTTTTATATATTTTTTAATGATTTTAATGGCATACGCGGAAAAGTGTGTATGGACTTGCGTATACACGCAGAAAAGTCTGGGCATACCCGCGTATGGGATTTTTAACACTGTTTTTTATGAATTTTTTTCAAGTCTGTGGGAATGGGTGCCCAAGGCCAAAGAGACAATCATGAATCACATGAGGATGAAAAATGATGCTATAACAATAGGCTACTTCAGTTGTACACAGTCGTATATGCCTACTTTTTTCTCCAAAAGAACCTATGTATACACGAGTTTCTTTGGTTACAGTCATATATGCACTTGTGTTACATAAAAGCGAACCCGCGTATGCCTAGAAAATTATGAAAATTTGGATTTTAAAGCTCAGTAAGTTTTTCCTGCCTATGGTTTTCCACTCATGTGGTTCCTTTTAGGTGTGTGGACTGTGTTTCTTGTGGTTGTGTGTTATTTCCTCTCTTTTCTTGTGAATACCTAGTCATTTTTAGGTTTTTCCTGTTTTGTGAAGTTTCAATTGCGACTGTAGCACCAAGATCTCTTCCTACAGTTCTTGGTTGTTCTGACCATTCAAAACAGTGAGCCTCTGTTTGTTTTCTCATCTTGGCCTTAGGCATTTCTTTTCTTTTGGTTTTTTCCTCTTTTGATTTCTTTCGTTTTCTTGACTTCTTAGGACTAGCCTTTTAGCGAATCTTGAAGTGACCTTTTCTTGTACTTTGAGTTTTTGTTCGCTGGAAGGGTGTGCTACTGTTCTAAATCAGATTCTTGGGTTTTTTAATTCTTCTTGCTTATTTAAGTCCCGCTACAAAAGTAGCATAGTTGGCTTATGCACCTTGAGCCCTTTTGTGACTCATTTTCTTGATTCTGGTTCTTGAGTAGTTTTGTGCTTATCTTTTTTAAATATTTTCCTTTCCCTTATAAGTAAAAATCCAAAAAACATTTCTCATTTTCCGTTTCTTTTTCTTTGATTTCAATTTTATCGTTTTCATATGTTTTGAAGTAGTTTGGTTAGTTTCTTGTCTTTGGTTCGTTCGCTTAGTTTTGAAAGGAGTTGTTATCACTAGAATATCGGACAAGCAAATATGATATTATTTAATGTCAAGCAGAAGGATTTACAAGGCTGAAAGACACTAGAGAATCTAAAATTATTTAAAAATCTCTAAGGTCTGAAAGGAAAAATCAAATTGCGCACAAGAAGAACCAGCCAGATGCGCCTTTTCACGCAAAAATATTCGATAAGCGTGCCTTTTCACGCTTTTTACTCAAAAAAGCACGCAATCCTGGGAGTGGTGGAAGTCACTTTCCGGGACCACAAGGAACACTTCAGGACATTGATCCCACACTTGAGGCCGCCTAAGGACAGCCACCCAAGCCTCCTTAGGACCTCAAGGGAGCACACAATGAAATAAATGTGGCACACAATGGAATCACCCTCCTCTCTTGGGTCACTATCAATAATGTACCAAGAGAGGGAAGGAGGATTTGAATTATCTTATAAAAGGCCACCAAGAGATGAACAACAGGAGAGCACATTCTTATGCTCGCCAAAATTTCCCCAATAAATACCATCAGTGTGTGATACGGAGCAGAGATAGATGGGACTCAATTGTTAGTCATCCAACAACTCCATCCCACCACAGTAGAGAGAGGGAGACTTTGTGCCAAGGCAGCTCGGAAGTAAAGACATCCTTGCATTGGGACTTAGAACCCCTAGTGTTAAGGGCCCCTTAGCAAGTGGGTTAAAGTTTCATCCTCATTGCCTACCATCACTCAATAAGAGGGGACGTAAGAGCCACCATTTGGATTATTGAAGTTGTTTGACTCTATTTAGAGCTTTTGTGTTATTTGTTTTAGTTTTTAGTTTAGTTTTAATGTTTGAATATGCATGTTATTTCTCTATCTAATATTTTTATGTTTGTCATGTTCCACTAACTTGATAGACTCCATATATTTTCTGCATGTGACCAATAACTTAAGGGAGAAAAACCACCGCTCTTAATTTGGTGTGATTTCATACATTCATGCACCAAATGCACCAACACAGGATTGTCGACTCCACTAAATTTTATTTCCAAGTTTATGTGGTTGTGCCTTTTTGCAAAGACCTTCGTCTTTGCTGTGTAGTTGGGCTGTAATAGCCCCTTTTCTCTCCTTCACTGCCTGGCTCATACCAAGTGATAGACTGAAGCAACGAACTCCCAAAAACTACTCTGCAGGAAATTTGCACGCATTCCTCACCGACAGGCGCACCCCAGAGTGCACGTTCAAAGCTGACCTCAGTGCAAAAATTGCACCCGTTTCTGCCTTTTGCACGCAAAAAACAGAGTTGGGATTTTTTCTAATAATTATGTATTTTCTTGCTTGTAAAGAGTGACTAGCAGCCCATAATACATCTTTCAGCACTACTTGAAGTGCCCTGCAACTTGCTAAAGCTCATTCTTAGCTGATTTTGGTAGGTTAAGTGTTAGTTTTATTTCAATTTGATTTTTGCAAAGTTAACACATAGTTTAAGTAGGAGGCAAATTAACTTGCATTCTGAAATAATTTATGTTTTTCAAATTTAGGTATCAAAACACCTAGATAATTAGCCAAAGTAAGTGGCTCAATTCCATGCATGCTTAGCTAATCCCTTTTTCTAGTGGAAAAATTCATTAGTTTAGTTCAGATTTTGCACTAGGATTTCAAGACCAGGATTGAATTGTTGATAGAAGAGCAAGTAATATCTGCTGCCTTTGCACCCTCTGGTGATCCTAGGCAAGCATATGAACACTCTCTTTTCACAACTGACCATCTCCGTATAGTTGATCACATAGATTAACTAGGAAAAATTGAAAGTGGCCCAGATCCGCACATGTTTTTCTTTTGAGCAAGGAACAATATAACATATTTTAATAGGGGATTTTGAAAAGGATCATCACATATCCACACATTCAAACTATGTGCTTGTTCACTTTTTGTTCCTTCAGTACATTATTCCAGCACTCGGAAGATGTCCTCTCAAGGCCCAGTTACATTTGAGCGAGTGAGGACGATTAGGTCTTCTAAGATTTGAGTATCATACGCAAACAACAAAAACCACATTTTTTGATTGACTGATCACATAGGATTAATCTAAAGAGAAAATTTAATTTATTTTCCTTTGTTTTATGTATGCGATTGGAATATTTCTTTGATTATAATCTCTATCCTCTCAAATGTTTCCAAATCCATACCTAGTCGATGCCAGAATGGATGCAACGGGACCTCGTCGATATAGACGTCTTTTGGACCTCCCCCCATTACCGGGAGGGGTTCCATGTATTTCTCCATTCAGGCATCAAAGATGGAACACTGCCACCCTTGTTGGTTCATCCGTTATCCGCGCATATTTAGTTGGGAACCCTAGTCGGCCTCCCAACGCCACACCGATGAACACCCCCACAGGGTCACTGCACACCACTCCCCCCATAACCCTTAACGGTCAAAGGATTGCTACCCATTCGGGAATCCAATTGAACGCATAGTAGGGTATGTCACAGAAAAACCCTATTCCTAACCAGAACATTTTTTTTTCACAAGTCGCAATGGCTACAACATCGTAGTCACCTTTTCTAGCTTTGTTAAATCTACCAGATTTAACCAAGTTGACAAACGACCCCATTTCACACAAACCCATATGGCCTCCCATGCCCACAAAGCTCCCTTCAAACATTCAAAAATTTGAAGGGAAGTAAATGGAAGACACTGGAAATCATGTTATGACCTTCCACCTATGGTATTCTTCTAATAGCATCGTTGGTGATATTATTCGGCTCAGACTGTTCCAACGCACTCTAACTAGAGTGGCAGTGAAATGGTATGTGGAGAAACCTTCTGCTACAAATGGAACCTTTAGCGCCCTTGCCACTGCATTCCTGGCCTATTTTCAGTTACCCATCCACCATAATTTCGGAATGGAATTACTAACCCACTTTAGGCAAACCCTCACCGTCCATATGTCGGACCATCTCCACGAATGGCGGCGGCGTCGTATTTTGTGCAAAGCCAAACCCGACGATCGATTTATGTTAGACTTGTTCCTAAAAACTCTTACCGCAAAGATTTCAAAGGATGTGGTGCAACAAAAGCCCATATCTGAAGAGGACGCCATCAGTAAGTCTCAACAGCACAATATCCTTCCAAACACCCTGTACCTGCAAACTTACAAATAATCTCCAAGCATGTCGAACTCTGCAGACGGTTTAATTGGGTTATTGACCCAAAACCACCTAAGAAGCAGCGTTCAAAAATCCGGTTACACGTATGATTCAGCCTAGAACATGCCACAACCTAGCTACCAAATTCATCACATGCCTCTGCAAAATTTGACCAATAGGGCATCGTCGTATCACCATCAGCATGGAGGACTCTATCCTCCGGATCAAGGGACCCAGTACACAGATAGACATGCTGACAGAAGAACTCCCCCCCAACATCCATTTATGAACTAGGGATCACAATATGCCCAGTCCCTAGCACCAGAACCGCCAATGTAGAATAATGAATAGGTAACCTTCATGCAACCTTCCCAAAACCAATTGTGCCATCCATATAACCAGGAGACCCAAATTATTCTCCTAACGCAGTTAAGAAAAAAGGAAAAAACAAGCCCAAGGGAAATCTTAGACATGGGGGAAACAATCAACATCGCCCTCCGTGATCTCAAAGTGGAGGCAACTCCAACCAAAATCAAAACCAGGAGCCATACAACTCCCAAAGGTAGAACAAAAGGCCACCTCTTCGAACAAACCACTTTTGTTCGATTTGTGGTGAGTACGGCCATTACACTCACCACTATCCTGACCTCCCTGAGTTGAAAAAGCTACAGAGTAACCATGGACAAGGGGGATCCTCCCAGTAGACAACAGTCATGCAAGATCCTTTTCCCCATCAAGGGACAGTTAGCACACAACAGCAAACTCTTGACAATTCTGGAAAAAAAAAAACCATGAAATCTACAAGACTGGCGAGGAAATTTTTTTTCAAACATGGAACCGAAATTATGAAACCCCACCAAACACCGATGCGTCAGGGGCTAGTACTAGTGCTCCAACAGCACCTTTGACCATATCAAAAATGCCTATCAAACCTTTGCCAAAAATGGCTAAGGGACCAACTAGGCGAGCAGGAAACTATTCCAAAGCAACCTATAACTATAGCATTCTGGATGATCTAGCTCAATCTCCCTCTGCTATTTCAGCTTTGGAGGTACTACAATCATGCCCAAAGCAGCGGAAAGCCTTAATTTCCGCATTAGGCGCCATCAAACCTAATGATTCGCGTCTAATGGCTTTTGATCTAGATAAATCCACCCTTAGGCTTCCTTCAATGGTCGCCTTCCAGATACCAGTGACAGTCCAAAACATTACCATTCACTGATGTATCATTAACGAGGGTGCATCCATGTGCATCATGTCGAAGAAAGTTTGGCAGAGGTTAGGGTCTCCTAAACTTAAGCCATCAGACATCACGCTTAGATCATACGATGGTCGCCCTTCAGCCCCCTACAGTCTCTACCAAAACATCCCAGTCTGCTTAGCCAGAAAGATGGTCCTTATATACATTGAAGTCTTGGACACCCAGTTGGACTACAATATACTCCTTGGTTAGAGTTATATGTATTCCATGTCAGCCTTTGCCTCCTTTGTCTTCCAAACTATGATGTTCCCCTATGTGGACCGCATCGTTACTGTCGACCAATTGACACATAGCGAAAAGAAACCTATAACGAACACTGATGTCATTCTACCCTATGTAAACACATATACGGACACGATTTCACAGTACCAATAATATGGCCCCAACTAGTTCAAACCATCGTCCATCCTAAGGTCATTCCTAGGAGATCCCCCTATTATTCCTGAGTCATCACCTCATGTCACAGGAGCTCTGGTGTGCATGATTTCTACATCAAGCACCGAAGCTAGTTAGGATACGGACACAAGAATCAATGGCACAGAGTTCTCAGCTACGGTAGCCTCTCTAGCCTACACCACCTCCCAAACCCCTTTCCTCTACCCCCCAACTGGTTTTGCATCCCAACAGGTCTTGGCCACCATGGTGTTACCAAACATATATTTTGAAATACCAGTTTGGTACCTTGTTCCCCCTACTAAGACAGAAGCCACACACATCACTGCTACAGGATTAATGCCCCTTAGTCCCGAGGCGGCCCCACCCGGTCAGGAAACTTTCGAAAACATCCTTGCAAAGGAAATTCCCATTGCAAAACCAACGGTTGCGACTAAGAAAAATGAGAAAAGAGGAAAGAAGCTGGAGACTCCCACTGTGAAATGGGAATCACGAGCTTGTGCGATATGTGACGTAGTAGGACACCCTACCCACATCTGCCCAGATCTAGACGAATTAAAACCGCTCCTTAGCTCTGAAGCAGGCACCGCGACACCTCATTCCCATAAAAAGGAATCTGCCACCAAAAATAAAGGCAAATCATTGTGTACCAATCACTCATGCACTATCTTCAAAAATTATAGGCACTATACCCATCATTGCCCAGAAATCCCGCAATATAGGGATGCCTTACACACCATCGAGCGGTCCTACCAAGAGGATCCCTCCACCTAGTCGTCTGGAGATGAACTTCGCACCATCCTATACCTGCAGGAGGAACGACAGTCGCTAGAAAGACTCCCAGCCATCCCCCCTCCTCCCATCATACGTTATGTACTCTGTGATGAGCATGATCATTTCATCATCGACTGCACAGCCCTGGAAATGTTCTAGCAATGGTATCCAGCTAATGTAGTATATCGCATTAACATGGACACCCTGTATTCCTGTCATATATGCGATGGAAATCATCCTGTCCACCATTTCCACTATATCCCCCGATTATGTTTAGCACTGGCTAGTTGGCGCTCAGCCATAGTCCGCCTATCCCAAGAAGATGGCTCAGACTCGGAATCTATGAACAACTCGACAACCCAAGAAGATGTGACAAGTAGGTCCATCCTCTTCCTATCAGCTAAAAAGCAACCAATCAAAGAACCCTTAGTTACCCCCAATAGCTCTCTGTAGAGAAGACCAACATGCGTGTTATGCAAAAAACCCAATCATGTGGTCACCATCTGCCCTGATTTCGAATCGTTGCATCATTGGTACCTCGCTAGGCCACAAACCATGCACGATTGGCACCCCATATCTAGGATATTTTTCCCAGTATGTCAAGGCAATCACTGTGGACAGCTTTGCACCTATATCCCGAGAGTACGTCCTCTCATTGATATGATTCATACAATAGAGAAGAAACGAGACGATCTCCTCAAGCAGTATAGAAATTATATCACCCCCATACCAGCAACCCTACACCCACATCAGAGTGACAAGAAAACTAAAATGGCGCACAAACCAAGCATGACCCAGGCCCAACCTAGGATAACATGCAAACTGTGCGACCTAATTGGCCACCAGATCAATCAGTGAAAATAACTAAAGCGCCTAGCAAACAATTTTCGCGTAGTCTCGTCTCTCCCACAGAGGCTTCTCTCTAGCCAAGAGAAAATCATGCACGTGTATTTTCAAATTTGTTCACACTTCCATCATACAATTAAGTGTGAACATCTCCCAAGCTAAGAGTGGTAATAGCCGAATTGAGTCTACACTCCCCAAAAGGCGTAGATACACCCAAGCCAACAACATGGAAATGGAAGTAGAAGACCTCATATTCTACAACTGATCCTTCCCAAGTGTCCACATCTAGGATGAAGAGTAGTGTTGATTCCCACACAATATACTCATTTGGCATAGTGGTACCATGCACCATTTTCATTGGCCATAACCACAAACCAGATGCATTCCCACTAATGGAAACATTCATTCATCTCTATATCAGGCACAATTTCCACCAACAGGAAATTGATCGTCCTAATAGGGGAACCAACCTTACACTCACGCAAACTCCTATCATGGAGATTCTTCCCCCACCAAACGCTGACGACACGATACACCATATACGATTCATATCATCATGTATCGGAATTATGTCTCGAGTTTTCTGATCATCTTCCATAAGTGTCGAGTCAGTTGCAACTATGAAAGTAGTTGTACCTACGACAGTGCAGACCCAATATGTCTACACTCTGTCAACCGTGTCTGGTTCCACCACATCGACGAAGGAATCCTTCTCATGTCTATCAACCAGCTCCATTTGGATTTAACCTTGTCAGTATAACCTGGCACAAGATAAATCCCCCTTAGGATCCCTATTTCATTCAAATGAGGACATCGTAGAAGCCATGATGTAGTCGAATTACCCGTGGGATGCAATGCATCACCGTTCACTTTTTCTCCCCAAGCAAATGACTAGTCTTGACAAGAAAAAAGATCAAGATATCTATGCGATTGAATCAAAAGATTTTCTTCCATCAAGGAAAGTCGATTGGTTCAAGAATCCTATCCCGACACCCGATGCGTTCGAGGAAGCCTAATATGTCAAACATCTCATCTACCGTGAAGGTGAACATATCCCAAAATCCTTTTAAGGTTGAATAAATCTCACTGGGCACAGCATGCTCTCTAGAAGAAATAAACTCGTATACCCAATTGCTACCCCTAAGCCTTCTACCATCCATTTAGATACCAGCCTTTTAGAATCTGTAGGTTCATCACTATTCACTACCACTTCATTCATTATTTCCACCACACTTCAATCCATAGATTCATTTTTTCCTAAGCAACCATTTCAACTTAGAATTTTATTTCCATCTTCCACCACCTCAAGTTCATCCCCTGGTATTTTTGCTGCATTTTCCAATACATCATTCTCATTCCCAAGCACTTCTTATAACATCCCAACTTCATCTTCTAGTATCTAAACCACATTTTCAAGTACATATTCTTATATCCCAATCTCATCTGTAAGTGCTTTAACTACATCAGCAAGTACTTCTAGTTCTTCACCAAGTACTTCAAACTTACCTCCTAGCCAAGCTAGAATCCAAGCCATGGCTGCCAGATATGCTCCCTTGGTCTTACCAGCACAGTTACATAACATGCCCCAGGATTATCAAAGAAAAATCCCCCAATTTGATGGAAACACTCATTATACTACACAACAGCATGTTAATAAGATGACAGACTATTTTGAACTGCATGAAATTGATGATGATGATGTCCAAATGAGACTTTTTTCTCAAACTTTAACTGGTGAGGTAAAAAAATGGTTTAAAGGTTTGAATGCTAGTAGTATTTCTAATTTAGCAGTTTTTCATAGAATTTTTCTTAATAGATGGGAAAAGAAGAAAAATCCACTACAAATCTTGTCTGAATTTGAAAGCATAAAAAGAGCACCAAATGAAACAATCCAAGATTATTGTACTAGATATAATAGTATTTATAATGCAATTCCTGCTAATCGTAAACATCCTCCGGACTCTATCCTTATTAAATTCCCTGATGGATTTGATACATATATAGCCTACCAACTAAGAGAGAGAAATCCATAAACCCTAGAGCAGATGCAAAGTAATGTTGTTAGTGTAGAGGAAATTTGTTAGCAAAGAAAGCTAGATTAAGAAATGAAAGGAGAGTGACAATAAAAGAGGAAACATCCACTTCAGATTTGAAAATAGATCAATTAGAAAAAACATTAGAGAGAATGATGGATAGGTTAGATAATATGGAAAGGAAGCCACAGTGGGATAACCAACAACAAGGACCTCAAATTAGAAATCCTAATTTCAGGAAAAACACCAACACTGGAAAATCTAGAGAATCAACACTTGACCAAACAATAAGACCACCTTTACAAGAGAACTATGTTGAAAGTTCTCATCAAAACGAAGATGATGAAGACACCATTAATCTAATGGGAATTAATGATGATAACACCATTTTTCTTACACAAGAAGAACAAGAGTTATATGAATTACAACAATTACAATTAGATTCTAGTGAATATTTTGATTACAAGAAAGGTTATGAGTTTGAAATCAATGAATTTCATAAGCAATATAACCTTAGGAGAAAGAAAAATGTAGAGCCTTCTATTAAAAAATATTCCCAAACTCAAACAAAGAAAACATTAGAGGCTCCTACCACTAAATTTCTGCAAATTCTCCCTAGGGAAACCAAACAAAACTCTAGTTCAACTCAAAAAATTTCAAGTTCCAAAATTTCACCTAGTCCTAAAATTGTTGACATCACAGATGATGTTTTCCAAACATCAACAGATACTCAAAAATATGTTGCTGCCAAGACAACAATTTCTGCTAAAACAACAATTTCAGACTCAAAAACACCTACTGTTGATCCAAAATCAGCTGATCCTAAAGAAGCCACTGCTAAAACAACTACTGAAACCACAAAATCTGCAAAGACTTCCACTACATATCAAACTGTCCATGAAAAGAAAATTAAAAGTAGTAAGATAGTGCAAATACAAACAGAGAATGAGAAACCCACCCAAACTACAGTTACAAAAGAAGAAATAATTCAGCTAGGAAAATCACAAGCACCATTCAATATCCAAGCTGAAATTGCCAAATTGAAGATACCATTCCTTTGACAGAGTTGGTAAAAAATGACCTATACAAATCACATATCATTGAGACTTTAAATATTAATGGTGGAGAAGATTCAGTAAATTTTAGTGATGATCAACCAGAATTAAATTTTGGTCCTGATGTTAATGGGAAACACCAAGATGGAGCAGTTCCACCTTTCTACATTAGCTTAACTGTTCATGATCAGATTTTACATAATGCAATGCTAGATTCAGGGGCCTTACACAATTTGATGCCAAAAGCAATAATGGAAACCTTGAATCTAAACATCACTAGACCTTATAAAGATATCTTCTCATTTGACTCCAGTAAAGTGAAATGTTTAGGCTTGATAAAATATTTATGTGTTACTTTAGTTCAATACCCTGTAAAAAGCATAGTCATGGATATTGTAGTTGCTGACATCCCTCCCAAGTATGGAATGTTTTTATCTTTCTCATGGGGATCTAAACTACAGGGGTCTCTACAACTTGATATGTCTTATGCAACAATATCAGTTTTTGGCCAACCCAAGAAACTTTACATAAAGACATTAATGAAGTACATGGTTAGTAGTGTAGAAATACCTCGAAACTATCATATTTACTCTACACCTACTGATATGGACTCATTCATTTTATGTAATTCTGAAACTGGTATTGAAAACAACACTGAACTAAAACAAAAAAATAAAGCACCAGACAATGACAACATTTTTCATGAATCAATGTGGCACCTAGATTTTGATGGATCAGTTAATAAATTAGGAGCAGGAGTAGGGGTTTGGATACACAATATGGAAAAAAATCATGCAGAAGGTCATGCTTTTAGATTAAATTTCAAATATACAAACAACACGGCTGAATATGAAGCTCTTATTTTAGGACTATAGATTGTTAGAAATTTAGGAGCCAAAAGAGTATCAATCATGGGAGACTCTGAATTAATTGTGAAACAGATAACAGGAGAATATTCTATGTATAATCCAAGATTAAGCCAATATAGAGATATTGTTTTAGATATGATTAAGGAACTGCTTGAATGTGACTTTGCTGCAATTCCTAGAAAATAGAACATATAGGCACATAGCTTAGCAACTTTTGCTATTTCCTGTAATCTACCATTTCAGCCAAATCATAGATATACAACAGAAGTTAAACACGAGCCTACAATACCATATAATCTTAAATATTGCCAAATATTTTCACGGGATGAGCAGATTTCTCATTTCATGAATAATGAAGGAGAATATCAAAATTGTAATATAAAAATAGATTGTACAGTAGATCAAAACATAGATCGTGGTATTGATATAAATAATGTAGATATAAATAACTTAGATTTTACTAAGCCCACTAAATTTACTCAAGTAGAAATAGATAATTTAGATAAAGTAGAGATTGAAGAGTTAGTAGATGATGATCCTGGAATTTTAAACCTTAAAAACAACTTTTTACCTAAGGGATTAGCCCCTTTAGAAGATCTTTTTTATTCTAATGATGTTGTAAGGAAACCTAAGATGGAACCATTAAGATCTAATATTGAAGAGTGAAATATAGGAACAGAATTAAAGCCTAAAATGATAAAACTTTCAAAAGCCTTACCTCAAGAATAAAAAGTAAAATATATAGCTCTGTTTAAGGAATTTCAGGATATATTTGCATGGAGTTATGATGATTTAAAATCCTACGACACTAGCATAATACAAAATAAAATACCCATAAAAGAAGATCAAAAACCTTTCAAACAAAAGCTTAGAAGGATAAATCCCATTTTGATGCCTTTAATTGAGAAAGAGGTTAAGAGAATGTATGAAGCCTAAATAATTTCACCAATCAGGTATTCTAATTGGGTTTCAAATCTAGTTCCCACTAGGAAAAAGACAGGGGAAATCAGATTGTTTGTTGATTTCCGCAATTTGAATAAAGTGTCCTTAAAAGACAACTACCCTCTCCCCAAGATGGATCACATTTTATAGAGGGTGGTTGGTTCTTCCAGAATTTCATTACTTGATGGATTCTTTGGATATAACCAGATGTTAGTTCAACCAGAAGACCAACTTAAAACTGCTTTTACTACTCCATGGGGCACTTTCATGTATGTGAAAATGCTTTTTGGATTAATGAACGCAGGAGCCACTTTTCAAAGAGCTATGAATATAGCTTTTTCTAAATAAATTCATGAATTCCTTGTGATTTATCTAGATGATATTACTATATTTTCAAAGACTGACAATGAACATCTAGATCACCTCAGACAATTTTTTATCAAATGCAGGAAATTTGGCATCTCTTAAAATCCTAAAAAGACTCTATTTGGACTGGAAGAAGGTAAATTATTAGGACATATCATATCTAAAGAGGGAATTAGGATAGACCCAACTAGAATAGAGGCCATTCTAAACATTAGTCATTCTAAGAATATTAAAGAATTGCAATATTTCTTAGGTAAAATCAATTTTCTCAGAAGATTCATTTCAAATCTAGCATAAATAATTAGAGAACTTAACAATATGTTGAAAAATGACTCAGTACTTAAATGGACTGTGGAGGACAAGCAATCATTTGAATCAATTAGAAAACCTTGACAAAAACACCAGTCCTTATAAGTCCAGACTTCAAAAAAGATTTCATTTTTTTTTCCTTTGCTTCAGAACATACTATTGCTGCAGTTTTATTGCAGAAAAATGATCAAGACTATGAGCAGCCCATCCCTTTTTTCAGCAAATCACTTAGAGATGTCACTTTAAAGTATAACATAATGGAAAAGCAAGCATTAGCTTTAGTAGAAGCTATCAAATACTTTAGAGTGTACATCCTTTATTCACATATCATTGCTTATTTTCCAAATGCAGTTGTAAAGTACATTCTAACACAAAATGGGCCTCGTGGTAAAAGAAGAAAGTGAATTGCCACAATTTTGGAATATGACATAGAAATCAAACCCACAAAACTCATAAAAGGTCAAGGTTTAGCCAAACTCATGGCTGAATCAAATTTTCATGCTTTAGATATTAATTTTATTGCCTAAATAGATTATCAGGAAGAGATGGCGACTCCAAAGATCAGTGAAGCCTTTTCAGACTCACCATGGTATGCAGATATTATATTTTTATTACTAAATTTACAAGCTCCTCCTGGATTATCAAGAACTAAAGCTAGATTTTTAAAGTTAAAGGCAATAACATTTTTTATCATAGACAATGCACTGTTTTGGAAAGATCATGGTGGAATTTTATTGAATTGTTTGCTTAAAGAAGAAGCTGATAAAGTTTTGGAAGATTTTCATGCAGGTGACTGTGGAGGACATCTTTACTAGAATACTACTGCAAATAAAATCTTGAGAGCTTGTTTTTACTGGCCTACTTTGTTTTCAGATGTAAAAATGTATGTGACCTCCTGTCACAAGTTCCAAATATTTAAAAGAAAGAAAAATCTACTACCTTTTCCCCTAAAACCCATCTCAATAGAAATTCCTTTTCAGCAATGAAGTCTTGACTTCATTGGTGAAATTCACCCTCCATCCTCAGCCCAACACAAGTGGATTCTAACAGCCACAGAATATTTCACTAAGTGGATAGAAGTCATACCTTCCAGGAAAGCCACTGATACTGTCATAATCTCATTTTTAGAAAACAACATACTCTCAAGATTTGGATGCCCCCAAAAGATCATCACTGATAATGCAGCAACATTCAAGTCCAAAAATATGATTGACTTCCGTAATAAATACCACATTACCCTTGGCCTTTCTACTACTTATTACCCTCAAGATAATGGCCTTGTTGAATCCTCCAATAAAAGCCTTGTGAATATCATCAAGAAGCTACTAGAAGACAATAATAAAACATGGAACAAAAGGTTAGTGAATGCCTTATGGGCAGATAGACTTACCACAAAGAAATCTATTGGTACATCCCCTTAACAGCTTTTCTATGGGATGGATGGATGTTTTTCCATCTTCTTTAGGAGTACCAGTAATGAAGATAATTCAAGAACTGCAAGTTGAAACCAATGATATTCAAAGAAGGATTAACCAAACTATACACTTGCAGCAAACTAGAGAAGATTTCTATCTTAAGTCTCAAGTTGTTCAAGAAAATATTAAAAAGAGATTTGACAAGAAGACCAAGGAAGATGATTTTTATATAGGTGACAAAGTTCTTAAGTGGGATTCAAGGAGAGAAGAGAAAGGTAAACATGGGAAATTTGATTTCTTATGGAAAATCCCTTATGTCATTTATGGTTATAGAGGTAACAATGCTTTCTTTTTGAAGGAGTTGGATGGATCAGATCTACCAGGTGGACCTGTCAATGGTAGAATGATGAAGCATTACTATTCCTCAGAATAAAAAATAGTTTACTTTGTCTACTTTACTCATTGTACATATAATTGCAAATTTTAGATTGGATTGGATGTTTTTCTAAGAAAATTTAAGCCCGGAGAGAAGGCCCTAAGCTTTGAAGGATAAAATATCATAAGTATGAATAATTTCAGAGCTTAGAAAACAAGTTCCAAGGCCAGCACAGTCAAAATTCAAAGGCTACTAGTCTCAAAGTTCTTGACATCTCACAAGGAGATTCCATCCCCATGTGGAGCCACTGTTAGGGTCCTATAATAAGAGGATTCAAAATTTTTGAATTGACTTTGATTAGTCTTGTAATATGTACATACTTTGCTTTCTGCAAATTGTTTTCCCATATCAGAAAAATAAAATAAAAAATGTAAAGAGGGTAAAATTCCTAAAAGAAAAATCAAAGGACTTAAAAGAAAAAATATCATAAAAGAATAAGAAAATGGACCCTAAACAAAAAAGAGATAAAAATAAAACCTGAAAGTGATGCAAATCCAAATGCCACTACTATTTACTTTTTCTGCAAAATAAATATTGTGTGCAATTTGTTACAATGCCACAATCCATGAAGGTTAAATAGCTTAATATTAATCTCTCATGTTTTAAATTTCATGCTATTAGATAGAGAATAAAGATCTAGCCAAACAATTTAAACTTGGCAGATCAGTAGTTAAGTAGAGAATAATAAGGAGCTCAACAACTTAATCTGAGCCCTTGGAAGAAATAAGGATAGAACTAGTTAGTTTGTTGTTTTAAAAGAAAAATGAACAAGGGTTTGCAAGTTCAAATGCACCCAGGTAAATGAAGAAAAAATGTTAGGGTAGCATATGGGTAGGCAAAAGCAGTTTTTACAAATCATGGATAAGCAGAAATTGGTCTTTCAATCACTAACTTCCTCCAAAAATCATCCCTTTGTAAAAAATACTTCATCCCCTCCATTTCATTATTTCCCCTTCATTTTTCCTTTTTTCCCATTATCATTCAGTTTCACTTGCAAAAATCCCCTTTTCCTAAGTGTAAAATTCATTATACTTTAGGAAAGTAAAACCCTTTAACTAATTCCCCTTTTACGCAAAAATACCCAAAAACCCAAAAAATACTTTTATCCTAAGTGTAAAAACATTATATAAGGACCCACAACTAAGGAATTTATCCATATATATGTTTTACACTAGAATTAGTATATTTTCCCCATCTCATTCATTATTAACACATTAATTTATATATTAAATCCTTTATTCATCTTTTAGCCCATATTATAATAATTCCTGTTATTATTATTTCCCACCCATATTTTAGTTTTAAACCTATGGTTCATTTCATCCACGTGTTATATATTCCCGCTCCATCTCATAGGTTAAAACTATTCCCATTATATAATAGCCCCCGCCAATGCTAAAGTTACACTTATAAGCATTACATTGGTTATATAAAAAATTAATCTGCCTATCATATTTCATTCCTAAACTATGTATTAAACCTATGTTTAAATACATTTTCCACCTCCCGCTGCATATAAATTTTGGGCCCCGCGCCATCTTACCCCGCAACTTTATCGCATGATCTGCACCATTCGATCCTCATCTCCCAGATCCAACGATGGAGATCCCACATTGCACATTTCTCATCGCAATCAATAAACAAACCCAAAACTTGTGATAAATGCAGTTTTTGTGGTTTCTCTCACCTCCATGTGTCTTTATTCCATTGGATCGCACCAATTGATCCAATCTCGCTTACCACATTTCAATCGTGCGAAAACCGCTTGACGGTTTTTCCTCCCCTGCACCTAAACCACCCGCCTATTTGAATTGACTTGCATTGAATGCATTCACTGTTCAATGAAATTCTTTATAAAATCACCCGAATACATTCATTCATACCTTTCTATTACTGTATTCCATGCAGAATATCATTCCAGACCAAAAATACCATTGCCGCCTTTGTTTTTAGCCCAAAAACAAACAGAATTCATCAAATTCAACTACTACAAACACTGCAGAAGCCATCAGAATACCTATAAAGACAAGAAAAATCTTTTGTAGCTTACCAACCCCAGAAACCCTTCTACACAGCGAAATTCCAAATTTCCCAGGAATTCTTCAGAACTTATTCTTCAATCTAAAAATGTTATATTGTTAAATGAATCATTTAGGAGCCTTTGTACTTATAGAAAACCATATTGCTTCATAAATCCTTCGATTCTGCAAACTTTGGGCAATCCTCTCCCAAATTTTGAAGCCTTGACCTATTTTGAACACAAATTTGATTGAATATAGCCATATGCAGACCTAAGAAAGCCTCTAGGACCTTCGAAAACCTTTCTTATAGTTCTTAGGCATCCTTTTGATGTCCTAAAGATTGTTTTATTACAGAAAGTCCACTATAAACCCTAGATATCATTTGTTGAAGGCTATAAGGTCAGGAAATTTCTCTTTTGATACAAAAGTTATAGCTTGAGATAATTGATCAGAAATTATACCTTTTGCATACAAAGATAGAATTCCTATCATATCTAAAATCCTTCTGCAAACTGTTTAAGCTTCTATAAGTATTTTATAGGCCTAAATCATTGTTTTAAAGGTCAAAAGTATTGAAAATTGATAAATCAAACAAATCTATGGCATCCAAAAGCACTCTTGTGGTCAACCCTCTACAACCTCCTATTGTAGATGTAGAGAATATTCCCCTAGCAGATGTAGACTTCAAAATCACTGATACTGTTACAGAGTTTAATCTTCTTGAGCTCCACTGCTAGAGCCAAGAGAAATCCTTAGATCAGGTTGATGAAGTATTTATTTGGGAATCAAAATTGCCTAAATATGTTGTTCCTCATACGCATAAATGCTCAAAAGCAATTAGACTCTGCCAATCATGCTATTCTCATGATCAAAGAGCCATTGTGAACCCTGAAAAAGAAGTTTTGTTTACTATAACAGCTGAGTCTATCAACCAGATGCTTCAGTGACAGCCTGGGCCAAATGATGTTCCATTATCTATTGAAGCCCTCACTAAGTTCTACTTGGATCTGGATTTTCCCAAAAGATTCCAAATTTTCAAAACCTTCATTCCATCCTATGTGGAAATTCCCAAGCTCAACCCTCCTTACTCCTCAGCTAAATTCTCAGAAAGGACTAGACATATCATTTCCATGTTATAACTTATCCTTCATCCTTGGCTATTTCACAAATGAACATGTTGATGTTACAGTTCTTGGTTTCTTGTCCATTTTTGTACCCGGTTGGCCTCCTGCTGTCATCTTTAACTTTGCCCAATATATTGCTAATAGTATCCATGAAAAATTAATCAAATTACGTTCTGAAGGTGTTTTTAGGTATTCCTCATTCCTATTCCACATGTTCTTTATTTTCAATCTGAAAATTTTCCTATAAGCCTTTAGAAACTTGATGTGGAAGGAAATCCATAATCTGTCATATTATGGACTTCCTTAATAAGGAAGGAGTCAAATGATTTTACCTATTCAGAGTTCACAGTTTCTTTTATCCATCCCTTGGTCAGTTTGCTAAATAAAAATGTGCAACCCAGGATTAGCAATGAAATCAAGAAGGTTTTGCAATTGTCTGAACATAATAGGACAAGTGATTGGTACTTGTACCAAAATCACACTGAGTTCAGAGTCTATGGGTCAAGCCTTATTCCTTACATACTGCCAAAATACCTCCCCATGAGGTTATTTGCTCTGGAGTATATAAGGCATATTTTAAATTTAGATGTTGTAAATTTCTTGATTGCAAAGAAGAAAACACAATTTAAGTTGAAGAACCAGGTTGGTCCATTCATTTGTAATAATAGAGAAGCAGGTCCATAGGCATAAAAACAGTTGCAAGAGTTCAAATTCAGTCCTAGTTTTATTTGGTATCATGATCCCCTTGGTATTATCAGCAAAATGAGAGTTGAGTGTAAATTGACTCCATACATACATGAAAAGAAACCAGATATTGAGAAATTCTCAAACCAATCTAAATGGCTAGAGAATACACTAGTAGAGGCTGAGAAGCAAAGTGATACTAGTCAAACTTTGCAAACTCCAACCCAAGAAGACAGAAGCATGAAAAGAAACAAGGAAGAAGGGTCTTACATAGCTGAGACTACTACAGAGAGAAAATTCAAACTAGGATACAGCAAAAATCCAAAGATTAATCCTGCCAGTAAAGAAAAGGAGACAGTAGAGGTCATTGACACAGAGATTGTAGAAAAATACATTGTACCTTCAACAGTAATTGAAGAGGAACAATAGCCAACCACTTCTAAAACACAGTTAATTCAGAAATAGCACAGTATAGCAGTGTCTTCATCCAAGAAAACAACTGAAAAAGACTTGGACATAAAGGAAAGATACAAGGAAATTAAGGGCAAAAATGAAGAAAATAAAAATGAAATATATTCTCAGTATTTAAAACAGACTCCTAGCATTCAGAACAGGTTGCTTTTAGCCTTTGACTACAAGAACAAAAAGATGTTGATGACAGTTCTTCAACCCACAGTTCCAGCTCCTAAATCATCCTTTGATTATAAAAAGGTTGAATTTGAAGTTCCAATGTAGGATATTCATCCTCTGCATCAAATAGAATTTCATAAACAAGAAGGAGCGATGATTTTCTCCACCATGACCACCAAGGCCATGAGTGCACAGAAGCTTCAAAACACTTTGATAAATGTAAGAGATTAGCTCAAATTGGAGAAGGCATCTTCATATGCAAAGGATACTAGAATCAAATCCTTAGAAGAACTATTGATTGAGGTAGGATATGATCCTCAAAATATAAAAGCTGCAAAGGAATTGATAAAAAGAAGAATGATGATATTTTTTCACTTAAGAAACAATTGAAGTTTCACTTTACTAAGCATCCTCAAGCTAAGGAGGTTTTACAGGATTCCAATCAAAAATATGAGATGATGAGTCTCATTTACAGCTACCAGCCCATATTAAAGAAATGGAACTTGAAATGGACAAATTGGTCCAAGAGAAATAAGCCAACAAAACACAGGAAGTTCCTGCCATTATGATTCCTATAGTTACAATAGAAGTGCCATATACTTTGGCAGAAACATTGGCTCCTAATGTTCCAATGGCCACAACAATTCCAGTTACTTCATCAACAACCTCAGCCACTGAATCTTCAACAACATCAACACAACAATCAGATGAGGCAAGTAAATTGGTAAAGGCAATGAAATACATGTCTATCCAGACAAATGAGATAAATAGGTTAAAATAACAGATCAAAAATCTTGAAGATAGCAAGAAACTTGCACAAATAAATGCCAACAATGAAGAGAAAAAAGCCAATAGGTTGAATAAACAACTCAAGAAGTTGGAAAAAGAATTAACTTTGAAATAACCTATGGCACATGTTTAGCAGCAATTATGGTCCAATATCATTAAAGCATTCAATGATATTTGGCCATCTATACAGGCAATCTATGAGCAGAAATATTTATTGAAATCAAAAAAATAAGAAATACAGAAGACAAAAGAAGAAATAGGTAAAAAACCTGAAGAGGCCTTAGAAATTATCAAGTTCCTCAATTCCAAAAATAAACAAGAACTGGAGGAAATTGGAATTACAGACAGAACTGAAACCATTTGTTATCACAAAATTGCACCTGATAGGCTACTAATCAGACAATCTCATGTAATTGTTTCAAACCAATCTTTTCACTGAAGCTTAGCCTCTTCAGTCTGTGAGGGCTCTCTCAAAAGGGTTAATGATATTGAATAAAGATGTATTTAGATGGCTAACTCTACTTGGAAAACAAATTGCTTTTGATGAGTATAGGTTGAAAATAGTATCAGTATTTAAACATTGAGCTTATGGAGTCAACATTTTTAGTGATTCAGTAATGAGTTCACTTGACATGGAAGCTGAGGCAAGTAAGGGTTTTTAGCAGAAGTACACACACACATGAAGCAGGAAATCACAAATTCAATTCATCTATAAAGGAAGTCAGAGCATTACATGAATGAATTCTGAATATTAAATATGAAAACCACTGCAAATGGTACACATAAAAACATAGATAAGATAGGCACTAAAAACTTAATCAGAATCTCAGGTTGGTCAAGAAACAAGTCTTTATATTACTGAAAAACGGACAATTTACATAAAGCTGCAGTTTTGCCAAAAAATCTCCAACCCCTCACAAATTTGACCCTCTTCCCTTTAATAGACTTGTTACATCATGAGATGATCTGCCTCTTGGCAAGATTCTTCGAATTTTTTCCTAATGACACCTTACATAACCATAAAACATCTATTTAATGAGAAAATGGCAGTTATCCTACTTGACAGTCATTTTCCTAATAGGACTTAAACTGTTCATTATTACAATAACAACCTTATCTCCTAAAAAAATTGTTGGGATTCAAAAAAATGATGAGCTTAGTGAAAAGAGTCGCCTTTACTAAGTGGGCCCGCGGGCTATTTTTTGTGCAAGTCTATTTTTAGACTATGTCTATTTTTAGACATGGTGATCATATTTCAGAAGTTGCAGGATGCTATTTGTGGATGGTTGGTCAAGTTGGAAAAATATATGAAATTCTATTATTAGAATATTGGGCGAAGTCTATTGATAGATCGTCGATCTAAAAATAGAAGTGTCGATTATTATTAGCTCTTACTAATAATCCAAAAATAAATAGCAACTTATTCTCTTGGAGCACTTAGTTTTAGTGCATAGATTTGGAAAATCAGTGGGCTGAAGGAATTACGCAATTCCTATGGCTTACTGGTGGTCCATGCATGGAGGACTCAGTTAGAACTGAAGTGGCAAAGTTATGACAGAGTTGGAAGAGTAGTTATGGGAGTTGTTATTTAGTTTAACTCAGTTAAGTGAGTTAAACTCAGTTGAGCTAGTTGTATCTATTATAACTGAATGATACAGTAGTAACAGTGGAGTGAATTAATTAGTTAATTAATTCACAAATAATAACTCATTAATCAACTAAACAAATACAGCAGTTAACTACAGTGCATGTCAATTCCAGTGGAGACCCAGTGGAGAGATAGGTGAAAGGGCAAGATGGACTATCTGTTGTGACTACAGTGATGCATTGATTGCACCACACACACATTGGAGTTTCCAATGAGGATTGTGTATTCAAGGAAAGGGTAGTTTTAATTCATTCAAAGCTATTCTTCAGCAGGGATTGCGCAGTGGAGGCAGGCTAGCAGGTGGCAAGAAATTGGTGCATGGATTTGCAGATTTCTTCTTATTAGTGTGTGACGATTGATTGTATTGAGATCTTGATGTACTAAGCTTTGTATGAGATTGTTACATGATCTCCATGTTACATAATATATGATAGTTGGGTTTTTCTGCTTCAAGATTTCCCGTTAAACAATTGTGTTATGTGCAATTGTTTTTATTTATGCTTCACATGTGTTTGCAATTAATTTTCCGCAAAAGATTAACAGTGGATTGATTTTGTATTTTGCAATAATTTAAATATTGTGAGATCAGGGGAATCTGGATGTATGCATTCTTAGTGTATACTAATTTCTACATGGTATCAGAGCAGTGTTAATTCGTGAAGATTGCAATTGTGAAGAATTGTTGAGTTTGTGCCGGTGGACAATTCGAATTTGATTCATAAAATTCTTGGTGCAGAAGTTGAGTATACATTGAAATGTCTTTCAATGGGTTTCAATTTGAGTATGCCCTTGATGGGAGCTCGAATTACATAGCCTGGAAGGATAGGATGGAAGCGGTGCTAGAGGATAATGGACTGAAGTAGTTCAGTGATAGCAATGTTCGTAAGTCGGGATCTAACGATGCTGCATTACTTGACGCATGGCAAAAGAAGATAGCAAAGACAAGAAGAATTCCGTTGGAAGGTGTGAAGGACCATATTGTGTCCAGCCTTCACGGTAAAGTCACTCCATTCTTAATGTGGAAGGCTTTGACAGATTTTTTCCAAAGCAGCAGCGACCAGAGGAAGTTGGCACTGAAAGACAAGCTCAGAAAAATAAAAATGGAGAATGGCGACAGTATTCCAAAATATCTCACGAAGTTTTTCCACTGTAGGGATGAACTAGGAAGTGTGGGGATTACTGTTGATGATGAAGACTTGGTGAGCTTGGCTCTCCTTCAGCTTCCGAAGAGTTGGCATAGCTACGAAGACTCTGTCAATGGATGGGAGAAACTGCCGAGATGGGAGCGACTTTGGTTGGATCTTGTGCAGGAGGAGATAAGGCGGGGTACCAGGGATGGCTCTTCATCGAAGAATGAATACGAAGATAATTGTGCTTTGGCTTCCAAAGCAAGGAAAGGGAAGGGGAAGAAATTTCCTTCAAAATCCGAAGCTAAAGGCAAGAAGAAGGATTTGTCCATAGTGAAGTTTTCTCAATGTCACGAACATGGGCATTTCGCCACTAACTTCCCACAGAAGAAGAAGAACAAGAAGGCTGCTAGAGATGCCTTAGCCTCACAATTTGAACTTGATTTCTCTTTGATTGCATGCTTGGTTTCAAGCTATATGGGATCAGTGTGGTATCTTGATAATGGTGTGTCTTTCCATATGACGGGAGATAAGGAGTTGTTTAGTGACTTGGAGGATAAGGACCTCCAAATGCATATAGAGATGGGCGACGATGGTTGATACAGTGCGAACAGCATTGGGACCATTACCTTTGAGAGGGATTCTGGTAAGCCATTCTTGTTGAAGGATGTTATGCATGTTCCAAGTCTAAAGAAGAACTTGGTCTCGGTCGCAATGTTGGAAGACAAAGGTTATGATGTTGTTTTCAGTGAGGGAAAATCTTTCCTTTGACATAAAACAACAGGTCAAACCAAGAAGATAGGGATTCGAGTTAGTAATCTCTACAAGTTGGAGGTAGATGGTTGCGCTGCAATGGTGGGCAAAGCAAAAGAAGTGGTGAGCCGGGATGAGGGAGAATTATGGCACAGGAAATTGGGCCATCTTCACCATGGCACTTTGAATATTTTGCAGCATATTTCTACTTGACTTCCCAAGGGTACTCTTGCACAGTCATATCAGTGCAAGGGATGTACTATGGGTAAGTTTGTGAATACCACCTTTCATGAGAAGGAGAACCGTTCTTTGGTGATCCTAGAGAGAATTCACACAAACGTGTGTGGACCTTTCTTGGTTGCTTCAACAACAAAACACAAGTATTATGTTATATTTGTTGATGACTATTCTCGTAGACGCTAGATCTTCTTCATGCAAAATAAGAGTGAAACATTCTCAAAGTTCTGTGAGTTTAAATCATTGGTAGAGAAGGAGTCGGGGAAGCAAGTGAAAGCTCTACGGAATGATAATGGTGGTGAATACATCTCGGGCGAATTCAAAGACTTCTATAGCAAAGAAAGAATTCGAAGAGAACTCATAGTGCCTCATAATCCACAGAAATTTGGGGTCGCAGAACAGAACGATCGTGGGTGTTGCACGAGTGATGCTTCATGACCACGGCCTACCGATGCACTTGTGGGCGAAAGCATGCAACACTGCAGTTTATGTGCAAAACCATTGTCCTCATAGAGTACTTGGCATGAGTACACCTGAAGAAGCTTTTACTGGTAAGAAGCCTGATATTTCTCATTTAAAGATTTTTGGCTCATCTGTTTACATTCATGTGACAAAGGACGTCAGGAAGAAGCTAGAGTCAAATGCAAAAGTTGGGATATTTGTGGGGTACACAGAAACACCCCATAATTATCGTGTGTATTTTCCAGACATTCGGATGACTGTGGTGCGACGGGATATAAAATTCAATGAGGTGAAAGCCATGAAGTTGTCGCTTGAGAGGGAGCTACACTTGCATGTATTGGAGGAACTTCTTATTCCCAAAGATGAGCTTCTCGATGTGGATCAGCCACAGGAGGAGATTCATGGAGTGGAGGAGTCAACTCATGCAAAACAAAACATCAAACAAGGCAGAAAGAGGACCACAAAAGCTCAGAGACTGAAGCTTGATGCGGCATAGAATGTAAGAGTCCCTACATCACAGCGCAAATAGAGACAGTCACCTAGCCAATTTACTGGATACATGGCTCTTATGAGCAAGAGTATCGTGACAGAGCCATGTTATTTTGAAGAAGCAGTGTAGGAGCCCACATGGGTAGATGCCATGGTGGAGGAGTATGACTCCAATTTTAGAAACAGTGTTTGGGAGATTTTTCCAAGGCTGGTGGTAAAATCAGTTGTAGGATCAAGATGGATCTACAAGGTAAAGCAAGCTCCTGATGGGAGCGTCGAGAAATATAAGGAAAGATTTTTTGCCCAGGGCTTGTCACAGATTGAGGGGATTGATTACGAAGAAACCTTTGCACCTGTCACATGGTATTCTTCCATAAGGACCATCCTTGCTCTCTCAGCGTAGGTGGGTTGGCACATTCATCAGATGGATGTGAAGACTACGTTCCTTAATGGGATCATTGAGGAAGAGGTGTACATTGAGCAGCCTGAAGGATTTGAGATCTTCAGCTGCGAGTCGCATGTGTGCAGGCTAAAAAGAGCGTTGCATGTCGCATGTGTGTAGGCTCAAAAGAGCGTTGCATGGGATGAAGAAAGCACCACGTGCTTGGTACACACAGATCAATAGCTATTTCACTGGACTTGGCTTCACCAAAAGTGAGACGGATGCAAACCTGTACCAAATTGTGGTGGAGGGTAAGCTTTTAATCATTGTTCTTTATGTTGATGATTTAATACTAACGGGTGATGAGCAATTGGTACACTCATGCAAGGTAGATATTTCAAAGGAGTTTGAGATGAAGGATTTGGGCCTCCTTCGTTATTTCCTTGGATTTGAAATATGGCAGCAGGAAGGTGAACTGTTTGTGTCTCAAGGCAAGTATGCCTGGGAGATACTGGAGAAGTTTCACATGCAAGGCTGCAAGCCTATCGACACTCCTCTTCCTAGAAATTGGAGGAAATAGGATGCTACATCGGCAGAGGTAGTGGATGCCACTGATTATCGATAATTGGTGGGTTCCCTCATGTATTTAGTTAATACAAGATCAGACATATGCTATGCGGTGAACCAGCTTTCACAAGTGATGGTTAAGCCTACCAAGCTCTTTTGGAAGGCAGGCAAGCATGTTTTGAGATATCTCAGGGGCACATCTGAGTATGGCTTATGGTACAGACAAATGGATGAGGTGAAGTTGCATGGCTTCACGGATACAGATTGGGCAGGAAGCCCAACAGATAGAAAGAGCACATCAGGAGGGATTTTTAGTATCGAATCTACAGCAGTTTCTTAGTACAGCGGGAAAAAAATATATGTGGCACTCATTTCAGTGGAAGAAGAATACATGGCAACAAGTCAAGCTGCATGTGAGGTTATCTGGATAAGGAAGATCCTGGTTGGTTTGTTCGGTTCACATTTAGATCCTACGGTGATACATTGTGATAATCAGAGTTGCATTAAACTATCAATTAATCTTGTGTTTCATGATAGATCTAAACATATTGATATCCAGTATCATCATATCAGATATTGTGTGCAGTGGAAGATCATGTTGCTTCAGTACTTTCCTACGGAAGATCAAGATGCAGATATTCTGACGAAGGTGCTCGGTAGGAGCAAATTCGAATACCATAGAGGCAATATCGGGGTGAAGGATAATACCTACACTAAAAGAAAAAAGCACATTGGTGAGGGGCGAAAATGGTCACCATAGGCTCATTGGTGAGGGTCAAAAGAGCCTTCGTCACCAAAAATTGAACGTCACCAAAGGTGGCATCACTGAAAATATAGGTGTTGTGGTGACATTCAAGGTCCGTCACCAATAATGATTTATAGTGATGAATAGTGGCCGTCACCATTTCATATGGCTTATTAGTGACGGCAATGTCTTAGTCACCCAAAAGCCCGGAAACGTCACCAAGGTGGCGTACATGGCTATAGGTGTTGTGGTGACATTGAGAATCCAGTCACCAATAATGATTTATAGTGGCAGTTAGTGACTATCTATTTCATACGGTAATGGTGATGGACAATAACTCTGTTGCAAAAGGTGAACGTCACCAAAGGTGGCGTCGCGAAAATATGTGTTGTGGCGACATTGAGGTCTAAATCCTGCGAATATTGATTTGAATGACGGACGAAGTGGCAGTCACCAAATTTCATATGAATAGCAACGACTTTTTGTGATGGACCTTTCATGGCCGTCACTATTGGTGCTTATATATGGTGACGTTCATTGACCGTCACCATAAACTCATTGGTGACATCAAGGTCCGTCACGAATAATGACTATAATGACAAACATTGACCCTCACCATTTCATATCAACAACAACGATTTATGGTGACGGACCTTTAATGGTCGTCACTATTGATGCGTATATATGGTGGCGTTTGTTGACCGTCACTATTTCATATTTTGGTGAGGGTCGAAAAATGTCACCATAAGCTCATTGGTGATGGTCAAAAGAGCATCCGTCACCAAAAACTAATCTTCGTCATTTCCTATATATGAATATCAGGGCACGATGGAATCGAACCACCAACCTCCTGCTTGTAAAGCAGGTGCTCTTCCATTGAGCTAGCACCCTTTAAAGAATTAGACTTTAAACTAGCAATTGCCCCTAAAGGTGCGAAGATACACCAAAGGAATAAGAACCAGGAAGATTGAAAGAATTCAGTGTCCTTGCTCCTATTTTTATTCTACGAAACTCTATAAAATATGATCTTGATCTATGACGTATTTGTGCCGAGTGGTTCTAATTTAATAGTAAATGTTATATTCAAATAAAATAAATGAATAATTGAGAGGCCTTACGGGCTAATTTTTAATCCTTACACCAAAATATATTAATATTCAAGTCTATGGAACAACTCGTTCAAAGTTCAAACTGAAGTAGATTTTAAATGGAAAGCCTAAAACCAGCTAAGTAGTTTACAAGTTAACATTTTGGATATAACTTCTATTCAATTTATATGACAAGTTATGCCATAACCTTGAAACTAGTTTCTTAGCTAAAATACTTTCTTAAGTCAACAATGACAAAGAAAGATAGTCATGGCAAGCAAAATTCTCTTGTTTTTTCTAATGAGGGTGCATGTAACTTGATAAAGGTTGTATGAGAGTATCAAACCATAAACAGTTTCACTAAAACATGGAAATGACAAAGTCTTGTTAAGCAACAAAAATTTAGTTGAATATATGAAAATCATCGAGCTAAATGATATAATTAAACTGAAAGTAACTGTAAAAAAATGAAATTGCCATCATATACCATCTTGTTTGGTTAATTCTTCAGAAAGAGAAAGTGAAATTGCATGATCCAGCTCCTCATCTTGATTATGTAATGGACCATCCTGAACAAAAATGTCCACATACAACAATCAATGTTATTGTATTGGTAAGACTTTTATTATAATCTATCAAAGCATGTACTATGTAGGAGAATAACTGGTAGTTGAATTACTTCTCTACTCACATGTACTACCTTTGGTAGTTGAATTACTTGGAAATAAAAATCCTTATTAGAAGATAACGCAAAGAAAAGCAGAAGCCTTTGAATATGGATGGCCATCTTGATTTTATAGAGTTATAATTGAATACTAAAGGACTAGGAATGTTGCAACGAAATAGATGGATGGAGTATAATAAAAAGAATTTGGATAATTTAGGTTGCCATATCTTTAAATGGAACCACTTTTTCCTTTTGGATTCCCAGTATTTCATATGCAAATAAAATTTTCGATTCAACCAAAGAGCACAATATTTTGAAGTCTTAGTTGCCTGAAACAGGGTAAGGACAACATTTGGAAACAGGGATGACTTTTGAAATGACCACTTTCAAAACCTTTGGAAACATAGCAACAAGCACTTCCACACACGGGTCCAAAAGTCATGACTTAGGAGCATGAGCACACCTAATTCAGGGATGATTAAATATGAAACTAATTGGGTTGCAATTATACTCAATTAAACATAAAGCAATGATTAAAATCTATATAAATTACTTAGAAGTCAAACATGACAACTTTGGAATATGGTAGAATGTTGGCATAAAAACTTTGTTCATTATACATTCTCTTTCATTCAGTTTTGATGCTTTACTTCCAAATTAGGTGTTTTCTTTGTTGGAGATAGAAATCCGTACATCTAGGTCGAACCATTAATGATGCCCACAATGAAGGGGCATGTAGCTCAGTAGTATAGCAGCACACTGGCCAAGGGAAAATCTGGGGTAAATCTTAGTATGTATAATTTTCAAAACGAGGATAGAGCTAGTTTTGCTTGAGGTTAGCCAGGGGACCTTAGCCAAAGTGTGGCCTGACGAGGGTGTTGGAAATAGGAATACACACATCTATGTTGAACCCTTAAGGGCGTCCCTCATGAAGGGGCAAGTGGCTCAGTGTTCGAGCAATCCCACCAGCCAAGGACTTAAAAGTTTCAGAAATGTTTCAAGTAACAGACATTGTTAATTAGCCTATTGTGCTAGACCAAACGGTGGACAACCTGCATTAGAAAGTGTTTGCATGGGCCAAGTGGCTCAGTGTTTGAGTAATCCAACCAACCAAGGACTTAAAAGTTTCGGAAATGTTTCAAGTAACAGAAAATTGTTAATTAGCCTATTATGCTAGGCCAAACGGTGGACGACTTGCATTGGAAAGTGTTTGCTGACCAATATTGAAGCCCCGCCTAGGTTCGAAACTCAGTTAACCCACATCATGAAAGGGCAAGCAGCTCAGTGTTAGAGCAATCCAATCAGCCAGGGACTTTAAAGTTTTAGAAATGTTTCAAGTAATAGACAATAGTTAATTATATAGTGATATGTGATTTAACAGTAAGTTTCACTGGGTGAAACTAACGAGACCGCGGTTCAAATCTCATTGAGTATATGGCCTGCTATGATCTCACCTCAAGAAGTAGACTCCCCATTTCCTAGAGTCTCCGCTCTTGCTAAATCATAAGATCTGGTATATATGGCTTATATCTGGCTTACAGGTTGCTGGATATACTCTTGATGTGATAAGGCAGCCACAAAGGTTGATCCTGGACCTCCCCCAGATTAGTCCAAGGAAGAAAGTTTTTGCTGAGCAATATCAAGGCCCCACCCAGGTTTGAAACTCATTTAACACACCTAGCGTGTCTGTGGGCAGTTGCATAATGCATTAGGTTCAGGAGTATAGGGTCAGTCCCTCAGACATGACCCTGGGCCTCCTCAGGGACAGGCAGTAAGTTTAGGAATTCTCCTAATACCCAAAAAATAAAAAATAAAAAATAAAGGAAAAAGAAAGAAATTCTCCTAATACTGAAAAAAAAGGAAAAAGAAAGAAATAGAAAGAAAAATGACAGTAGTTAATTATTGATTCTCGTGATAAAAAAAAAGAAACGAAAAGAAAACAGACAATAGTGAGTTAGTAGTTTCCAACTTTTCACTAGCATGTCCTAACATTTTTTTATGTATATGAAGAAAGACTTTGGCTTCAGGATGACTCAAGGTTGCTTTGTCAAAGTTTACTTGCATGCCAAAAAATGTTCTGATGTCAACCGACATGGATAAAACATGATCATAAAGAGATAAAATTTGATAAAACTTCAACAAAAAGCATGGATGAAGTTCACACTCGACAACAAGAATGACGTGGGAAGAAACATCTAAAGCAAACTTTTTAAGGTTCCATCTTTCCACTCCTTAATGATAGGTTTAATAAAATAATCAGTTCTTAATGAAGGTGCTACCTCCCCGTTAAGTTATAATCTTTTGTTCCCACATTTTAAGAGTAAAAGATAGCATCTCAAGGCACTGGGGCTGTTATAAGTGAAATTGTAAGTAGATAGATTGTGATGTTCGGAATTTCTAAGTGACTGGTGTGGACTTCTTAAGCCATGGGTGGTTATTAAGCATGGAGTTAAGCTTGAACCCTGGGATTTTCCAGTTCATAATTAAGATAAAATCTATTCAATGGTCAGAAATTGAAAATTCAGAAGTTGCGTGAAGAGAAACACAGAAGAAGCACCTGGCAAATAGTCTTGGAGAAGAAAGTGTACCCGCAATAGAATGAGCATCGACTCATGCTCAATTTCCAAAGGCCAAAATTATAACCAGTATGTATGGTAGAAGCTGGGAGAACCTGATAAGACTGACCATCCTGGGCAGAAAATGGTTTAGGAGACACCTTGGAGAAGCCAATTGAAGAACCAATAGGAGAATAGGACGTCTTTATCTTATACAAGTTTGCAACAAGATATGTATTCCCTGATCCTTTCTCTGAATCATGGCTCTCCACCTGAGAACAACTTGTGGGTATTGACCTAGAGGTAGAATGAAATCGGTGTGTCAAGCTTCTGGGAATAAATATATTGAGAAGAAACGGTTTAGTATTTTCTCCCTTACTCTTACTTGACCCATTTATATAGCTTCCACTTGTCTTCCTCTTGTCTTGCTTTCTTGAACTCTTCTCCTCTGCTTTATGTTTTTCTGTTTGCACTTCCTCATTTGATCTCTTCTGCATGGCAGCCTTCTGCTCCACCAGATCACTCAGGGACAATTCATAAGCTAATTCAGGCATTCCTTCAAACATTTTCATGACTAGCTAAGATAAAACAAGTAACAAGAAGTCAACAAACATTCACAATTAATTATCAAGTTAAGAGAAATCTACCCTAATCTACAAGCATCTTGATTTCTCAACATGGTATCGGAGCTAGGTTGAAGGAAAGGCAGATTGAAGATAACAGTTTGTTGGCTTATTTGCTTATCCCTGTGGCACCTTAAGCAGAGTATCATACAAATTCCGTGACATCCTTTCCTTAAAATACAAATTGAAAGAGGCACAGTACCTCTGTGATTCAAGTTGAAGAAAGACATCAATATTCCTGTGAACCGAGCTCATCAATAAAGGAAGGACCGAAATACTTAATGGCTAGAAAAAGAGACCTATAATACATGCAAAGACTCTATGGCATTATCTCTGTAAATCAAGGATGAAATTCATATCTCTGTTGTCGACAAAATATTTGGCATAGGTACACATATTTGAGTCTCTATGTTGATTTATGAAGTAAGTTTCCTATACTAATGTGAATTTCAGAGGCACCTTCTCCTATGATAAGCATACAATTCATTATCTTTATAATCTAAAAAGTACTCAAAGAAAAAGCAAATGGCTTATATGAAATCAGTTAAAAGAAGACAACCTATTGTGACAATACTTTCAGTGGCAATCTGAGCATGACTGTGCGCTACTTTCTGAATCAAAAAGACCAAGTGTATTCATGATATTTGTATAGTTTGAGTAACCAAAATACTGTAGCTGACATCTATTACTGCTGAGTTCAAAGGCTAGTCTAAGAGTATGAACAAGTCCAAAATTGCCATAATGATTGAAGCAAGTTTGTTTGGGAAAAAACAAATATCTGAGGTACTGTTCTTCGATCAATACAAAAAGGTTCTGTGACACTTCTATGAGGTATCTGAAGCTTACTATAGCAACAAATATTTGAAGATTCAAGGCATCAATGATGACACCAACATGAAACGATACAAGGTCTATCTAACACTATATAAGGCAGCTCGACTCATTTGGGAGACTATCCATCTTTGACATCTAAAAATACCATCATCTTCGTAATCAATGCAAATCTGTGGCACTGTGAGACGAACGATAGAAGTGTATTGTGATATAAAGTTAAAAGAAACCAAAACCATGTGGATCGTCTCTGAGGCATTTAAATGTACAAATGATGAACTTAAAGACATGCAAAACAAGTCTTATCTGTGACATAAAGGACTGAGCATCTCTATACCTTTGTGCCAAATGAATCAAAAGTCTGCGATCTACTCTATGCTACATGACCAAAATACTAAGGTACATAGTCTATAGAAGGGACCAAAATCATCACTGTGAATAAAAGCCAAGATTCTGATCAATTCCAAGTCTGAAGCTGCACTTAATGACAGAATTTACATTTGTGAAAATTCTGAGCATCTCTATGACAAGTAGAACATGTATATTTGTGATCTAAACCATACAAAGACATACAAAACTTTTTGAATCATCAAGAATCAGAGTTTAGTGGCATCCTGTGCGAAAACCTGAGGGATGCTACTTCATGACAGAATTTATTATGATGATATAAGGCCCATCTCTGTGACACTAGAATAGGTAGCAGCATTATATCTCTTCATAAGGACTGTGAGGGTATAGGGAATCCATGATTTATAATTTTATAGCAGGAGGAAAAAGGGCATATCCAATTAAGGTCAAGAAGAACCATCTCCTCCTCCTGAGAAAAGTCAAAGTGAAGTTCCTAAGAGAATTCAGAGTACTACAAAAACATCAACTTTGAAAAGTTCAGATTATGGTATTTCATGCTAGACAACAATTGTGAACGTTCCAATGCCTTTGGTTGAACTTGTGAAGTTTCCAACATGCAAGAAACAAATTGGATATACATTATGATTTGAAGTTACAAAATCTCAAAGATCGAAATTATATGGGAAAGAGGATCCTCATACTATCCTTGCGTCAACCTATTGAAGATCAAATATGAACCCTTTGCATGAGCCCTCTTCATTTCATTGGTGGTAACAGTTTGGATTTTGCACAACTGTAAGCTAGACTCTGAAGACGCCATGAATGTAATGGCACTCAAAGTTCCAAAGAAAATGGATTTGAAGACTTCAAGACCCTATCGAAATGTATGTGAATTTGATTCCCGAGAGATTCCTTCAGTGGGTTTGATCAAGAACCTCCAAGTCCATCCAACAGCTTAGCCTAATGTCTTCATCATTATAGACATAGTAGTATTGGACATTCGTGCAACAAGGGAATGTTGTTGTCACGCAAATGGACATCAAATATGGACACATACAAATGAATTTCTCATATACTACCATCCTAACTCCTTTTGTTGAGACAATTATATTGTACAAAGAACCTTTCAATGAAAACCATGTTGAAGCCCAAGGAAACTTGAGAACTATTTCACTTGTTTGGAGGAAAGCATGGGATCATACACTGTACTTGCAGCAGAGCTAGCACCAAGGACAAAATTTACAGAATTTACATTTGTGAAAATTTTGAGCATCTCTATGACAAGTAGAGCATGTATATTTGTGATCTGAACTATACAAAGACATACAAAACTTTTTGAATCATCAAGAATAAGAGTTTAGTGACATCCTGTGCGAAAACCTGAGGGATGCTACTTCGTGACAGAATTTATTATGATGATATAAGGCCCATCTTTGTGACACTAGAATATGTAGCAGCATTATATCTCTTGATAAGGACTGTGAGGGTATAGGGAATCCGTGATTTATAATTTTATGGCAGGAGGAAAAAGGGCACGTCCAATTAAGATCAAGAAGAACCATCTCCTCCTCCTGAGAAAAGTCAAAGTGAAGTTCCTAAGAGAATTCAGAGTACTACAGAAACATCAACTTTGAAAAGTTCAGATTATGGTATTTGATGCTAGACAACAATTGTGAACGTTCCAATGCCTTTGGTTGAACTTGTGAAGTTTCCAACATGCAATAACAAATTGGATAGAAATTATGATTTGAAGTTACAAAATCTCAAAGATCGAAATTTTATGGGAAAGAGGATCCTCATATTATCCTCACGTCAACCTATTGAAGATCAAATATGAACCCTTTGCATGAGCCCTTCTTCATTTTCATTGGTGGTAACTCAGTGCTGCTAAGCAAGGAATTACAGAGCTAGAATTCCAGCAGCAAGGTGAACTAGACTCAGTTAAAGAGTTCAAATGGAAATCACTTGAGATCCAAGAGGAACTGAGTACGGTTCAGAAATAATTCTACAGGAGCATTCAGGGCATCAAAGATAAAACTCCTAAGTTTGATGATTATATAAAGAGGATGGTGCCTATCAAGGAAGAATTGGAGAATATTCTAAATATGCTAGATGACATCATTCAATGGCAAATACAGTATCCTGATGAGGGGGTAGGCATTCCTCAGCTCTGTGACTTGGAGAAAATAATCTGTTTTTCTGAAGCTTGTAAATGTCTCGACGGGGCTAGAGCCTTAGAGGAAAAGGCTGAGGAAGCTTTCAAAATTTGCTTCAAGTTTGGAGGAGAGGTTGATGCAGTCTTAAATAACTTCAAGTTGCTGATGTTCCAGTCAACCTTTGGTCCTGTACGTGTGGAGCAGTGCATAGAATAAAAGGAGAGAGTGATAGACAGTTGCAAGCAGGAGATCCAGGCATTAAAATTTATCACCAGGGACAACACAATTTATATGAAGATTTTCAGAATACAATGTTGATCCAAATTAAAAGGAAGGTGTCTCTGTTTCTAACAAGGTTTGCATAGGTACGAGGCTATGGCAGTAAGCGAAGAATGTTGAGTAGTTAATCTAGGACCTGGGTTAATCTAACAATTTTTTTTTCACTTTATCTCATATAATTTTATAAAAATAATTTCATATAATTCTATAAAAAAATTGGCCAGATGAGAAGTTTCTATTTCTCTCAAAGCCTAAAAGATATTAAATTTTTGGCACTGTGCTCAAATGGGTTTAAAATTCATAAGGTCGCAACTCCACTAACATTTACAAGCAACCTCATAACATAAATAAGCAAAGAGAGACGGAATCAAAGAAAACCATCATATACATACTTAAGTGTCTTGTCGCAGCTTCCAGTTGCAAGCAAGTTCATTGCTGGAATCCATGCCATTTCCTTAATAGGTGCATCATGCATAGCCAGTCACTGGCTGGCCCCTAGTCAGAAATGGCCACATTTTTGGGGTTGTATTACAGTAATCCTAACACAACTCTAGCTGCTTTGAAAGACGAATATAATCAAAATCGATAGTTTTTCCAGAATGCAGAAAAAGAGTTCATCCTGCAATGGATTTTATATTGAAAACTCAACAAGCTAGAAATTGAACACAACCCTGCATTTGGCTAATGGGATGCTCTACCACCGCGTATTCATAATATATATCATTAATGGTTCAGTTTGAAGTTGTGGATTGGTAATTCCCCTTTATGGTTTGGTTTGAAGTTGTGGATTGATAATTTCCCCTTAATGGTTTGGTTTGAAGTTGTGGAATTGTAATTTCCCCTTAAGCCACTCTTTGGCTCAATCATCCTGACCAGGGGTTGAACTCACAACAAAACCCGAACTGACATGCTGTTTTTGATCAATGTGAAAGTGTAACTTGCTACCTCCAATATTTTCTAGCTAGCAGTTGCTATGTACAGGATTGAAATAAAACTGCTCAAAAAACTTTATGACTCACTTTAAGTGGGAACTTATGAATAGATGTCTCCTTAACCTGGGCATAGCTAGAAGCCAAAGTCATAAATAAACACAAAATAATGTTCATAGCTTCGCTCAGGAACTCTCTTTAACCTAGGCATAACTAGAAGCCAAAGCCGTAAATAACACAGGAATTTTCGCAGCTTCACTGAGGAGCTGTCTTTTAGCAGAAAGTTTATCAAATTACTAAATCTATATGAGTAAATGGTCATCTGAGTTGAAGATAGTTATTGATTAATTAATTTGTATATATATTTTGTAATATTATACAGTGTGTTTTACCACCCCAATTTTTTTAATTTCATAAAGTTAATGAACTCTTTAATATCTTCCTATTTTGAAAATAGACACTATAAATTAATTTAGGTAAAAAAATAAACAAATACGTTTCATTAAAATTGGAATAAAAATAAAATAATATATTGCATAAGTAGCTCTTTGATAAGCACCAAAAGGTTCAATCAAAATGCATAGCATATAGATTAGGCACGCTCCCCTTTATACCCTAAATCATTCATGCATTTAACGTAAATTCAAATATATTTTCTCCTTTTTCACATGATTTATATTTAAAGTTTCACTTAAATTAAAATCTATAGAAAGAATTTGAAGGTATTTTATTCCTGCACAGTTAAGACGGATGCATAAATTACAAATTCGTTCCCTTGTAATCAGTCACTGCTTGCAAAATAACACAGGAATTTTCGCAGCTTCACTGAGGAGCTGTCTTTTAGCAGGAAGTTTATCAAATTACTAAATCTATATGAGTAAATGGTCGTTTGAGTTGAAGGTAGTTATTGATTGATACAATTATGGGAAAACTTGTAGGTTTGGAAAAATGTCGCATGAGATACTTGAAGATAGTTATTGATAGAGTTATGGGAAGACTTACATGTTTGGATAAATGCTGCATGGGAGGCTTGTTCTAAAGAAAAGTTTAGGTGTTGGAATCTGATTCAGGTGTTTCATTTGGGTACTGCAAATAGCAAGCATGAGGTCTCTGTGGGAACCTTAAAAAGACACTTTTTGTGGCTCTCGAAGAAAATTAGATGTTATCCTGATTGATTAACCGACTGAAAAGAAGCACTTCCAAAGATTAGGGCTTACCAGAATCTCTACTGCTATTCCCTACAGAAGTCGAAATTAAAGGCTTGGTCATATCAGAACCTTAAGAACATGAGCCATATATAGAGGATATTACAGAAATCCCTGTCAATGCCTCAAGGGGGCACAATGGAGGAAATTTAAGGAAAACAACCACAATCAAGGTATTGAAAAAAAAGGAGAACATAGTAGATGAAAGGGGAAGGGAGGCAATAAATATTGATCATGGCAGACGGATCTTCTCAGTCTAACTTTGGTTGAAATTTTAAGATTTTTTCCTCTATAGTACCATTTCAGTGCAATTGCTAGTATATAAAATTTTAAAGGTAAATATAGTGACCTCATTAACCAAGACTAGATCTTGTGGACTTACAATAATTCACCTTTTTGTGCGGGAAGGAAATACTTCCAAACATCACCAACTACAATAAAGTATATAAAAATGTTGCTGCAGTTTTATGCAATATAAAGGAAGCCCAGTTTCAATTAATAAAGCACACTATTCATAGGCAATGAGGGCATGGTGCTGGACAACTTCAGATTCCATTCCATTTTTTAATTTCCAAGATAACACCCCTATTTTTGTGTGCTGAAATGTTTAAGCAATCTCACAACCAGGCATGTCTTGAAAACTACCTAGTTAAATGAGTTTTAGTCCAAAATACAAATGCTTAGAAGGAAATACTCCCACATTTCACCAACTGAAATACAGTATACAAACCCAAAATAGAAACAATGCCTCCACTTAGAATTCAACTAGGAACAACGCACATATCATTCATGTTTTTGAAGTATGTTATTTATGGGGAAATTAGCTTGTTAATGAGCTTGCTCCAATTCATCTAATACCAAGTGAATACGTTCAGGTTAGCCATAAAATGAAGTATTGTTTATTGTTGAAAGTGCAGGGTTTGCTATAAAACACATGCAAGATAATAAGAAGGGAAACTAAGTTCAACATTATGTTTTACGGTTACTCTGTTAACGCTAGTTTAACCAATTTGTTTTACTGTTTCAGTCTCTTTTGCTGGCAAGCATGGTTGTGCTGCTTGGTATGCAAGTAACACTGCTATTCTCTGTTCTGGGCATCATAGAAAAATCAACATCTTGGTATTTTGGCTGGAAATCATAGAATAGGTCCCCTATTTGTTTCGGACTTGGCAATAACCTTGCTGGAGTTGAAAGAACAGTGTTTGAGTTGTCCAGAGGAATCAATACACATATTGTGCAGTCTAACTTTCATGTCCAACAAAGCTCCAGCATACCCAATATATGATACAAAGTATTTTTTTTTTTACAACATTCTATTTCATCGGCAAGGCCAGTTGTGATTGTTCTCCTAATTCGAACAAGCCCAAACCTCTGCACAGGCCGAAAACTACTTCGCCCAGATTCAAACGCGAACGTTTGTGCTTAGCTCCCATATCATAACTAAGCATCATGGACATACCTGCAGAACTGGCTATCTCCCTTTTCTTACCAGTTTCATTGCAGTTACGAAAAAGAATTAAATAACGATCTGGAATCGCTTATTTGATAAAATTTGTTGCAGGAGCCGCCGTTTTGAGGAGCATAAAAATGGCGTGGTTGAAGAATTGTTTTGGTGAGGTGCACTAAGCTAAAGAGTAATGTGATGGGGTTGCTAAGATTCGAGCTACGATTGCAAAGTTGAGGTGTAAGACTGGTGCGCAGGCTTGCAGAGCCTAAATCCTTCAGGTGGATATGACTCTTCATTGCTCAGGATACATTTCTCCACGCCCTGATCCATAATCTTCCTCCACCTCTCATTTTTCATGGCCATTCGGAATATTCACCGTTTTCCTTGGTGGATTCCCACTACTCTGGGTCTAGGGCTGCATCTTCCAGTATTTTATTCAGGAGGAGTGTTATTGAGCATATGATACATATTTTCAATTGATAATTCACCATTCCTACATAAATTAGGGCTGTAGATCAGCACTGTATCAAGAGATGCTTCTTTTAAATATGGCAGTTAACATTCTCCATCAATATCTAAATATATCTAAATGTGAACTCTTCTTGTTCTACCTGCATCTTCTCTCACTCTCGCTACTGTTGTTGCTACTTCCACTTCTACTCGTGTTGTGCAGTGGATAATAAAAGGGATAATTTATCCCGAAATCGTCAGGAGGGTCCATTGTCATTCAAATTAAGTATGTTGTTCTGTGTGAGTATCTTATTCTATATGGCCAAGCTATTGATTTTCTCAGAGATCCATAAAAACAAGATATGTGACTTCTGATTCAATACATTCGACTCTTCCTATTAAATAATAAAAAACATGAATCCATAGAAAAATGGAACAAACAAAACACAATCCATAAAATACAAAACCCATATATTAACCCACAACAGAAACCCATCTCTGGATGGAAAATCTGTTTATCGAAAATTAGTCAGATTTTCTGCTATGTATTTTTTGCGGGTTTATGACTTGTGAGAACAACCAACAGAAAAAACCCTAGTTCAAGTTTCTATTATTAAATTTTATATCAGACCGTTTCCATTATGCATGTGCCTAGTTCATCAGCATGTTTTCTCAACCAACAGAAAAGGCCCTAGTTCAAGTTTCTATTATTGAATTTTAAATCAGATAGTCTCCATTATGCGTGTGACTAGTTCATCAACATGTGAGTGAAATTGGAGTGAGTATTACTTCATCTATTATGAGAACTCACCTAACCTCACAAAAAACCAGAGATTTGGCACGTGTTCACTCAAATCGTTGCTGTCTACCACAAGAATAGGACACACTCAAATCGTTGTTGTCTACCACGAGAATAGGACACACTCAAATCGTTGTTGTCTACCATGAGAATAGGCAGACTACCTTGTTGCACCCATTTGGATATGGGGTTATGAACATAGGGCAGTTCTCAGGATGATGAGCTGCCTTTAGTTAGGAGGTCACAATCACAATACTACCGATCCTGGTCAAAGCAGTCCCCATCAAAAGCGAGCACAAACAAGGAAGATTTCTCGGAAGAGTCCAATTGTTGGCTTAGATAGGTCATCCATGGACAATACAAAAAGTGTGCCAGAAAACAACCTTGAACTTTCAAGTGCTTCACCAAATGACATCACACATGATCCAGAGTTGGCCACATTCAATGGTAACACAGAACTCTTTGGAGGTGCAGAAGTCATGGAGCAGTCAAATATGGATGAGGTTGGAGAAGACATCCAGATTGTGAAAAGGAGGCAGAATGATAACCAAAAAAGGCATTCTGGGATCCAAGTTGAGGACTTGATCAGCATGATAAAGGATGCAGAAAAAGATATTCTGCTACTCAACCAAGCACATGCCCGCGCTTTGAAAGAGCTTGATCAGGTTCATGCTGAGAAATAATCTTTACAAGGGGAAATTGATCTCTTATCGACATGCTTAGCAGAAACAGATGCAAAACTAAAGTATGCTGCACAGGAAAAGATAAAAACTGAGCTTCTTGCAGATGAAATTGAGATTTTGAAAAAAGAGATTGCTGAAAGAGAAAGCAATTGGAAAGATGGAAAAGATTTAAAGGTTAACAACACAACTATCAAGAAACATGTTAGTCAGTCCCCTATTATTGCTGGTGAGCTAAAGGCCTTAGAGGCTGAAAATGAGTCACTTAAGGAAGAGGTAAAAGTCTTAAAATCAAAACTAATTGAAATCAGCAAAAATGGTCAATATATTGCAGAGATGGAGAAAGATAGGTTAGCTCTGGAGGAAAGTACTAAACAATTACAGTCCAAGCTTGTCATTGCTGAGGCAAATGCAAGTGACCTTGCAAAAGTGAAGTCTGAGTGCCAGGTCTTACAGAGAAAGGTCGAACACTTACAAGCAGAGCTAGAGAAATCGACTGAGAGAATGCTTTTTCCAGATGATATTACAAGAAAAAACCAAGCTCTTCAGGAGAAGATTGACAGACTAGAAGAAGCTCTGGCTCAAGCTCAAGTGGATAAAAGTTTATTAGAATAGACATAGGAAGAAAATTTACTTTTAAATGAGCAGATTAAAATTCTAGAGCAGCGGCTTCTTGAATCAGACAATGATATAAAAGCACAGCTTCAAATATATCAAGAAGAAGTACATGCATTTCAAAGGAGTCTTGAACAGCTGAAGCATGAAAACAACAAACGATTTTTAGATGGACCTGTTCAAGACTTGCCTTGGGATTTTTGGAGAAATCTATTTCTTTCTCTAGATGGCTAGATGCTTGAGAAGAAGATGGCTTTTGATGATGAAAAAATATTAAGGGATATGGCTTGGCGTAGGGAATCACGCATTCGGGACGCTTATACATAGTGCAAGGATAAGAACGAGAAGGATATAATTGCCGACCTTCTGAAACTCATAAAAGCAAGTACAAGGCCAGGATTGCACGTGGTGCATATTGCAGCAGAAATGGCTCCTGTTGCCAAGGTCGGAGGCTTAGGAGATGTTGTGACTGGCCTTGGCAAAGCACTACAGAAAAAGGGGCATCTTGTGGAAATCATACTTCCAAAATATGATTGCATGGATTACAGCCGGGTAAAAAAATTAAAGGTTCTGGACATGCAGATTGATTCATATTTTGATGGTCAGTTGTTCAAAAGCAAAGTTTGGTTAGGGACAGTTGAAGGTCTTCCTGTGTACTTCATTGAGCCTCACCATCCAGCAAAGTTCTTTTGGCGAGGACAGTTCTATGGAGAGGGTGACGATTTCAGACATTTTACATTCTTTAGTCGAGCTGCATTGGAGTTTCTTCTACAATCTCGAAAGAAACCAGACATAATTCATTGCCACGATTGGTAAACTGCATTTGTTGCACCGATGTATTGGGATATCTATGCCCCTCAAGGTCTTAATTCAGCAAGGATTGCTTTTACATGCCACAATTTCGAGTATCAAGGAACAGAATCTGCCACAGCTCTGGCATCCTGTGGTCTGGATGTTCAACAACTAAACAGACCAGACAGAATGCAGGACAATTTCAGGCATGACAGAGTAAATGCTGTTAAGGGGGGTATCGTTTTCTCAAATATTGTAACAACTGTATCACCAAAATTAAACCCAGGGTAAACTCTAATAACACATAAGGGAAGAAGAGAGTTTGACATTTCTCTAGAAAAAAATTGAAGAACAATAGCCTATCGGGCATCTCACCTAAGTATTACATTTTTTCAACAGACAGCAAGGGTTTAAGAGTGAAAAGGAATTTCTGTCAGCAGACTGAACCTTGAAAAGAATTATACCTCGGCCTCTTCGTTACCGGCGCCTTCCTTGAACTTCTTGGGAGACCCTCGATCAAATATTTGGCCTCTGGTGAGCGAGTGGATAACCTTGATTACGGCAATTCAAGCGCTTGTCCAGAAGTATTATCAAGTTGCGAAGAGAGATGGAGGATTTACGAATGGGCCAGTGCCCCCAGGCTGGGGAAATTGTTCAGATTTGTTCTGATGAAAGAAATCACCGCAATTGAGGCAGCCCTCCTCCTCTTTCCCTGGACAAAGCAGCGGGAAATGAAAAAAAAATGATATTTGAATTTTTTTTTATATTTTGACTCTCCAATAAAAGGGAAATGAAAAAATTGGATATTTGAAATTTTTTGATATTTTGATATGGAATGCGTGTTTTTTTTTCTTTTTTTTGGCTCACAAAGAAGACATATATGAAGGATAGAATCCAACTTAGGGGTGAGCAGGAAGGCAGGATCATTTTTTACAAAGTTTTAGTACAGAGAAAAATTCAATTTAAAAAAACATATGAAATTATAGAAGTAAATATGTAAAAGGGTGAGTATATAAGGTTAAAGAGTCAGCGCATATGTTTTTTGCACCTAGTTTTCTAGATAATTTGCATATCTCTCTAAAGAAATAGACTTTTTGTAGTCTATTTGTGTGGTGAGTGGCTTATAGTTGGTAAATTCTCTATTATAATTTCGAGTTTTTTGAGGTCACTCTAGTTTCCTATATATGCAAGGTCTATAACATACATAAATATATTCAATATTAGGGAGAATTTGTAATGGGGTTGCATTTGTTATTAGTTTTTGGTGTTCACTCTACATTAGAGTTAGGTAATACTATGCATGTTATTAGTATAATGGATTACTATTCTACCTATGTGTTTGTATTTGTACTATATTTGGGTGATTTATGTTAGTTTTTATTCATAATGATGTTTGTTATAGTGGTTTAAATGGATGCTAATAATATCATAATGAATGTGATCCCCACTCAAATATTTAACATTTTGCACGTTACTTATTGGGAATTATTATATGTGTCTCAAGTGAGACCTTTTGGCCCCTATTAGGTGGAATATAATAGGACATTAGACAACAATAGGCCATATTTAGAAGCATTCCATTAACCTTGAGTCTATGGTAAATCCAACACTCAATAATGGGAAATAATCGTCTAAAATCTTTCAAATATGGTAGATGAGTTAAATTAGGGTTCAATTACCGAGGGTGTTCGGTTTAACCTACAAAATTTCTTCAAGCGACTTGATTGTTTTTAACCATGACCCTAAATTTCTCCTAAGCTTATTTAGGATGCAAGTTATCCTTGTAAATGCGTTGGGAAAGGTAGAATGTGGCATTGGGAAGAGGTGCTTGAGGAAAAAAAGTCATTTTATTGGCTCTTGGGAAAAATGGAAAAGAAATATTGCTTTTAGGACTTTGTTTTTTATGTTAATGTATAATTTCTATCTCGGGATAGATGAATTTGTGACTAAGGCATTATGGCAATTGGAGTAGTTAAATACTACTCAAGTATTATCTAAGTGGATAGAGGAGGATATGGTATATTTAGCCATATTCGGGTATTAAGCTCCCATTACTAAGCTTGACGTTTTATTTGGGATGAAGGTGGTGTTGTAAGCCAAAGAACTTACAATTACAAAAGTACTAGACTAAGTTTGATATTAGAACAATTTATGACATTGTTGGGTAGAGTATAGTTCTTGAGTGAATCTTCAATGAGTTTAAATCGTGTGTTCTAATTGAGATAAATCATTTCTTGGAGGGCAAAGAATATTTGAAGGTGTACCTGGTAGGGATGAAACGCGGGTCTTTTGTGTGATTTTCCCCCGCAATATTCCATTCGTACAACAAAAACATTAATATGCCCTAGTCTTACATTGATCATTTCTTTAGGAGATGGAGATATGAACTAGATCCATCCTAATAGTGGATGGAAAAGGAATACACTAACAATTTTCCTTGTTGGCGCAAGGGATGTTGTTAAAATGTATGTTTCTATGATTTCGTGTGGATTTGATTAGACAAATTGTGTGACAAGAAACAATCTAGAAAAAAGTGCTATGGAAACTATCTTTTTCTAGACAATAACCATAACCATTTGACATTCATTATTTTAAGCATAGAAAATATTGTTTCTACTTCTTAGATGATTACAAAAACAATTAATTTCCTCATACATAAGTCCTCACCATAACCATTGAAATATTCAAAGCAATGTCTTACAATTTTTGTTGTAGCTAGAGCAACTTCTTCAATAAGGGACCCACTAGGACCTCAATGTTCAGTTCCTATTGCATCCCAAACTTGGAAAACAAAAGAAAGAAATGACCACTTGTTATTTAAAGATGAACTTTACTTTCAAAAAAAATATTTAAAAAGAATGAACTTAAGAAAAAATAAATGCATTTCCTCCACAATAAAAAAAATGTCATTTCGAGCACAATAATTTTAATTTAGTTTAGGTTTTAATGATGTCAAGCCAGTGTATGGTTGCAATTCAATATGTAGACAAGTGCAGAGACCATTTCATGAATATATTTTATATTTTTGGTGGTGATTTTTTAAAGCTCTATTAACATTCAACGTTTCTTTAACAATGAGATGAAAATTTGTATTTCCTTTATTTTTCAACTCTAATTGGATTAGGAAATTAACTATGGGCTACGTTACTATTTTGGTCACTGTCGAATCATCTAGGAAAGCATAGTTTGTTCTTAGAAGAACTACCTTGAAAGGTATGGCATCTGATCCTCGTAGAGGTATAGATATGCTCAATGTTAGAGTCATGTCTACATTATTTCGAAGGAATTTATCTTCTCTCGATTGAAGATGAGAAAAATAGATGAATTTGAAAAATGGTTTGTAGTCTTTTATTTTATTTTGTAATGCTTCTTTTTATATATGACCATTTTGCGCAATACAGGGTGCCTTGTGAATATTTCCTTCCACGTTAATGCGGGCTCAAGTACTTACTAGAGGAAGCTCCTTATTGAATACGAAAATGGAGATGCAACCTAAACTAGGTGGGTGCTTTACAAATTTAATTAATTTCCCATTGTATAGACTACATTGATTACTGCAATTATATTATGCAAGGGTTACAAGTTTATATAACAGGTTTGTGTTTCACATCTCTTTAGGGAAACCTCAATACATGGAAACCAATGCAACAAACATGGGGTGCAAATTGGGCTTTGAATAGTGGCCCTTTATGTGTTGTGTTTTAAATTTGCCTCAGAACCCTCTTAGAAAGGAAAATTCTCATTATAGATAACGTTATTCTAGAGAATTGGCACTGAAATTCTACATACAATACCAATGCCAACAATCAAGCAATATAACTCTCTTTTCAAAGTCCTTTTCATCTTTTCCTCACAATACTTGTTCGTTATCAGTATCTTGTCCATATTTAGCCTTGGACTGAATTTACCACCCAATTAGGGTTACATTCCCAAACAACTTGACTCATCGACAGTGTCGCATGGTCTTGCTCTGATAGGTTAGTCACCCTATCAAGTTCCCCATTCAAAGAGGCTTGGGCCTAGTATATTCAAAATAGGAGTTGATCACCCTACAAATGGCCCTTAGTCAATCTTCAAATGGGTCTTAAAACTAATCGTATACTGCATTACCCTTCACACAAACTAACAATTCCACCCATCCACCATGGATCCAACATCCTCGAAACCATACAAAGGCAAAGCCCCTACGAGGGAGCCGCATCGATCCCCAAAACAAGTTTTCGTTCAAATTTCCTCCCACTAAGGTTTTCTTGATCCAACATAATACTCATGTGTTACCAGGTGTGAAAACCAAGAAAACTAACAATCGACCACCCTATAATTGACCCATGACCAATTTTGAGGTGAACCCAACTTCTAGCTCAATATAGAGTCACACTCTTTGCACACACAACCAATTTCCATCACCATTGAAAAAATGTGGTTGTGACTCTTCACAACATTCCAACTAATTTCCAACTAACAAAACCGAACTAGCAAGAAACTCGGGTGAAAAATCATCAAAATTGCATAGAGAGGAAGCACCTGCAAGGGAGACACAACAATCCCCCAAAAGGGGGTTCCCATTCAAAGTGTCTCCCACTAAAGTGGTGACCCAACATACCACGTCTCATGTGTTACCTTTTCCAAAATTTCATATTAGTGCTTATGTTAACTCCATCAAGTAAGATTTTTTTGGATTTATGAGGCTTGGTCTATGTTATTCTTCCTTCAGTAGACAAAAAAAAACTCTAAAATTTATGCTTCTTCCTTGATTTTTCATCAAATATAACTTAGATCATCATCATGGAGAGTCAGGTTTTTATTAGCTTGTATCGTAATTCAGCTTACAATAACCTCAATCATATTGGCTTACATTCATATTTGTGCTCAGAATTGAGATTTTCCTAATCTCGACATGTTCTACGCTTGTAGTAATAAAACAAGACCCTTGGTCCTTCTATTATAATAGATATATTCCGACCCTAGTAGAATAGAGATAATTTTAGACGTGTTAGCAACAATGCTAACAAATGCTAGAGTGTTAGGGAGGCATGCGGTCAGGATGTGCCAACGCGTGCAAGGAATGTTAACTAGGAGTTGCAAGGAAACACAAGGGATCACTACATCAAAATGCATGGAAATTAACAAATAAGAGTTTGTGATTGGAAGTGTCAGTGAGTTTTACATGTGCTAAGGAGGGAGTGACAAGGTATGCTAGGAAGTGTTAAGGCATGCTAGAGGCCAGGGCCACATGCCAAAATGTCTTAGGTGCTAGGGTGTACCAACACGTGCCAAGGAGTGTTAATGAATCTTATGGAAAGACAAGGGAGCACTATTTAAAAATGCATGGAAATGAATGAATAAGAGTTTTTTACTGGGAGTTTCAATGAGCTATAAGTGTGCTAAGGAGAGAGAGACAAGGTATGGTAGGTAGTTCCAAGGAATGATAGAGTGCTAGGGAGGCATGCCACGATGTTCCAAGTGTTAGGGTGTACCAATGTGTGCTAGGGAGTGTTAGGGAGTGTCAGGTAAACACAAGGTAGCACTAGATCAAAATGCATGCAAATAAATGAATAAGAGTGGGTGATAGGGAGTTTCAATGAGTTCTAGGTGTGTTAAGGAGGGAGTGACAAGGTTATATGCTATGAAATGCCAAGGTATGTTAAACTACCAAGGTGAGTCAAGAAGTGCTAGGTTGTGTTAGAGAGTGTAAAAGCATGTCAAGAAATGTAGGGGATGCTAACACATGCCACATAATGCCAAGGAATTTAAGACATGTCAGGTGTTATGGCATGTCAAGATGTAAACCATGTTGCTTAATTGTTTTATGACCACAGTTGGATGTGATGAGCCTTGTCTTGGTAACTTGTTAAGTGGGACCAGTTAAGATTGGACATGAGTAGTCTAAGATGAGTTACATGTAGTTCTTAGGTGAACAACGCATATGTTGAATTTCCACGACACATGAGAATCTGGGTTTGGTCTTAGAATCTTTGATGAAAACACACTCATGTGCCACAACACATCTACTTTGCACAAAGAAATCTACAAACATGAGGGAATCAATTAGTTCAGATGAAATATTTTAAATTTTTCAAACCATTCTTCGTTAAATTACAAACTATAATAGAATAGGCTAGAGCTCTCGTACCAGGGATCATGGCCCTTTACAATCACACTGATACAAGGAATACAACTAGGGCTTGGTGTTACTCCTTTGACAACCAATCTACCTTGAACAAGACAACACTTAACCCACTTTTTGATTGTGGACACACATATCCCTTTCAATCCACATGTCTTGAACACATCTGGAAGGTCCTCCTGGCCTCCATTATGCAACTCCTCAATCTTCCTCTACCAATGAACTCAACTCCTTTAGGTTACTGAACTCAATCTTCCTCTACCAATGGTGCGTTCATTTTTTTATTCTCCTAAAGGAACTATTTCGAGACATGCACCTCATCAAACATAAATCATCGAGTGAAAATGAATGAATAAGAGGGTGTGTTGGGGGTGTCAGCGAGTGTCAAGCGTGCCAAAGGGGGAGTGACAAGGCATGCTAGGGAATTCTATGGAATTTAAACAAGTTCCAGGGTGTGCTGATACGTGCCAGGTAGTGTCAATAAATGCCAGGCATGCCAAGACATGCCATGTGTTAAGGCATGACGAAATGTGCCATGTGTTAGGGTATGCGAACACGTGTCAAGGAGTTTCAGGTGACAAAAGGGAATACCAAGTTGAAATGAAAAGAAGTGAACACATATGAGGGTTAGTAATTCAAGACCTTACCTTTTCAAGAGGGGAATGCTAGGCATACCAACACTAGTGCCAATACATGCCAAGGGCCATATTTTAGCTTGTATTAAGTGCCAAATCATCCTCTATTACTTCTCTCTTAATTGTGAATAATTGATCTCAAATAAATTTTATCTTTAACCATGCCAAGGAATTCCAAGGCATCCAAACACATGCCAATAGTTTTTAAGTGCCACTAAGTGCCAAGAGCCAATATGTGCCAATGAGTTATAGGGAATTATATGGAGTTCCAAGTTTTCTAAGGAGGGACTGAAAAGATATGTTAGATATTTCCAAGGCATTCTAGAGTGCTAGGGAAGCATACCAAGATGTGCCAAGTGCCAATGTGTGTTGAGTGTTAGCTATTTCCAGGGAAACACAAGGGAGCATTACGTAAAAATGCATGGAAATGAATGAATAAGAGTGTGTGACATGGAGTGTCAGCGAGTTCCAGGTATTCTGAGGAGGGAGTGACATTGTATGCTAGGTAGCATTAATTCATGCTAGTGTGCCAAAGTGGCATGTGGCCAAGATGTGCTAGGTGCCATGGTGTGCCAACACATGCTAGGAAGCGTTAGGTAGTCCTAGAGACACACAAGGGAGCACTAGGTGAAAATAATGCATTGAAATGAACAATTAAGAGATTGTGATAGGACGTGTGAGTGAGTTATAGGTGATCTAAGGAGCACACACTTGCCTTTCTACCAATCTTGTTGTCCTTCACAAGAACAAGAGTTAGGGCTCTTCTATGACAGTCACCTAACAACCCTCCAACTGTACTTGGACTACCATCAATCTGCCCAACCACAATAAATTCTTTTTATTGATCTAGGGCCCACAATATTGTCTTCATCCAAGGCTCTTCAAATCTGCCACTTAACAATGGTTTGAGTCCTCTCAAAGTCATTGTTCTTGTGTATCGATAATTTGATCTTTTTTGTCAAATCTATGAACAAATATGAACTACTCCTATTATCATCCTTCTAACAATCTGTTGATGACTGAACTAGGGTCACAAATAAACCACTAAAAATCCAATGGATACTTTTTTATAGGTTGCTTCAGATCTTTGTCTAAAACTCTATGGAAAATCCACCAAAATCAAGTCCTTTGCATATCAATCCATTATTCATATGGCACATTTCTTCTGCATGCTTAATCTTCTGCTTAGGTTCCACCCTCCTTTGGATCTGTTGTCTCCACACATACTGAATTTGCAAACCATCTTCCAGATTTGCGGTCTGTATTGCAGAAATAAACCTCGCTCTAAGGGTCATAACACGTCTTCTTCTACACAAATTTGTCACAACCTTAAGGGCATACCTTATGAACTAAACATGCTAGGAAATTGTCCTAACTAGGGCATTAAACTTATGTACTTCTAATTGTTGTAGAAAAAACCATATCCAACCTTAGAAAAAACACGACTCTTTCCTCCATAAGGGACTCGACCTAACTCATATGGATCCATAGATTATGGGCATTTCTTTGACTGAATCTTGACATGAACTTCAGATTTCAATGTCAACCCTCAAACTAGGGTTAACTCAGTTAATATTACGCCTACGTCGACTTCTGTTATGGTTCTAAATTACAGTGCAAGCCCTCCTCCATTTATGTTGGTCTTTATCACAAACCTTGTGGCCTACTAACCACCACAAGGAAAGATGGTATCAACCCTCTCTTCTATTTCATGTAGAAAATCTAACCAATGGGATTCAATCTGATCTTGTAATGTACTAAAACAAGATACTGAATCCTTCCTACAATTTGTGGAAACAAAACACGATCGCACATGAATCACATGTAAGTATGAGAAACAAGTTATCAATCGCACAATGCAAGATGTATCTGGGGAAGCAACTACTCAAAACCCTCTGTCTCTATTTTTTATTAAGTCAAGGAATCACGAAACAATACAATGCTTAATCTCTCTTGAGATTCTCCAACACTCTGCCAATTGTCTCCTCCTAATCTAGGCAAAATCGGTCTAGTACTTAGCCAATTCTCAGCCTTCCTTCAGCCTGCCTTGCTCACACAATTCCTATGGAATTATCTCCATATTAATTAGGAAAATCTACCTTCCTTGATTGCGCAATCCATCATGGCATCCTAATGACTTTATAATTGCACATGGGAAATTTTCTATAAATACAACTGATAGTTATGTTCCTCTAAATTGCGTTACAATAAGGATCAGGGGCCTTTTTATTATTTAAAATAAGAGAAAACCCTAAACAACCAAAACCCTAACCCGAGGAGATGTAACACCAAGGGTTTATGGCCCCGTTGGGGTTAGTTGGGCAGCCAACTTCCCGAGGTCGTAACTTGGTCATATGATCTTCATTTGACGCACATGATACCTCATTAGAAAGATCTCTCCGAGGAATACAACTGCTAATGCGATTTCTATGAAATAACTAAACCTTTCATGCCCAAAAAATGTCGTTTAGGGCCTCAAAATGGCTCCGAAAGTTTAGGACCCGAAAAATTGACAAAAATAGTAAATTGTGCTATAAATAAGGAAATTGAAAAACTGAAAGAGACAATGGCGGGGGCCCAAGTGGAATAGGTGGGTGGCCACCAATATCCACCTCGATCACCTTAAATTGAATTTCTTGAGCTAACTCAATCATCATGACTTGGTTAACTGACACAAGTTGTTATGAGATGAAATTACAATTTATTTAAGAGAAAAATAAATTAGATGCCTCACATTCCTCACTCCTGGTACATCAAAATTCCTCACCAGTGTGGGTGCATTTTCTTTTGTCCTTTCTAGTTTCCAATTTCACTATTTCTTGTTGCAAATTTCAACACTCCCTCTCAACAAGAAATGAATTCAATCTATCCCCATCCGATACCTTTGGAATTTTCTACATGCTACACTTCTCTAGTGTTGTTTGCACCTGCAAATCATGAAACTGAATAGCCTCCGAACAAATGAATCAGTATAATGCATCTGTCATCAGAATCTTCTGACTGCTGCTAGCTACTGCACCTGTCTAGTATTGGATTCTCTGTGCTGCTGCTGACATCTGCATATGTGCCCTTTGAACTGTTGCTAACTCTGATTTCTGCTCCAGTATTTGACATCTTTCACTCTAATTTCTATCTTGCTGACATCTGACTACCTCAATCTAACTGATCCTTCCTACTACTGTTGTACTGTGGTCTCCTCACAACCAGGTTCGATCCATGAGACACGCCATCTCAATGGACCTTGCCCAAATTTCTTATCTTGGGATTATGTCTACAAATCACCCCACCTTACACCTCGAGGTATGGCTGCTCCATCTTCCCATCTGGCTCGAAATTCCCCCCTCATGGAGGTCTCTCCTTGAGTGGATGCTTCCACTCGGTATCCTCTCTACTTCTCCAATTGCGGCAGCTACTCCACAACCTTCTGAGACTGCTTCTCATGAGGATGCATGTTGAGAGGTAATGTATGCTCCATCTAAACCACCAAGTCTATAACTTCTGCCTTTCTCCTCAAAGCTTTGCATGCATATAGGTTCTTGACTCGTGCACATTGTAATTGTCCTAACATTACAAAAAGTTTCTAAAAAAGATTTAATTTTAAATCAATGATATCTCCCTCATCCAAGCTCTGATTAGACCGGTTTTTTTTTCTTCCATTTGGGTAGATTTTCGCAAGGAATCCAAATATTCTATTTGGGTACATGTCAAGTGGCATTGTGTGCCAAGTGCTAATGTATGTCAATGCATTCAACCAAGGTGTTCCAGGGCATGCTAGGGACTATATGCAGCATGCCAACACATGCTAGGATAGTTCCATGTTGTGCTAGTGCATGCCACCATGTGCTTGGGCGCCAGTGTCATCACAAGATGTTCTAGGTACAAAGATGTTCCAAGACATGTGGGGTGCTAAGAAATGTTAGTGTGTGCCAAAGCATTAATTTAAGGTGTGCCCAGATTGTTGAGGAGTGTTAGGTCTTTCTCATTAATAGAATTGTCATAGCTTGATTATGTATTAAATAATATATTTCCTACACACAATAGTGGAAATTTATCTAAAGGGAATTTTCTAGATAATAAACATAATAGATATGAATCATGTGTTGACTCATAGGAAATCTCTATTTGACTAGTCATTACTTGAGGGAAATAATACACACTAATTACTTCTTAAAAAATTGACTGACCCTAACCACTATGGCCTTGGACATATTATAAAAAATACTCCACAATAATGGCATTAAATCGTTATCTTTTGACAAAAACTATGTTAACAGGCACATAGCGTCATCAAAATCTCATTGGAATGATCAATGATGACAAACATTTTTTGACCGTGACCAAAAGTAACAAAAAGAGCATTGGTGAGGGTCATTAAAAGTTCGTCACTAGAAGTTTCACCCAAGAGAGAATTAGTGATGAGACTTTAATGACCCTCACCAAAAGTGTCATTGAAAATGTCTTTGGTGACGGACCATAAAGGACCATCACTATAGACACTTACAGTGACGGTTTTTTAATTATCAATGATGACGGACATTTTTTGACCGTCACCAAAAGTAACAAAAAGAGCATTGGTGAGGGTCATTAAAAGTTCGTCACTAGAAGTGTCACCAAAGGGAGAATTAGTGATGGGCCTTTAACGACCCTCACCAAAATTGTCATTGAAAATGTCTTTGGTGACGGACCATAAAGGACCATCACTATATACACTTACAGTGACGGTTTTTTAAGGACCGTCACCATATGTGACATTGGTGATGGACCTTAAAGGTCCGTCACAAGCATGACCCTCACCAATGTGGTTTTTTCTTGTGGTGGTTTGACCGAACTAATAGATGATTTTCCATCTGTGGTTCCCAAGCTTTCCAAATCCATGCTCAACTTGTGCCCAGGTATCCTCCATATATGACTTTCATGAAGCAATTACGTGAATTTTCAGTTTTGTCCAAAAATACTCTTAAAACCCAATTTTTAAAAAATATCTAAAAATTGAAAAACATAATTTATTTACCTGAATATGCATAATAAGGTAAAAATAAGGCATATTTTGATGATATAATGTGGAAAATTATGGGAATTACATGGATTTTTAATAAACAAAATTGACCAAAATTGAGGGCCAACAAACATACGAAGAAGAGGTGGGAAACAACATTTGAAAGCCTACATCACCAAATGAGAATGCCTACAACATGGATTGATATCTTTTCTCGAAATAATAATAGTTATAGGGGAAATATGGGAAACAAGGGAACATTTTAAAGAGTTTCAACAACCACGGTTTGTCACAATAGAGTTGTTTTTAAAGACAAGCACGTTAACCCTAGGTGTAGCACGATTAAAGCATGAAATATGTTAGCTAGTATAATCTTTAAGCTAAAAAATGGGGATCGTGGGAACTCAAAATCTAAAACCAAATGAGGTTATGTTCCAAAAATTCCATATTCCTATTGATAATTTTCAAGGAACAAAAGGAAGGGAAATTTCAAAACCAAGTTGGTAGTGTTATCACCTAATTTGACCTCAGACTGAAGAAAGGCAAACCAGGGTAACCAAAAACCACGCTTAACCTCGTAGCTAGCCCTACAAGGCAGGGAGAGTGCTCTCTCCATAATAAATCTTCAATTAAGTATGATTGTAAAATGATTTTAGGCTAGGTATAGTAGCAAGAAATATGTTTTTTCTAAATTTTCTGGGTTTTTTGTTGGATTAGATGGAGCTGGTCAGTTTAAATCTGGGGAATTAAATCAGAAATACAGGGTATTCTATGGGGCAAGGTAGGCAGGGATTTTAACAACTTTATTTTAATGATGATGAAGCGTTTAAGACCGGTGAGGAGCTGAGGAGGGCATATCAAATGGATCCTTCTCGAACAGCAGAAAACATAAAATATTGAATGATTTTCCCAAGGCAGAGCACTGTAAAAAGTGGATTCTACCCATCTAACTTGAAAACATTCAACATAAATGAATGGAATGAATAAATGGCATACATAACATTTTACAAATGATCACAAAATAAAAGACAGTGCTAAAATTCCATACCACAGGGATCCCATAAAAAATTGTTGCAAGTCTTTATTAATTCCCAACCAAACGGGTTACAAATATGTGCAATGAAGCTCAGAGCATCCCAGTGATTTCCAAATTTTTCCACCCTTACAAATGACTCATAAATTACATTAAATAGACAGGCTTTCAGGGGGGGAATCTGTAGAAGGAGGAGTTGTTTCACCTGCCCCGAAACTGAAATCTGAAGATAGAAAACAACCCAAAAAAATGCCTCTGAAAAAGAGGGAACAATATATATTTAACCATCTGGAAGAATAATCTGTTACATTCGAAAAATGGGAAGAAAACAACTCTGGAGTCCTTGCCCCCTCATTTATCGTTGTTGTCATTCTGTGGTCAATGTTGAAATGATCCCTGTGTTTATAATTAGCTCACGGCCTTTAAATGTCCTTTTCCTTTTACTTAAATAAAAATCCCTTTTGCTGAAGAAATGCCTTTGAAACCAATAAAAATCGAATTTGCCATTTTAATGAAGAAAAACCCTTTTTAATTAAAACAAGTGAAGGATTGGTGGGCCCATAGATTGCAATCGCAAATCGCAACGAAAGGGGCGGGTATAACTTGGGCGGAGGAAATGCGATGCGCAATGGCAATGGAGCGATAGTCGCATCGGGGAAATGGAGTGAGCGGGAGTCAAAGCACTGGTGGGACATCGCATCGGCGGACGACAAGAGTGCGAGGTTAAGCTACGGGAAATGTTGATCGCGCGATGCGATGAGAGGCAATCGCATCGGTGGAAGGGATGGCACGGAGTTAAGTGTTTGGGATAGCCGGTATGCAATATGCGATAATCGCATCGGTGATATCTAATGTGTGGGGTTTGACGCTGGGGAACTGCGAAGTTTGCGATACGACGATGCGATGGCATCGCATCGGCGATGGGCCATTGCATTGGCATCTTGTGGGAGACCTCAATGAAAAAAATTTGTGGTAAAGGAAAAAGGAAAAAATTATTAATTTTAAAGGGACAAATGAAAAAGGGGGCAGAGTTATGCTTTTGAGGCCTTTATTCTTTTGGGCGTAATTTCCAATCCAGAAGTCAATTTTGGGAGTGTGATATACCGTTTGAAAGCTCTTTCCAAGATCCTTCTAATGAACATACTTAGAATATGATTTACACTTAAAATCCTGTGGATAACACCTTTGAAACCTAGGCAGAGAAAAATCCCCTTTGGCTTTTTGGAGATAGCAACTTCTGAAGTTCAACTTATTACATATGGAGACATAAAATTACATAAAAAATGATAATAAAAACAAATTACCCTATTTTCACCTCAAAACATGGTTTGAGGTGAGAATTACATCTAGCTGAAAGAAAAACTTTTTTTATTTTTCCAGATACCATGCTTCGAGTTTATTTGGCATCCTCATGTCCTTGTTGATTTTATTGACACTTTCATCATTAATTTGACCAAGGTGGAACCCTAGAACCTAATGAGACCAACCCTATGACCTAATAACATGAATCACAGAGTGAAAGTGAATCATGACTAAAGACCATAGATAGGAGAATCAGCAAGTATTTACATGAGGGAAATCTGATGAAGTGACCCCAACCATTAGTGAATCCATGACCTAATGGAATGATACAAATTTATAGTATGGGACTCCTACTATGCAAATGAAAAAGAGCAGATTTGATCACTGATGGCAGTATGACAAGACTAACACTAACATTGGCTCCAATGGGGATGGTAGCTCCTTGGAGGTGCAAGGAACATTGTAGACCTAGTAGCCTTATCCATTGGGCAATACGGTCAAAATACTTCAGAGACTAAAAACTGACACGATGCAAACTGAATTTGACTCAAACCATGACTAAAAACTAAATCAAACCAGCAAACCTTACACATATCATTCAAGTTTTATAACCTTCACTTCGGGCCCCAAGATTCAATGACTGTGCACTTGAAATCCCACCAACACTGAACATGGTATGTACAATGATTGTAACATAATTTCAAAGAATCATCTCAAAAGTAGTAGTTCTTCAAAAGCCTACCATTCACCAGCCCTCCTGGGAAATCTTGTTCGTCCATCTCTATGAGCAGAAGGGTGTTCTGTCCCCTGTACGCTGAAATTTTATACGACCCTTTCCACAGGTTATCGAACTTACCGTGCTTCCCTTTGTCCTCATTTCGTGCATCCCATCTCAACACCACATCTTCTAATTGAAATTTCTCTGCTTTGGTTTTCTGATCATAGATCTTCTTTATTTTTTCCTGCAACTAAATAATGTTCTGCGAAACTTCCTCCCTTGTTTGCTGAAGGTGGATCATTTGATTGATCCTTTGCTGATTATCGTCCTTTTCACTGCCAGCCTCTTGTAATAGTCTCATGACCGAAACTGTAAGCGATGTAGGAAAAACAGAATCAGTGCCATAAACTAATTCAAATGGCGACATACCTATGGATTTCTTGTTGCTAACTCTGTCATCCCATAATGCGTTGACCAATTTTGATGCCAATTCCTCTTGCCAATTTTGATGCATTGACCATAATGTCTTATTTGATGATTCTGCTAATTCATTGCCCTATGGGTAGTACGTTGTCGAATGGCCCAGTATAATATTGTACTTACTGTAGAACTCGACCATCTTCTTGGATTTAAATTCCACTGCATTGTCTTTATAATTTTGTGAGGGCAACCAAAATGAGACAATATATTTGATTCTAAAAATTGAATGATTACCGTATCTGTGGCCTGCCTTGCTGGAATGGCCTCTATCCATTTGGTGAAATATTTGTACCCGTCAGGATCCATCGATGTTGCGTTGATGATGTGGGATGGATTTCCCCTATGAAATCGAGTCCCCAATCCTGGAAAGGCGCATTTACTTGAGCTGGTTTCAAAGGAAGAGGAAGCAATTTCCTTTTTCCTTGAAAAATTTGACACTCATGGCAACTCGTCACTATTTATACAAATCTGAAAATAAATTCGGCCAATAATATCCTGCTCTCAACACTTTGTTAGCTGTTGTTTTCCAAAACAAGTGACCACCACAATCATCTTTATGAAAGTCATGCATTACCTGTTGAGCCTCATCTTCAACCAAACAATTAAGTAGAATACCTCCTGGATCTTTCCAATAAAGAGCACTGTTTAAAATACAGAATTTAGCAGACTTGATTTTTAGTGATCTACCTTTACTTCTAGACATCCCTGGAGGTGGCGAAAGATGCTGAAGTACATAAACTATGTCTAAATACCATGGTGATTGGAGAAAATTTTCTGAAACTAGAACAAGCGAACCATCATCCTCATCCTCTGACATTACTGCTATGAGATTTATGTCCAGGGCATGCAGGTTTGATTGTGCCATTAGTTTTTCTAAGCCTTGTCCCTTGATTAACTTTGTGGGTTTAATCTCCAATTCGTATTCCAACATCGCTGTTATCCACTTACCTCTTCTTCCCTCTGGATCAGTTTGCACCAAAACATCTTTTACTGCTACATTAGGAACATATGCTATGGTATGTGAATGCCGAATGTATACTCTAAAATCCTTCAATGCTTTTATAAGAGCCAATGCTTGTTTCTTAATGATATTATACCACAAGGCAGCATCTCGAATTGTCCTACTGAAAAAGGCAATGGGTTGTTCAATCTGATCTCTCTTTTGCATCAATACTACAACCATTGTATGCTCCGATGCAAATGAAAATATAATGAAACCTTGAGTGTAATCGGGACTAATCAAGACTGGGGCGTTGCACAAAGCAAACTTTACCAGATTAAATGACTTGATAGCATCCTCACTCCATTTGACAGTGTTGTCCTTTTTCAACATATTGGTCATTTCTCTTAAATGTTCAGCCAAATTGGGTATAAATCTGCATAAGAAGTTCATCTTACCATTAAATTCTTGAATCTCCTTTTTTTTGCGTGGGAAGTCTATGTGCTGAATTTCCTCCACTCTTGAAGGATCAATGCGGATGTCGTCTTTAGAAATGATATGCCCCAGCAGCTTGCCCTCATCCATAGCAAACAAACTTTTCTTCGGATTGAGAGAAATCCCAAACTTTCTGCATCGCTGAAATACAATCCTCAAGTGGTGGAGGTGTTCATCATCAGAACCAGAAAACACTGTCAGATCATCTAAATAAACAACCAGAAAAACATCCTTCTCATTAGCAAAATCAATTTCCATTGCTCGCTGGAAAGTGGCTCCAGCATTCTTCAATCTAAATGGCATTTTGGCATACTAAAAAGTTCCCCAAGGTGTTGTAAAAGCAGTTTTGTCTTGGTCTTTTTCATGCACCAAGATCTGATTATAGCCTGATTGACCATCGAGTAGTGACATTCGTGATGCTCCAAATACTCTTTGCAGAATATGATCCATCTTCGGTAGTGGATAGTTATCCTTCAAGGATACTTTATTGAGATTCCGGAAATCTATGCACAACCTTATTTCTCTTGTATTTTTGCGTACCGAGACTAAATTTTAAATCCAATCAGAAAATCTAATTGGAACAATAATACCAGCTTTATACAATATGTTTACCTCTTTTTCAATGGATGGAAGAAGCTTCGAATTGATTCTTCTCAGCTTCTGTCTAACTGGATTCTGATCCGGCTTGATGGGAATAGTATGTTGAATTATATTTTTGTCATACACCTTCAAATCTGAATAATCCCACGCAAACACATCAGAAAATTCAGAAATTAATTTAACATACTGTGCCTTTACCTCAGGAGACAATTCTTTTGATAACTTCACAAACTTGGGCTCGTCAGTTGTTCCAAGATTGACATCTTCAACTCCTTTATCAGTAGGCACCAAGCTTGGCTTCCTTGCAACATCATCTTGATCAAAAAGCTCCTCTAAAGGTATGAGACCTCTAGGAATAACATTATCTTTCAGCTGCAACACATCTATCTGATTTTCTTCAATCTCTTGATCATCGGTATCACCATCTATGGAAGTATCCTTGAATTTTCCTTCCCTCTACAAAAAAGAATTGATTTCATGTTCATCCCAAAACACTTGCCAATACCTTAAATTATCTGGAACAGCTGGCCGATTTTTGACATAAATTTCAAATTTGTTGTTGGAGTTCATTGGAATCTTTATATTTCTTGCAGTAGTGGCAAGAGAATCTGCAATAAGATTCTGCATTCGGGGTACTTCTATCAAAGTGTATTCAGAAAACATTCTCAGGATGTCTAGGACTGCATTTCTGTATGCTCTCAATCGTGGGTGCTTTGCTTGATACTCTCCCTTTACCTGTTTGATTATCAACTCTAAATCTCCATAGACAGAGATCCTCTTTACATTTAACTTCTTCAAAATTTTCAGACCTGCAATCAAAGCTTCATACTCTGCTTCATTGTTAGAGTAGTCAAAAGCCAACTTGTAAGCACATACTCTCACATTACTAGGAACTCTTTCAGGCTGGAAAACAGGGCTCTGAATCCAAATTCCTATACCAGCACCGTCCTTACCAACAGCTCCATCAAAATTCATGATCCAAAGGCCTTCTTCCTCTTCTTCTAGATGCTGAAATTTTGTTTCTTTCTCTACCTTACCTTGACTGATTTCTTCATTTTTCTGTTTTTCACTGTCCTTTTGCTATTGCCAGGTGGAAAGCTCAGAAAGGCTGGCTGATTTTTCTTTTTCTTGTTTAAGGACTTCCCTAAAATTCTCTGAAATTTCAGGTACCTCATCTACTTCTACCAACTGAACATTTTCATCATTCAAAACACTATATGAGTATAATAAAAATGACTCTAAATATGTATGGATAGCATTAATGGGGTGATTAACTGGCTTCTCTTTGCTAGTGATCATATATTTCATTTTGTTCTCCTTGTATAGTTTTCTCAATTGACCGAACACGGGAATGGTAGCATAAGAGAAATCAAGTTGTATGGTCCCCTTTAGTTCTTCACCCCACGATCTGGACAAAAGCATTCCAAACCATGGTGGAACATCGGCAACAACCACATCCATCAAAACATTCGTGGCTGGGATTTGATCTAAAGATACTACCAAGTCTTTGATAAGACCAATACAACGGACCTTACCAGAGTCAAAGGAATACATATCATGGTATTTGCGGGTAATATCAAGACCCAACTTCTCCATAATGGCTTTACGCATCAAATTGTGAGAAGCCTCAGAATCCAACATAGAATTGTGTAAAATGTACTCATGCAATCTAAGAATTAGGTAAAATGGAGGAACTTCACTATCTTCAGACTGACCTTCTATGGCTGGACCAAAAATGGTTCAGGATAATCATCTTCAACATTTACCATATCTGACATGGAGTCTATTTTAAAAATTATAGACACATGATATTTATAAGTGTTGTTCTTCACCAACTCGGCTAAGGGAATGGACTCCTTCAGCTTAGCAATTTCATTTTCTAAATTAAAGGATGGAACTTTTTCTACCTCTTTGATGGCAAAATATTTGTTCTCCACTTGCTCCTTGGCTGTAATTGGCTGATTATTCTTCTCATTTGTTTTGTTATTTATCGAGGATGCCTTGCTGGAAGATGTATCAGCTGGTTCTTTCCCTTTCCTCTAAGTATTTGAAGAGTCATTCTTCGATTGCAGCTCTTTCCTTTTCTGAATGGGATTAATTGGCATGTCTCTGCTCCTCAAAGAATATTTCTTCTGTTGTGCTGACAAAGCGTTCATATATCCTCGTTGATAATCATCAGACTCTTCCTCTAAAGCTACATCATTGGCCAATATGAAATCCTCATCTCTTCGAGTGTCTGGAGTCATTGCATATTCTTCATTTTCGGTCAGAAAAATGGGTGTACCATCAGCAGTGAAAAAATTATTGGCTTCAACTAGAAAATCATAATCATCATCAGTTTCCATCCCCTGAACATAATTTTTCTGCAAAGGGGTTATGATTTGTTGTTGTTGTGATGTTTGGTCTTGCGCTTTATGTTCCCTCTGCTTGATTCGGAATTGTAGCTGTTGTTGTCCTCTAAAATTTGGATTCCTAATTTGTGCTTCAGGTCTATCTGAAATAGTCAATCGGTCAACCATCTTCTCTAATATTCAGATCGAAGTATCCATCTTACTGTTTGAAGTAGATGCTTCCTCTTTTACAGTCACCCTCTTTTCAGCTCTCGTCCGTGCTCTTTTGGCCAGCAGATTTGCTTCTACGCTTACAGCAGTTTTCTGCATGTCTTCAAGTGTGGTAGGATCTTGTTCTCGTAACTGATATGCCATATCAGCATCAAAACCATCTGGAAATTTGAGCAAATATAACCCCATGGGGGGTTTGAGGTTGGTCGAAATAGCATTATACATAGTGTTAAACCTTACACAATAATCTTGTACACTTTCACCCACATTCCTTTTAATATTTTCATTCTCAGATAAAATTTGGAGTGGGTTTTTCTTTACCTCCCACCGGTCTAAGAATTGTCTATGTAGTTCTGGAAAAGTGTGGATAGAGGCTGCTGGTAAGGCTCATAACCATTTTTGAAATTCACCCCCAAAGCTTTGGAAAAACAATCTCATAGTGACATTTTCGGCCTCTACCTCATGAAGGTCAAAGAAGTCATTCATCTTATCAACATGTTGTTGGGTTGTGATGCTTTGAGTGGCATCAAAGAAAGGTATTTTACTTTGGTAATCAGCAGGCATGTCATTCAGATTATGAGGTAAAACCAGGGGTGCATATCAGGCAGCCATGACTCGAGGTGGATTTACAACAGTGTTTGAACTACCAGAATTGAAGGGAGCAGTTGATGGAGGAGTCAAAAGATGAGTATTGATTTCCGAAATGGATGGGAATACTGATGAATTGAAGGCAACGGATGTTGTTTCTGATAATTCTAAAGGCTCAGGGATATGGGTAGCAGCGATAGATGTTGGAGAAGAATTCCAGATATAATCATCAATTGATCTGTTTTCCTTTTGAACTTTAAGATCTACAAGAAAATCTGGATCTGAAACTATGTCATCAAGTGCAGTTTCAGATTTTTTTCTGGACAGAGAAAGCTCAAAACACTCATCAAAAGGGAGGTCTTCAACGAACAACCACTCGCTGGGCCAGGAATGGAATCTGAAAATCGGTCTAGGGCTTACTGAACCTTCTTATCTTCTGATTATTCGTGGAATAAGATTAGGATTTTCAAATACAGGGGGAGGATTTGGATCAGGATTGGCCCTTGTGTATTTCCTTGAAGCCAGTGTGATCGAATTTCTACTTTGCAATGTTTTATTTCAGCCTAGCAAATTCTAGAAATCATCATCCAGATTTCAAGAATTTATATGAAAGATATTACTGGGGTGATCAATCTTTCGTTTAGATTTTTCCCCTGTATGGTTGCCACTATGTTATCACATAATTTGACCTCAAACTGAAGAAAGGAAAACCAGGGTAACCACAAACCATGCTTAACCTCGTAGCTAGCCCTACAAGGCATGGAGAGGGCTCTCTCCGTAAGAAATATTCAATGAAGTACGACTGCAAAATGATTTTAGGCTAGGTATAGTAGCATGAAATATGTTTTTTAGAAATTTCCTGGGTTTTTTTTTGGATCAGATGGAGCTGGGCAGTTTAAATCTGGGGAATTAAATCATAAATACAGGGTATTCTATGGGGCAAGGTAGGCAGGAATTTTAAAAACTTTGTTTTAATTATGGTGAAGCGTTTAAGACCGGTGACGAGCTGAGGAGGGCATATGAAATGGATCCTTATAAAACAGCAAAAAACATAAAATATTGAATGTTTTTCCCAAGGTAGAGCACTGTAAAAAGTGGATTCTACCTATCTTACTAGAAAACATTCAACAGAAATGAATGGAATGAATAAATGGCATACATAACATTTTACAAATGATCACAAAAGAAAAGACAGTGCTAAAATTCTATACCACAGGGATCCCATAAAAAATTGTTGCAAGTCTTTATTAATTCCCAGCCAAACGGGTTACAAATATGTACAATGAAGCTCAGAGCGTCCTAGTGATTTCCAAATTTTTCCACCCTTACAAATGACTCAGAAATTACATTAAATAGACAGGCTTTCACGGGGAAAATCTATAGAAGGAGGAGTTGTTTCACCTGCCCCGAAACCGAAATCTGAAGATATAAAAACAACCCAACAGAATGCCTCTAAAAAAGAGGGAACAATATATATTTAACCATCTGGAAGAATGATCTATTACATTCGACAAATGGGAAGAAAACAACTCTAGAGACCTTGCCCCCTCATTTATCGTTGTTGTTGTTATGTGGTCAATGTTGAAATGATCCCTGTGTTTATAATTAGCTCACGGACTTTAAATGTCCTTTTCCTTTTACTTAAATAAAAATCCCTTTCACCGAAGAAATGCCTTTGAAACCAATAAAAATCGAATTTGTCGTTTTAATGAAGAAAAACCCTTTTTAATTGAAACAAGTGAAGGACAGGTGGGCCCATAGATCGTAATCACAAATCGCAGCGGAAGGGGCGGGTATAACTTGGGCGGAGGAAATGCAATGCGTGATGGTGATGGAGCGATAGTCACATCAAGGAAATGGAGTGAGCGGGAGTCAAAGCACTGGTGGGACATCGAATCGGCGGAAGACAGGAGTGCGGGGTTAAGCTGTGGGAAATGCCGATCGCGCAATGTGATGAGAGGCCATCGCATCGACGGAAACGATGAGGCGGGGATGGTCGATATGTGATATGCGATTTATCGCATCGGCGGAAGGGATGGCACGGAGTTTTAGTGTAACAATGATGGCATTGCATTAGAGATGGGCCATCTCATTGGCGGCTTGTGGGAGACCTCAATGAAAAAACTTTGCGGTAAAGGGAAAAGGAAAAAATTATTAAGATTAAAGGGCCAAATGAAAAAGGGGGCAGAGTTATGCTTTTGAGGCCTTTATTCTTTTGGGCGTAATTTCCAATCCAAAATTCAGTTTTTGGAGTGTGATATACCGTTGGAAAGCTCTTTTTGAGCTCCTTCTAATTAACATACTTAGAATATGATTTACACTAAAAATCCTATGGATAACACCTTTTAAACCTAGGTAGAGAAAAATCCCCTTTGGCTTTTTGGAGATAGCAACTTCTGAAGTTCAACTTATTACATATGGAAACACAAAATTACATAAAATATGATAATAAAAACAAAGTACCCTATTTCCACCTCAAAATAATTACATCCAGCTGAAAGAAAAACCTTTTTGATTTTTCCAGATAGCATGCTTCAAGTTTATTTGACATCCTCATGTCCTTGCTGATTTTATTGACACTTTCATCATTAATTTGACCATGGTGGAACCCTAGAACCTAATGAGACCAACCATATGACCTAATAACATGAACCGCAGAGTGAAAGTGAATCATGACTAAAGACCATGGATAGGAGAATCAACAAGTATTTACATGAGGGAAATCTGATGAAGTGACCCCAACCATCAGTGAATCCATGACCTAATGGAATGATACAAAATTTATAGTATGGGAATCCTACTATGCAAATGCAAGAGAGCAGATTTGATCATTGATGGCAGTATGACAAGACTGACACTAACAGACAGCTTCAAATATCTAAGCTAGAATTTTATCATTGGAAACTAGCTTAACAATGATGCATATTATTTTTTGATGGCACGTTTAAAGGAAATCCCAATGTTCCTGGCATAAGAGGAATTCTCCAAGATCCACGCACCAAATGAAATTCATTACAATTAAGAGCATTTGTATTTGCACTAATATTCAAGCAGTGGTTTATGCCTTCATATAATCGCTAAAATTGGCCAGACCTCATTCTAACAACTACAAAATTTATTTGATTCTTCTAAAGAGTAAACCAATAGTTAGCACTTTTCCAGAATACAAAATTTATCTCAAAATGTGGACACTCATTGATTAGCTAATGAAGCTATAACGGAAAAAATTAAAAGATGGGGTGTTTAACATAAAAATATCAATAATATAGCAATTCATTCCATATAAATTTGGTTCACCTTCCATTTTCATATTTTTCTATAGAATCATAGGTGCATCATGTAATAATCTCAGTATCATAGGCTTCCTTCATCACTCAAAAAAACAAGGCCCACATGAACCTGCAATGTTGGCATATGGAACATCACCTAATACAAGGGAGTTAAAGCATTTCAACAGGAGGTTCCAAATAATATGCAAGAGCTATAAACCTAAAATTCCCAAGGTTCAATCTACTTCATTTTCATGTTCAAGCAAAGGATTCAAGTTAAAATTCAACCCATCTCATACTCTATTTTTTGGATTGATTATCAAGTATGGGAAGTTTTGTTACAACTTGAGCTTCTTTGGAAACCTAGTGGCCCTATTCTTTATTTCACTAGTATTGTATGGACTCCACTACATACTATGCTTCCAAGAAAGAGAAGGATTTATCAATACATTCCATATAAATTCAGCCCACCCTCCATTTTATTAACTTTAAAATTTGATCCTTCTCATACTCTATTTTCTAGATTGATTATCAAGTTATGGGAAACTCACTTGAGCTTCTTTGGTATCCTAGTGATCCTCTTCTATGTTTAATTTATATTTTATGGACTCCATTGCATCCCATGCGTCCAAGAAAGGGATATTTAAAGGATTTATCAAACAATTTCATTGAAATTCGGCTCACCCTCCATTTTGATATTTCTTATATGGAATCACAGGTTCATCAAAAAATAATCTCAATAGAAAATTATGCCTTCATCGCTCAATGATTTGAGACCCATCTATACCCATAATATTATATTATTGGAGATTGAAATGGAACATCACCCAACATAAGTGGGTTAAGGAATTTCAACAAGATTTTTCACAGAGGATGCAGGAGCTCTTGTTCCCAAATTCCCAAGGTGCACTCTGCTTCATTTTTGTGTTCAAGTAAAGGATTCAAGTTAATATTCAACCCACACATTGTAATATATTTTTTGGATTAATTCAGGTTTTTGGAAACTCTATTACAATCAGAGCTTCTTTGGAATTCTAGTGACCATATTCTTTGTTTCACTCATCTCTTGTGGACTCCACTACACCCTCTACTTCCAAGAAAGAGCTTTATCTCAAGATCTCCTTGGCTTAAACTTCTAGATTGTATAGAAGTAATCTTTGAATTCTTTAACTCGATTATTTCACTTTTCTCCAAGCCTATTTGAAGACACAATAATAAGCATGACTATTGAAAAAATACAAATAATTCTTAATTTCATTAGGATTCAAATAAATAAAACATAGACAATTTGTGTAACAACAAATAACTGTGAAGCACACTCATACAGAAGGGAAGATGTGGGATTTCTTAGATGTACAAAAGTTACTTAATCATGGTTTAACAATGAACATTATTTACATTGGTTAACATATATGGTTTATTATTTAGTTGTGTTGATAACTTGATAATTCTAGGTGCAGAAGTTTGAGAGGTTTATATTATTGAGTGTGGGATTCCAGAGCTAGAATTCCCTTCATCCAACCTCTAATAAAGCATCCTTTCTACATTCTAAAACACTGAGAGCAGTCTGGTTCACTGATAATTCTCTAACTGGAAATTTAAACCATACACAAACAAGGCAGAATTCTTTAGAAGCCTCGATCCAAATTCATTGGATTATGTTGATATGTGTTTTATTCTTTTATCTCTGATAAAAAATCTAATAGATACAAACATTGGTTCTTGGCTAGTGGCTTATACATTTACACCTAAACCATTGATCTATGGTCTTCAACCATAAACAAGAGATCCATACCATTATTTTGGTTTGTGATTTCCATCCCTTTCTTCTACTAATCATGTGGGATGATTGAATGTTGATTGAAATAGGAATATGATCATAAAATACATCTATCACACAGAATAAAAATTGGGGATTTATGCTTGTACCCAAATATGTGTGAAAGTAAATTCTGATAAGGGCTTTCTAAAAACTAAAATGTCGTTGGGTAACTAGATCTATGTGTAGAAGTTTGGTTACAAGCATATCCAATTAAAATGTACCTTCTACCACATGTATGGATATTTTGCTAAATATTTCCAAAGGAAAAAATCTCCATCTCAGCATGCTCCTTAGGCTTAATAAGATGAATAATTCATAAAGGTAACATACTCCAAGAAAGAAAATATAACCTGGAATTAAACACAAAAAAAGTAGCAACCTTCAGCTAATATGTAAAAAAAATATGCTCCCCTGTGAGCTCTCATGCACAGTAGCACAACACATAACAGATCTCCAAATTGTCCTGATCCCCACCAATCAAAAATGGCATGCCCAATTAGAATATAGAAAGTCAAATCCTCACAAAGAAACCCCAAACAAATGACATGGAAAAAGATACACAGGTCATGAAAAATGCAAAGTTTATGCTCTAGTAAAAAAGAGTGGGAATTCCCCCTTTCTTTCTCTGCAACTCTTCCTAGATTTTGAAATTTATTGGCCTCCTTTACCTCCAAAGAGGAACAAATGCATACTAAAAAACTTGGAAGAAATCCAAATGTTGAAAGAGAACAACAAGCTACTACAAACAAATATCTGGAAAAGCAGTCAACAATAAACCAAGTTTCCCTATGGAGTGAATTTCCCTTTGTAGATGTGCTTTTGAATTTGATAGTCATTGTGGTATCTACCATATCATCTATATAATCATGAACACACTAAAGCCTACATAATGTGACATTTTCCTGAGACTTATAGAAACTGCATATGTGACTTGTTCCCGCATTGACAACTTTAGCAATTCATACCAAAATAGGTATTTATATTCCTGTCTCACGTAGTTTACAAACCATGTTATATGTACCAATTTATGGAGAAAAAAATGCAACACTGTAGCTCTTCCAACCTCATGGGGATATGCAGGATTATATTTCATTTCCACATAGAGGCATAATTTTTATTCCTTCAATGGGGCACATAATTGAGGGACCTTATTACAAGGGAAATGAGAGAAGTCTCAGATAATATTAGGTGTCCTACAGATAATGGACAGGTTAGCATCATCGACCTAGATCGTAGACACATAAGATACTACCTACATAATGGCTTATTCAAGGTTACACCCTTTGACAATAAGGGGAAAATTAAAGAATCTTTGAACATTAGGCTTGAGGAGCTTGAGGATTTGGATATAAGGTTTATATGGTAGTGAAAATCCTATAATTCTTGTGTTATACTAGGATAATTAAGATGCAAGGCATGTCAAGACATATAATTATAACAGTGTTGGTCTAATAATATCAAATGCCTTTGGGAGGGGTTAGAATCCTTGGTAACAAATAATTATTTTTGTAGTGCATCTATATTCCATGCGATATCTATCAAGAAATATATTACAAAATCTTATCGTCAAGTGATGTAGATGATTCTCTTTGACATGTTGGATGTTGTTTTGATTGTGAGATCTGTTTGTGAGACTCGTGTAATGGTGTTGCGCTACTTGTTATTGTTGGTACTCAATATTATTGCACCTCTCTATTCAAATTCGTTGTGTAAGACTACTTAATTTTATTACATCATGACGACATTTACATGGCAACTGAGCCCGCGCTCTACCTCCTAGTCTCCCCTACGCATAGGGTTTTTGGGGTTGTGGCAAGGTGGTGTCGGTCAGGGTGCTCGCCCTGGCTTGGGTTTGGCCCAATGGAGGACTCTCAGGCCCCTCCACTGCCTCCTCATCATCCTCCTCCTGTGGTCTAGGCCTTCAAAATGTTGATTGCTTCCCAGCCGAAGAATAAGAAACAACTCGCCTCCAAATTCGTCAAGAGATTGGATGAGATCCCCTCATGGCTCTCCCGCATGAGGGTCCGATGAAAGTGGCCCTTTCCCTTGCAGACCGAGCACTGGTTGGACAGTTCACGGGCTTATGGCCTTCACAAAAAACTATGAAAGCTTGGATCACCCGAAACTGGAAACCCCTCATTGCAAACAGCTTCACCTCATACTTTCTAGGGCGAGGTTTCTTCTTGTTTGAATTCAACACAAAGGAGGATAAGGATTTTATTTTCAAGAATGGACCCTATTTCATGGGTCCTCAAGGACTGTATTTAAATCATTGGACTCCAGACTTTGACCCCTTGGAGGATGTTCCATTTGTCACTCCAGTCTGGGTCAGGCTCCCAAACTTGTCGGTGCACTACTGAAACTGGGAATCAATGCAGAAAATCTGCAATGCCCTTAGAAAATTCATAGACAAAGCAAACAAAAAATATCAATATGGTTGTGCCAGAATCTGTGTGGAGGTTAATCTCGAAGTTGGGCTACCAAAAGCCATTAAGCTAACAGTGGGGAACTAGTCCCATCTATAGAAATTAGACTACGAAAAATTGTCTTTCAAATGTCATGGATTTCGTGAGTATGGCCACTTTGCCAAGAAATACCCCAAAAAAGCAGGCCCAGAAAAGGAGAAAGAAGAAGGATGAAAGCAAGTCAATAAATCTAGAATGAGCCTTAGGCCAGGGCCAATCGGACAAGGAGCAGAGAAAGGAAATGGAATTTTAGCACCCACGGGGAGAATTCCTAAAGCCAAACTCACCCAGAAAGGTCAAGAGAACAACTTTATGGCCTTGAGCTCATAGATGGAGGAAGTCCAAGAAATTGATCCACGGGATGTGCAAAAGGATCTCCAAATGCAAGAAACCCTAGAACCACTGAAGTTTGGCGATTATCCGATAGAAACCCAGAAAGAGAAAGGGACTGCCTCTAAGGGTGAAGATATGGATTCGGAGGAGTCGGAGGAAGAAGGAGAAATTGGGGATTCCCAAACTTCAGTTAGAAGATCGACAAGGGGACGGAAATCCTCCACAGAAAAGAGAGAGCAAGAAACCTACAAGGAGAAGTTTCAGGGGAACCAACCGACCCTAGAAAATATGTTGGCAAAAAACCCTAAGGCATACAGAAATCAAATCCAGGGCTCTAAGGGAGCCCTCTTATCTCAAAAAAGGAAGTAATGAAAATCGTCTCCTGAAACTGCAAAGGGATGGGGAGCAACCTAAAAAAGGAAGCAATGAAAAGTCTAGTAAGTTTGGAAAGGCCAGACATTCTAGTCATACAGGAGGCCAAAATGGAGGAAAGGGGCTTTCTCCACAAAAGAAAACAGTTTTGGGGAAAAGGAGGAGGTATTGCAGTCTCCTCTGGAGACGCCTCATGAGGACTGGGAATTCTATGACGAGACATACTTTAAGAAAATCCTAGTTAAACTCAACTCAAACCAGATTTTTTCTCATTTTTTGCATCTTCATACCAAATAGACAGTGAATATTTTCAATATTTATGCTTTGGTCATCTTGGGAGACAAAAAAACCTATTGGGAATCCATTAGGGACCTATAAAATGAGATTCAGATGGATAACGTCATTCTCTCTAGAGACATGAACATCACTTTAAGTTAAGGGGAGAAGCGAGGGGGGAGTATTGTAAGGGATCCAGCCGGAGAATGGGTGGAAGAACTCATTCAAGACTGGGATATGTTGGACATCAAGCCACCCAAGGGAAAATATACATGGACTAATAGAAGAACGGGGCCGGGTCACATTGTTGCAAGGTTAGATCGCTTTCTCGTCCATAGTTCCTTCTTGCTTTTAGGTCTTAATGTCAGTTCTACTATTCTTTCTTCGTCGGTCTCTAATCATAATCCCATCAAGCTTGAGATGAAGCCGCATATGAATCTGGGGCCTATTCCCTTCCATTTTAGTGCTCTCTGGGTGCAACAACTTGAATTTTTGGACAGAGTGGAGGAAGTATGGAGACACCCTGTTAGTGGATCCCCCTTCTTTGTATGGAAAGAAAAGATGAGGAGAGTGAAGAGGGCCCTCAAAAGTTGGGCTAAAGCCCTCCCTTCTCCGATCGAGTCAAGGCAGGCCACCCAAGCCTGTTTGGAGGGTCACCAAAAACAAATGGAAGATATGGACATCTCGAAGGACAACTTAACCCTAAAATAGGAGCTCTAGGCTAACATTCATAAGGCTTGCATCCGGGAGGAGGAATTTTGGAGGCTTAAATCTCGCAGTCTGTGGCTACAAGCTGGGGACAAGAATACCTCCTTCTTTCATAAGCAGACTCAAGCCAGAAGAAGCTTCAATTCTATAGTGGAGATAACCTTAGCAGACCAATCCTTCTCTGACTTTTATAACATCAAAAAAGTTGCCCAACATCACTTCAAAGAATTGTACACAGAGGATAAGAAAGCAAGTCTCAGCTCCAACCTGCTCAAGCTGGTCCCTCTAAAGGTTAATGCCCAAATGAACGCTATGCTGACTGCTCTTGTCACCATCAATGAAATCAAGTAGGCCCTTGATGAAATGGATCCAGACAAGGCTCCTGGGCCGGATGGGTTCACTGCTCGATTCATTAAAACTTGTTGGAACATTATAAAAAAGGATCTTTACAAAATGATCTTAAAGTTTCAGACCTTCCACAAGCTTGGGGGCAGCACCAACTCGGCCTTCTTGGCCCTTATACCTAAAGAGAAGGGTGCTAGTTCTTTCAACAGATTCAGACCAATTTCCCTCTGCAACATTGGCTACAATCTCATCACTAAAGTCATGGAAAATAGGCTGAAAGGCCTCCTTCCATAAATCATTCCTGACAATCAATGGGGGTTTGTCAAAGGTAGGCAACTAACTGATAACTTCATTCTTGTTCAGTAAATGATCCATTCAAGCATCCAAAGATGAGAAAAAGGCATGGCTGTCGAGTTGGACCTGGCTAGTGTGTTTGACAGAGTTAGCCACACGTTTCTCTTTGGGGTTATGCATCAATTTGGGTTTGACTCCCGTTTTATAAGCTGGGTCAAGGCCTGCATTGCGGAACCATGGATTTCTCCACTTTTCAACGAGCGTGCTATTGAATTTTTCAAGGAAAGTTGGGGGATAAAGCAGGGATGCCCTCTATCCCCTCTTTTCCTTGTCATTCAAGCCTCTGTCATTATTTTTATGCTGGAGAAAAGACAAATCGATCAAGAGCTTATGGGTCTCAGGATCGCCAGGGGAGCCAGAGACATCAACCATGCTCTCTTTGTTGATGAATCCATCCTTCTGGGGGGTGCTTCCTCCATCTTGGCCTCCCGCTTCAAGCTGGAGCTAGATCACTACTGCCTCGATTCTAGGAGCGAACTTAAGACGAGAAAATGTTTCATTTATGCTTGGAACCTTTCTGGACTCGAGCTAAGCATGATCACCAGGATTATGGGTTTTAAAGGCTCCACAAAATGGGTGTCTTTTAAATATCTTGGGCTGCCGATATTTCAAGGATGCTTGAATGGGAGGGACTGGTACCCCTTACTGGACAAATTCAAGCTCAAAATGCAAGCCTGGGGCACATCGTGGCTCAACCTGGCAGGTAATACTGTTCTCATTAAGTCAGTCCTCAATAGTCTTCCAATCTTTCAGATGTCTGTTCTGTTGGCTTTGGTGGGCATTCTTCGCAAGATGGAGCAATCCATTCACTCTTTTTTTCTGGAAGGGAGGGAAAAATAACGCTAAGATAATTCCGTTGATCAGTTGGAATAAGATCGCTATGCTGTTGTTGGAAGGTGGCCTTCACATAAAAGATCTCATGGAGCACAATGTCGCTCTAGGGGCCAAGATCTTATGGCGTCAGGTAGCAAGGAATCTGGGATGGGCACAGATTGCTTTGTGGAAAAAATACAGCTTCGAAAAGCATCTTCGCAGCCTGGAGAACTTCCAAACTAATCGACAAGGCTCCCTGATCCATCAACTGTGTAAGCGTGCTCTCCCGCTGTTGCGTGACCACTTGTTCTGGATTCCAGGAAATGGGAAGTAGATCAGCCTCTGGGAGGATAGAATCATGAACGAAAAAGTGATCGGGGATGATCCTGAGTTGCGGGAGCTAAAAACATGGATGATTGCAAATGGTCGTTGCACGATGTGGGAACATTTCAGAGTGGGACAACAACAACTGGGCAGGGTGGCAGAAGATAGAGATGCCTGCTCATCTGGAGCAAGCATGGGCCAAATTCATGGTAGCACTGGCTGGGAAATCCCCCCTAAACGCAAGAAAAAAAGATAGAAGGGGTTGGCGTTCCTCGAAGGGATGTTATTTCGTAACAGAAGGTTACAGGTGTCTTAAGGCCATTCCCACTGTCCCCTGCAACCCTACGATTTGGAAAGGGATTTGGAAGTTTAAAAGCATTCTGAATATTGACATGCTCACCTGGTAGCTGGGGCACAGTAGTATCCTCACAGCTGAAAACCTGTAGCGTCGTGGCTTCCATGGCTCCTCTCGATGCCTGCTCTATCAAGAACAGGAGTAAAATTCGGTCCACATATTTCTCGAGTGCCTCTACGCTTGGGACATTTGGAATTAAATCTTGCTTATTTGGAACAACAACCCCATCCTCCCAACCAACATCATGGGTATGTTGTCTAATTGGGGAGACTTGTTCCCTAATTCCTTCCCCGTGAGAGGTTGACCATATGAGGGGTGGATGATTATCCCTAAGCTCATTTGTTGGAATATTTGGATTGAAAGAAACAATCGAATCTTTCAATAGAAGGCCCTAAACCAGCAACAAATCGGTGTGAAAATCAGAAGCTTATTCAAAGAAATCATGCAGGCCAAGGTGAACCAGAAGCGAGCTTGTAGCTTAAACCAGCAAGGTAGGGTGCAAGTAGTTGGGGCTAAACCTTCCCACTGGGAAAAATATGGAGAAGGGCAGAGAAGAATGGAAAATTGGATTAGAGGATGAGGACTTCGACAAATGGATAAGCAACACAAATATCCACACTATGTTTTTTGACGATGCAGCAAAGGGGAATCTCAGGAAGGCCAGAGGCAGAGGAATTATTCGCTGCCCTTCAGACCAAATCATTTCCCACTTTGCCTGGGGCTTGAGGCTTACTTCGAGCAATCAAGCGGAAGCCATGGCTCTCCTCCAAGGCTTGAAACAACTGCAAAAACATGGAATCAAAGAGGCTCAAGTCATTGGAGATTCATAAAGCCTCATTGGCTTGATTATGACAAAATCGGTCCATAAAGATCTCTGTTGCAATGGTCATTCTCTCGCATCAATAAGTTGATCATGTCCTTTGACAAACTTCAGTTCTTTCATGTCCTTCGGAAAAATAACAAAGATGCGTATCTTGAAGCCAATATTGTTGTCTCTCTTCAAGCGAGATTTCTCCTCAGTGAAGAGGGAGATTCATGGGATCCTCTACCTTAGTCGACCCCTCCCCTTGACATGTATTTTTGTCTCTTGCTACAACAATTTGTTTGTATTGGAAGGTTCGCTAGTCTTTGGGAAATTGCTAGATTGAATGTAAGAAGCAGAGTAGGTGAATTTTGTGATGGGAAACCTACAGAAATTGGGTCAGGGTTGTCTCCCCATAAACCTCCGTATCGAGGGACCTCTTGAGTAATATAAAATATTTTTTTACATTTCAAAAAATAAATTATTGCATCATGAAAATAGTCAAGTCAATTGTACTTTGTAGCATCTTTCTAGCACTACTTAACCTCCTTTCGGTTGCAGAATGTAGGGTGACCAATCAAGATAATGTGATTTAGTATATGTTAACAATGAGTTTAATAATGTTTATTTGTTTTTATTTAGATTTTTGCATAATCTTGCTCTTACTCATGGCTTCCCCTCTTTTGAATACATTGTAGCTCCTAGAGGTGACCTAGGTTGTGATAGACCGATTACTAAATCTTAACATAACTTGAGCGTATCATGTATGTATGAAGTTGTCAACTTCAGCTCTGTCTGCTATCTCTTGTAAACAGGGAAATAAAATAGAATGGGACCAAACTCTCAGAAACTGACACAGGAAAAGAGACACTGCGGAGGCAAGATGTAAAACTCTGATACAAAAGCAATAGACAATTCAGAGACAGTTTACTGCAAAGCGGGCCAATTCAGAAATACTTCACAAACATAAATTATCAGAAGGTGTACATAGTGAAAGAAATATTGAGAAGATATTCGTTAAAATTGAGTTGATACCCAGATACACAATACCACCATGCACGGGCTTACCAATCTAAGAATCCATACATGATAATAGCATTTTAAAAGCACCCTGTCAAAGAAACTAATATAGCAGAAGTATGGTTAGCTGAATAGTGGAACAGAATATCATGCATGAGCCATATTTAAAGTGCTTTACTGATCCGAGTATGGGCATCAACTAGGATGAATCCATACCAAAAATCAGTGAACCACTTGCATTCCAAAACATGATACAAGAAAGATGGATGAAAAGAAATGTTCTATTAATCTAACACATAAGAGAAAGGTTACACACTGCGAAATACCAAAGACTAGAATCCTCTTTAACAGATAGAACTCCTCCTCACTGAGACCCTATGGGCTCTGCGCCTTCATACAAGAGCTTTACAAAATGTATAAAAAAAGCCTTTCACTGCATAATTTTATGATAAAATCTGGAACCCCAAACTATTTGTTCTTCGGGAGCTTTATAGGAGAACAGGAAAGCTCGAAAGAGGAGTAGGTGATGAAAATTTAATTGTCTCATTAAAGAAAAATGGTGAAAAATTTCCTGCCCACACCGCTTGATGGCTCTGTAGGGCTGTATGTACTCTGCTGCCTGTTTTCTGAAGTAAATGCGCTAGGTAAAAATATCTTCAGGAACACGGTATAGAATTAAAATCACATAAACATTATGTCCTTTCCTGAAAGAGAATTATGCCGAAATAAAACCTGGAGGGTATTGTTTCTTGTGTATTGTACCCTCTATGTGATCCTGGATATCTTTGATCTGGTACCTTTGTTGTCTAAGCATTGAATTTGAGCTCAACATCTTCAACTGCAGCTATTGAATTATTCAATTTTCCACTGATACTCTTTGCCGCAACATTAATGTCTCTGATTGCGCAATCTGTGTTTTGAATGATTCTAAAGGGTTTGATAGATTTTACCCCTGCTTCTTTAATGAATGTTGTGTCGCAGCAATTACCCAGGACTTTCTTCATAAATTTCGCTTCTGAGAAATGATCCTTTCTTGTGCCCTCGGCTTCTGTAATGAAGGCTGTGAATAATGGAAATTTTCCGTCGCCATGAACCTGCAAAACCCGCAAACATGTCAAGAAACAAATGCATGGGGATGGAGATGAAATGGAGATGACTGTCTAACAGAGCGACATGATGAAATGGTCGAATTATGCAGAGTGGCAATGAAAATACAATGGAATAATGGTGAATGAGCTGGGCAGAGGTTTATAACTTGAAACAAATGAATTTTGACTTATAACTGGGATATATAACGGGAAGAGAAAACACGCGACGCACACGTGGAGTGAGTGATGGGTGGACGTATGAAAGACTATGTGGAAAGGATGACGTGGAGCGCTGATTGTGGGGGCCAGTTAAAAGTGAGGATGAATAAACCCTGACCATCCGATCTCAGGAGGAGATCGACGATTGAAAGAGCAACGGAGGCGAGAGACAGTGGGCCAGGGGTACGATTTCCCCTTGTTATCATTTGTGCAGCTTCGAAGAGAGATCATCGTTGGATGACGACCTCTAGATCGGGCGAATGTGATGAATATCGCTGTGTGACCTTGGTCAAACATTAACACGCGATGGAGGGCGGTATTTGGGCCATACGCGAGAACACGCGTCACACGGTGTATGGAATCGCTCCAAAATAGAAAATATCGCCTACCCTTTAAAGGCGATGCGATGAATACAACTGGTTTTGAGCAGTGTTTTTGGGCACGGGGACCACAAAGGCGGGAGAGCCGCGATACGTTGATCTATGGTTTGATCGGACGGCTCAGAATGCGCCCGATAGTCTTATGCGGTGAACGCCTTTAGGGCTAGCATTTGGTTTCGGCTTCCATTCACATGGGAGAGATGGTGGAGAGGGCTCGAACGAAAGGGGCTACGACCTGATATCTTTTCGATTATGAAGTTTTTTCGGCCTTTTAGTGTATTTTGGTTTCAAAGGAGGGGAACGATAGATGGAAAATGGATTTCTCGGGCAAAACCAAGGGGGTTCGTAAGGTTTTAAAGGGGATTGATTGCCAAAATTTAACAGGGGCTGATATGATCAACATTGGCTCCACCTGGGGACAGCATGCTCATCCCTGAGTGTGTCGAGATCTTCGCAGACCACTTGATCATTTTCTTGTGCAGACTCTGCTCTTCAATCCTTTTGTTGTTCACTTCATAATTTACCATGGCACCCACATTATTCAAACAAAATGAAACAGAAAATAAATGTACAATAGAATACAACAGGCTCTCTCAGCTCGAATTAGAAATGGAAGTATGGTTTAAGAAATTTACCATTCATAGGGGCATCAAGCAAGTCACCCTACAAATTTTCCAGCTTGAAAGTATTGTTGTTCCCTTTATCCACAATTTTGAAAGGACCGAACCAAAGCGGATCGAATTTACCATGTTTTTCTTTTTCAGCCCTTTGGATATCCCACCTGAGCACTAGATCACCAATTTGCAGATTCTGGTCCTTAGCATACTAATCAAAAAGGTATGTCATCTTCTCATGATACTCTGTCAGCCTCTAATTCACCTGATTGCGTGTTTCCTCGAATTCCACCAGCTGTTTTATCCTCCTGATCATATCATCAAGCTCTTCTTGGCTTTCCTGCATGAATCGAGCCACTGTTAGGGCTAATTGAATAGGAAACACTGTTTTCCTCCCATATACCAGTTCATATGCGGATTTCCCAATTGCTCTCTTGCTGGTGATTCTATTAGCCCATAGAGAAAATTTCAATTGGGAATCCCAATTCTTCTGATTTTCATTGATAGTCTTCTTCAAGGCCCTCACCAGAGTTTTATTTGAAGACTCTGCCAAGCCATTTCCTTGTGGATAGTAAGTTGTAGAGTGGCTCAGTATGATATTGTATTGCTAACAGAAATTCATAAATTTTGCAGACTTGAAGGCCTGTACATTATCAGTCACTATCCTACCAGGACAACCAAACCTGGATATGATGTTTTCCTCCATGAACTTTATGATCACAGTATCTGTAGCATTCCTTGCAGGTATGGCTTCCACCCATTTGGTGAAATAATCAGTGGCTGTTAAAATCCACTTATTTTGACAACTCGATGGAGGATGTATTTCACCTATAAAATCAATACCCCATTGACGAAATGGTTCATCCACATGCATTGGAATCAGGGGAAAAGGTGCCGATTTTTTTCTCTAAGCAAATTTCTGACATTTATCACATCCTCTTACTCTGGAAAAAACATCTCCAAAAAGCTTTGGCCAATAGAAGCCAGCTTTCAGAATTTTATGAGTTGTAGCGCTCCAGCTGTAATGACCCCCACAGATCCCTTCATGAAATTCTACTATAATACTCTCGACCTCATTCTCTGTGAGACACAGGAGTAAGATGCCTGAGGGATCTCGCCAGTATAGCCGGCCATTGGTGACTATGTACTTCTGTGATTTCAATCTAAGCGCTCTATATTTAGTTTTATCACAACTTGGAGGGCAGCGGAGTGTAAGGAGATATTCTACTATCTCTTTGTACCACTGGCTGGTGAGGTACTTTAGATGTGTTTCTGGAGTAGCTACTCCAACTCCTTGTCACTCTTCTTTCTCCTCAGATTCCACACCTGCTATAATGGACAAATTTATGCCCAGAGCTTGATAGTTTGATTCAGATAACATTTTAGCAAGCCCCTGTCCTTTGATCAGCTTAGTAGGGCGTATGTCTAAGTCATACTCCTGTATTTTGGCGATCCACTTACCCCTTTTTCCTTCACTATCCCCCTGAATAAGGATATATTTTACAACAGCTGCAGGCACAAATGCAGTGATGTGGGACTGTAAGATATATACACGGAATGCTTTGAGGGATTTCACTAGGGCGTATGCTTGCTTTTCCAATATGTTGTATTTTAATTCTGCATCATGGAGCACCTGACTGAAAAAGGCAATAGGCTGCTCATACCCTTCCTCATTTTTCTGCAATAAAACTCCTGCTATTGTATGAGGTGATGCAAAAGAAAAAATCATGAAAGGTTTATCATAATCTAGTCCAGCCAGCACAGGGGCTTCTGCAAAAGCATTCTTTATCCTGGTAAATGCCTCCCGTGATTCTTGTGACCACTTTACCTCATTATTCTTCTTCAGCATATCTGTTATATGCCTAACTATCTCAACATAGTTAGGGATAAACCTTCTCAAGAGATTAATGCACCCTAGGAATACTTGTACCTCTTTCTTATTTCTGGGAAAAGCAATACCATTTATAACCTCTACCCTCTTAGGATCTATCTTCACCCCATCTTTAGTCACGATATGGCCCAAAATCTTTCCCTCTTCTAATGCAAATAAATACTTTTGAGGATTCAGAGAGAGACCATACCTTCTGCATTTATCAAAGGTTCTACGCAGATGCTCAATGTGCTCAATACCATTCTTGGAAAATACAGTGATATCATCAAGGTAGACCACCGGGAATTTATCTTGCTCCCTGACAAAAGCAATGTCCATGGCCCTCTGAAAAGTGGCCCCTGCATTAATCAATTCGAAAGGCATCCTGGCATACATAAATGTACCCCATGGTGTGGTGAAAGCAGTATTCTTTTGATCTTCTAGAAGTACAGCCACCTGGTTATAACCAGAGAATCCATCCATCATTGACATCCTAGAAGCTCCAACCACCCTCTGCAAGATGTGATCCATCTTAGGCAGTGGATAATTATCCTTTAAGGATGCTCTGTTTAAATTTCTAAAATCCACACACAGCCTTATTTCTCCATTCTTCTTTCGTACAGGGACAAGGTTTGCCACCCATTCAGAGTACCTCAATGGTACAATTATTTTGGCCTTTAACAGCTTCTTAATTTCCTTCTCAATAGAAGGAAGCAGCAGGGGATTGATTTGTTTGAGCTTCTGCTTATGGGGCTTTGCATCTGTCTTTAGTGGGATTTTGTGCTGCATAATATTGATATCAAAATTTTTCAAGTCCTGATAGGACCATGCAAACACATCTCTATAAGACTGAAATAATTTCTGATATAGCTTTTTATATTCTCCAGGGATCTTCCTGGACAATTTTACAATTTTGGGGTCAGCCTTAGTACCCAAATTCAGGTCTTCCACCTGATTCTCTTCTACCACTTTGCCTGGCTGCAGTGGGACATCATTTTTGTCAAATAATATTTCTAGAGGCACCAGCCCTCTAGGTATTATGTTTCCCTTTAACTGCAACACCTTACTACCTGCCACTTTATTCTCCCAATTCCTTTCTGCAATATCTTCAGATTCAATCTCTTCATCATCATCAATCTCCATATTGGAGAATTCTCCTACTGTTTCCAGGAATCTCTTCATCTATTCTTCATCCTCAAATACCTGCCAGTGCTTGATGTTATCTGGGATTGATGGTCGATAACGCACCTCAACTTCATACCTTAAAAGAGGGTTCTGAGGTGGTCGAAATGTACTAGCAGCCACAGCAAGGGAATCAGCCATCCTATTTTGTTCTCGGGGCATGAACTGGATATTGAATGCCAAGAAGAAGTTTTCTACCATGTCCCAAACTTCATTCCTATAAGCCCTTAGCCTAGGATGTTTGGTCTGACACTAATTCCTGACTTGCCTGACCACCAGTTCTGAGTCTCCCAGAATTTTTAAGCTTTGTATGTTCATATTCTTGGCTGTCTGCAATCCTAACAGAAGTGCTTCATATTCAGCCACATTATTAGTAGCTTCATATTCTAGCTTGAAGAACAATGGAACCCACCTTCCTGTAGGAGAAATCAATAATACTCCAGCCCCATTACCTTCCTTTGAATTTGCCCCATCAAAATGGAGTGTCCAGATTCCTGCTTCATAGCTCTCTAAGGACTGCTCAGTCTTGATCTGACAGAATGATGGCTCATGAGCATAATCTTGATCTTCTTCCAGCATCAAGCATGAAAAATCTCCTTCCTTACTGTAGACTGGTGAATTTATAGAATTGTCAGCTTTAGTCACCATCTTGACAAATCTAGTCTCTCTGTACAACCTCCTCTCTTGGCCACCAAAAACCGGGATTGTGGCATATGTTAAATCCATCTTGAGTGATCCACCAATTTTTTTTCCCCAGGACCTTGACAGCAACATACCAAAACGAGTTGGGATGTTAGCCACCACGATGTCCATTACCACACTTTTTGCTGGGATTTGGGCCAAATTGACCACCAAATCCTTGATCATCCCCAAGCATTTAACTCTTTTGGAGTCAAATGAATAGAGGTGCTTATATGGACGTGTGATTTGTAATCCTAGTTGTTCCATGACTGACAGAGGCATAAGATTGTGGGAAGCTCCCGAATCTAGCATATAGTTATGTAGTAGCAGGTCATGAATCACTAGAGACACATAGAAGGGAGGAGTAGAGGGATCTAACTCCTCAACATGTGGGCCAAAAACTACCATGGGTCTTTCTTCTTGAAGGTTGAGACTGTCTGGGATGATTGGTGCTTCTGGAGGGAGCATGAAAGAGGTGACTTGAGATTGATATGCCATTTGTTTCAACAATTCAGTCAAGGGGACTGGGATTTTGACTTTCTCAAGTTCTTTTTGCAGACTGAAAACTGGAGAAGACTTTTCTATTACAACTTCTTTTGACTCTTTATTTTCAGCTGGGGGTTTAACTTCTTTAGACACAGACTTGACATTAGGGGGAATGACTGCTTTGGAAGAGGAAGGAGTTTGATCATTAGACTGCAAAGGTTTGTTTAGAGGTCCCTTACCTTTGTCTGTGGCTTTCTGCATTGTTGACTCCTCCTGAGCAGGTGCTTCCGTCTTGGGAGGCTCTTCTTCTTGATCTTGCGTACGAGTCCTCTTCCTAGAATATCTGAGATCATATCTTCTATTGAAATGTGCTTGCATGAAATCATCAAATTTTTTACAATAATGATCAAATTCTGCTTCTTCTGTGTCTTTGGTCTTTTCTTATTCTTGCAATGAGCATTCCTCTTCTTCCCTATCTGAGAAAGAAAGATTCGCATCCTCCATTCTATAGGCAGCATCTTCAGTGAAGTCATCTACTGGACCTTCCAAATACAATGGGTGCAGTACTTGATCTTGCTTTTCTTTTGTTTCCCTTGGCAATATTTGCAGGGGTGGTCTTCTGTATTGAGGATTGTAACCTCTGTTTGGAGCATTCTGGAAATTCTTGAAGGCTGTGTTCTTGGCTTCTAATTCAAGCTTGACCAATTTCTTAATCAATTTTCTCATTTCTTCCATTTTTTCATTGGTTGAGTCTCTGTCTTGGTTAGAGGTAGATGCCTCTTCTTTTCCCCTTTTTCTGGTATCTTGTTCAGTTCTTCCTTTTGATTTTCCAGTGCAAGCAAAATTTGCTTCCAACTCTAGTGCATCTGCCTGAGCATCACCCAGAGTAGCAGGCTTTCTTTCTCTGAGAGAGAAACCAAATTCTGAATTGAAGGCTGCTATAAAAACAACTTTAGCAGCAGTTTGATGGGGTTTCATATCAGCAGGGAGACTCAGATACAATTTATTAAATCTCTTGATGAATTCTGACACTCCTTCATTGTGTCTCTTCTTTAGTGTATTGAACTCAATGAGACAATTTCCATGATATTTCTTTTCTCCCCATTTCCTGAGAAAAGTGTCTTCCATGTTATCCCAAGTGGTAATAGAACGGCCAGCCAATGTCTTAAACCACTTTCGAGCTTCACCATCAAGAGATTGCACAAACAATCTTAAGACCACATCTAAATGTTCAACATTAAAGTTCTCTGCAAAGGAGCATAAAGTCTCAAGATGTTTTTGAGAATCAATCTCGTTTTCCCCATTGAATCTGGGCAAGATCTTCAGATAATCCTGGGGCATATCATTCAACACTTGGGGTAATGCCAGGGGAGCATATTTATTCATCAAGAAGGCCAGAACATTGGCCATTGGAGGAGGTGGAGGTAGTGCAATAGTTTGATGAGTAAGAGGAGGAGGAGGAGGTGGAAGTGGAGTATGAATAATAATAGGAATATACTCAACTGTGACTTGAGGAGTTGAGGGGAACAATGGTCTATTAACAGCGGATACTTCGGTTACTTCCTTGACCTTTTCAACCTCAGGAGTAGGATGAAGACTTTTTTTATTTCTGATACCCTCCCAGGGTGGACTATCTGAGTAATATTCAGGATTTTCCTCAGTGTAATAGGGATTTTCTACTTGGATTTCTTGAGAGGAAGAGGATGGATAGTCTTCTTAAGAGAATTCGGAAATCTCAGGATGGATTGGTTTTCTTTCCCTCCAATTTATTCTATTTATGATCTTTTCAGGGTCAGACACTGAAGGTGTCTTTGGCTTAGACGTATCTGGCATCAGGTGTGGCTTACGAGGAGCCAGGACTGCAAATATATTTATCAAATGAACAAATGTGGAGTCGCAAAAGTGAGGGATCTACAACTCTCAACTCTCTGTGCTCACCTACTTAGAGAGTGAATAAAATTTTGTCGAGGCCCAGGGATTCTGATTTTCTTAAATTCGTCCCCGGCAACGGCGCCAGAAAGATGTTGTAGCTCCTAGAGACAGCCTAGAGTTGTGATAGACCAGTGCCTAGGACATCTTAACATAGCAAGGAGTGTATAATATAATGTATGAAGTTGTCAACTTCAGCTCACATGCTATCTCCTGTAAACAGGGAAATAGAATAGAATGGGACCAAACTCTCAGAAACTGATACAGGAAAAGAGATACCACAGAGGAAAGATATAGAACTCTGATATAAAAGCAACAGACATTTCAGAGACAGTTTACTGCAAAGCGGGCCAGTTCAAGTAATACTTCACAGACATAAATTATCAGAAGGTGTATGTAGTGAAAGAAATATTGAGAAGATATTATTTAACTTTGAGCTGATACCCAGATATACAATATCACCATGCATGGGCTTACCAATCTAAGAATCCATACATGATAATAGCATTTTAAAAGCACCCTCCCAAAGAAACTAATATAGCAGAAGTATGGTTAGCTAAATAGTGGAACAGAATATCATGCATGATCCATATTTAAAGCGCTTGACTGATCCGAGTATGGGCATCAACTAGGATGAATCCATACCAAAAATCAGTGAGCCACTCGCATTCCAAAACATGATACAAGAAAGATGGATGAAATGAAATGTTCTATTAATCTAACACATAAGAGAAAAGGTTACACACTGCGAAATACCAAAGACTATAATCCTCTTTAACAGATAGAACTTTTCCTCACTGAGACCCTATGGGCTCTGCGCCTTCATACAAGAGCTTTACAAAATGTATACAAAAATCCTTTCACTGCATAATTTTCTGATAAAATCTGGAACCCCAAACTATCTATTCTTCGGGAGCTTTATAGGAGAACAAGAAAGCTCGAAAGAGGAGTAGGTGATGAACATTTAATTGTCTCATTAAAGAAAAATGGTGAAAAAGTGCCCCCCCACACTGCTTGATGGCTCTGTAGGGCTGTATATACTCTGTTGCCTGTTTTCTAAAGTAAATGTGTTGGGTAAAAATATCTTCAGGAACACGATATAGAATTAAAATCACATAAACATTCTTTCCTTTCCTGAAAGAGAATTATGCTGAAATAAAACCTGGAGGGTATTGTTTCTTGTGTATTGTACCCTCTATGTGATCCTAGATATCTTTGATCTGGTACCTTTGTTGTCTAAGCATTGAATTTGAGCTCAACATCTTCAACTGCAGCTATTGAATTCTTCAATTTTCCACTGATACTCTTTGCCGCAACATTAATGTCTCTGATTGAGCAATCTGTGTTTTGAATGATTCCGGAGGGTTTGATATATTTTACCCCTACTTCTTTAATGAATGTCGTGTCGCAGCAATTACCCAGGACTTTATTCATAAATTTTGCTTCTGAGCAACGGTCCTTTCTTGTGCCCTCGGCTTCTATAATGAAGGCTGTGAATAATGGCAATTTTCCGTCACCATGAACCTAAAAAACCCGCAAACACTTCAAGAAACAAATGCATGGGGATGGAGATGCAATGGAGATGACTGTGTAACAGAGCGACGTGATGAAATGGCAGAAGTATGCAAAGTGGCGATGAAAATATAGTGGAATAATGGTGAATGAGCTGGGCAGAGGTTTATAACTTGAAACAAATGAATTTTGACTTATAACTGGGATATATAACGGGAAGAGAAAACACGTGACGCACACGTGGAGTGAGTGATGGGTGGACGTATGAAAGACTATGTGGAAAGGATGACGTTGAGTGCTGACTGTGGGGTGCCGGTCAAAAGTGAGGATGAATAAACCCTGACCGTCCGATCTCAGGAGGAGATCGACGGTTGAAAGAGAAACGAAGGTGAGAGATAGTGGGCTAGGGGTACGATTTCCCCTTGTTATCATTCGTGCAGCTTGGAAGAGCGATCACCGTTGGATGAGGACCTCCAAATCAGGCGGATCTAATGAATATCACTGCGTGACCTTGGACGAACATTAACGCGCGATGGAGGGAGGTATTCGGGCCGTACGCGAGGACATGCATCACACGGTGTATGGAATCGCTCCAAAATAGAAAATAATGCCTGCCCTTTAAAGGCGGTGCGATGAATACAACTGGTTTTGAACATTTTTTTTGGGCGCGAGGACCACAAAGGCGGGAGAGCCGCGGTACGTTTATCTATGGTTTGATCGGACGGCTCAGAATGTGCCCGATAGTATTATGCGATGAATGCCTTCAGGGCTAGCATTTGGTTTCGGCTTCCAGTCACATGGGAGAGAAGGTGGAGAGGGCTCGAACGAAAGGGGCTACGGCCTGATATCTTTTCGATTGTGAGGTTTTTTTGGCCTTTTAGTGCATTTTGGTTTCAAAGGAGGGGAACGATAGATGGAAAATGGATTTCTCAGGCAAAACCAAGGGGGTTCGCAAGGTTTTAAAGGGGATTATTTGCCAAAATTTAACATGGGATGATATGATCAATAGAATCAATACTTGACAATAATGGGACAATAAGTTTTGGAATTATAGTGTGAATGCTAGTATGGGAATGGTTGATTAGTTTACTATAGGTAAATCTTAGAATTATTTGTAAATAAATCCCAACAAAGGGTGCACTCAGGGTATCCTTTGTAAAAAGTGTAAAAGGAAGTGAAAGGCACCTTTCATCAATATATCATAAAGTGCGACATGTTTTCTATGACACAAGAAGAAACTTTTAATGAAGGTTTCTTGAAATATTCTCAATGGAAAGAAAGATGGACCATTTTACTTCAATAAGATGTTTCAGCTTCCATCCCAAATGAAAGCTAGTTTTCAATAACTTCCTCTCATTGTGCGAGATGAAAATATGGACTTTAGAAAGCTTGAATGGCATGGAACCTATGATTTGATATATGCAAGTGAAGTCATTCTTCACATGCTTGACGCTCTTGTTTGGACAAGTTTAGAAAGATTCTCTCCAAGGTTGACTCATATTCCTAACCATCTTTTTACTACCAAAATATCAAACTCTCTACTCGCTTGCATAGGGATGGGTGTTTCAAGCGTCCCTCAAAAATGGGTGTTAAATGTGTTAAATGTTCTAAAGTTAAATCCCACAGTGCATCATGGAGATGTAGAATGTCCTTTTCTCCTTTACATTGAATAATTGCTTCATTTTTTGTTGTTTCTACCAATTATTTATCATCCAAAAACTAACCTTGGGTTGCTTACATGGTGAACCTGAGATAGTTTAGGAAAGTGCCAAGGCCAAAATTTTACAAGGAGAATGTATATCAGACTCTCACAAATATGAGCCTATTAATCGCTTGGGAATTTGGGGATGGTTTTGTTGAGCCTCTAGCAACTACTCAAATAGCTTACATTGCTTCAATGGGAATTTATATCTTCAAGACAAATGTTCTTCTTAAATTTCCCAGGAATAAAATACCCAACTGCAAATATTTCTAGTGCAGAGATTATTCCTACATTTATAAAGGAATAAAATGTACAAGTATACCTTTTAATGATTAATGGGAAAATATAGGAACAATTAACTACTTATAAAATTGACTATTACACTTTATTAGTTTGAGAAGAGGTTACACAAGGCAAAGTTTCTCATTTTGTTAATCACTCTCAATTTGTGGATGAAAGAAATATTTGTATTGTTAAAGATGAGGCTCATCTCTCGATGTTAATGTTGACTTATATCATAAAAGAGGGAGCCAAGGAATAAAAATAGTTAGTAGGTTGCTAGAAATCCTAAGCAGTATATTCAAGTTAGAGATGATCGTTCTGTTGATGTAAAATTTGATTTCAAGCAATGAGATTTCTATGTAGAGAATGAAACTAGAAAAATGACGGTCACATCTTTAGGTTTTAACAAAACATTGTTAATGGCGAACTTAAACAGAGGTTATTAACAAAAAGTTTTGTGATTGGTCGGACATTGAAAATCCATTCGAAGAAGCACTGGAATCTTATTACAAAGCACCTTTAAATAAAATGACAAAAGAAAACATGGACATAAATATTCCAAGTGCTGGCTACATAGACTATGAAACTATCTAAGACAACTATTGTTATAAATGCAATATTTTTTCTCCAAGAACCAAATCACTGCTAGGGTGAAAATTCCCCTAAATCCTAAGCATTTCTACTACACATATTATTGCAACATCATTATGGTTGATCCTAATTCATTTGGACTATCCATATCTGGAGGGAAACTAACAATGAAAAAGAAATCAAAGAACAATGTATTTTTTAACAATGAAACTATAAACCTACATTTTCAAAAACCCAAACTCTCACTGCAAAGCACCCATTAATAGAATGTCCTCAGCAAACATGAACAATCCGTAAAGATAAAGAAAAATAGCACTGAAATGTTTAATTTGATGTTTATTGAACACACAAATTGTTCTGACAACCATATTTTAAAGTTGTCATAGGACTACTAACATCAAAAGTTTCGATCACCCTAAGGATTTTGGCAATGCATACGATTGTAGCAGAAAAATACTTATTTTAACACTTACTCAACAAAATCTTGCCCCAAAAGCAATATTTTGGAATGCATCAAAGAGTTGCTAGTAGCATAAGTTTATAAAACCCTGAGGATTTTGGCCAAAGATGTTATTGCAGCAAGCATCTAATTGCTATAAGCTATCAACTAACTTATTCACGTTATTATATTTACCTTTTATTTTCTCATTATTAAATGAAAGTAAAATAATAGTAGAGGTAAGCGTCAAATATAAATAATGGTAAATTCCAACACTAATTTTAATTGTAACATTAAAAATCAAGGTGGGAACTACATTCCAGAATGTTTTCTAGTGCATTTTTCAAATCTATCAGAGGTATTTTTTTAGCTTTTCAACATAATAGTTATCAACATTTAATCATGTTTTCAAAACAGAACCCTGTACCCCTGTCTCTATCCCCCCTAACATTGGGATTTGTGGAACCTTAAGATTGAAACTTACAAGGGGAATAAGGTGCCAACTAATTAAAACCTATATGTTTCCCATTAGTGCCAACTAATTAAAACCTATATGTTTCCCATTAGTGCCAACTAATTTAAAACACCAAATGGTAACAGTGGATACAACCACTCACCAAATAAAAACAAAGTTTAGATTCATGGGCTTGGTTAAATAACTTAAAATCAGACTAATGAGCCAAACTTCAGATGACCTTTGTACTTGGTTGATTACAGTATGATGATTTTTGGACTCTGAAGGAAAATTAATGCCTCAATGTTTATGTATTTTCTACCATAAATTTCCGTTATGAAAATATGAGAACCTATATCTCAATGAGTTTGTCCTACTTGCACACTTACATGCGACAATACAAATGATCAAATTTTGAATATTGTTTGCATTGATTTTCCATGAAATTTTTTTATTGGAATTTTAATATTTTATGTATCTTTTGTGATTTTGGGAATTTGGTTGTTGGTTTTTACTCATTTAATTCGAAGAAAGGGATATACTGATATGCAAAAAATTATATTTATGAAGATGAAGATGACGGAATATGCACTATTATGGTTTGAATAATTTTAATGGAGTACAGATACAAGAAGTTTGTCCACTATCACAAATTAGAAGGAATTCCAACAAGTCATGAGATGAAAACTTTGCATTGTGTGCTACAAAATAAAATTGCAGATAGAGTGATGTTCAAACAAGGTGTGTGCAATAATTACTGATGAGTTTCGTCAAAACTTTATAAAGCATAATGTGTTGGAAGATAATAATCATATTATGCTCAAGTGCATAGATACTACATAGTCAAAGACAGAATATAAGTATCATATTTTTCTCAAGTATAATAGACTGTACAGTGAAACCCAGAGGGAACTTGAGCCCTTCAAGAAATAGACATTGGGGTTCACATGAAAGCGGTGGAAATCAAGGCCAAGAGCACCTAAGGAAATAATACCACCCCAATTGGTTAAG